>PVKU01000591.1:0-47096 GCA_004027475.1 Anoura caudifer | reverse complement strand
CATCACCATCACCTCCACCACCACCTCCACCTCCACCACCTCCACCGCCTCCACAACCATCACCTCCACCACCTCCACCCCTATCTCCACCACCTCCACCACTGCCACCCATGAGGTATACAGATTTTCCTCTTTACATTTTGGGACTTTTCTGTCATGTAAAATAGATGTTAATCTCCCTTTTTATATTTAGCTCACAATATTCATGTGACACTCAGATAATATAAGACATTGTTGGAAGATGTAGAAATAAAAGAAATTGGCTGGATAAACTACAGCTCCATATCCTTACATGCAGGTGTTTACAGATAGTCTTGGTTGACCATGATTTGACATGCTCCTTTATTCTCTGATAGCAAAGCCTTGGTGCTGACCAACTCATCTGTCGATTTTGACCTGACTCTGCAGGATGGGAGCCCTGTGGCATTTCAGGTGAATCCATTCTAGCAACAAGCCCTGGCATCTGTGGTGTGCTTGCATTCCAGATTTGAAACGAAAAGATAACCTTGGCATTTTGTGAAGTCAGTTTCATTCATTAGGCAAATTGCCACATTCGAGAACAAGCAAATAAAGCATTTTCATCTGTCTTTGGCTTCTCTGAGTAATGCAATCACACTGGATCGTGTCATGGGTCGGGTTCAAAGCCTTGTAATTGTGTGTCAGTGGGCGGCACAAGGCTGAGCATTTTCCTGGGGCTCACTTCCAGCCCACCTTCAGCTATACTCTCTCCATGGACATACCACGACTTCTGATATACAATGAGGATCGTTTGGAAGCATTGTTCTCTCAAGCCTCTTAGACCACATCCGACTTGGAGAATCTTGCTGCCCCCGTCTTAAGCTGAAGTAATAATAATACACAATAAGAGCAATGAGCAGTTGCCCATTGTTTGAGGGAACTACATGACAAAGAAACACCCGCATGTGGACGCCTTCCAGGAAACTCAAATTTATATTATTAATCCTTGCCGCAAATTGCTACCATCGATAGAAAGTGCTGTGGTGCAAAATGCAGAAATATATTCCCTTTGTTAAAAAGCTAATTGATTCATTTAGAGCTTTCAATTGTCAATCTACCAAATCAGAGCTACTACATGTTACAGCCATAGATAAAGTCATTGTTAACATGGCAATTATTTGGGGGGGTTCCTTTTAATAATACAGACCATGCTTTAGGGAATTTTTTTGCAACAGAATTTATAGTCTACCTTTAAAGACAAAGCATTCCAGGAAAACAACATGATGAATCTTATTCCATTATATAAGACATGTGTGTCTATCTCTCTATACACACACACATATATATATTTCATTTTTACTGTATTACACATTTTATTTTATAGAAATTAAAAAAGTATATTCCTGATAAATACTACTGATCAATCTGATCAATTATATCCCTCCCCAAAATGATGCATATTTTCAAAGTACATAAAACTATTTTAATAATGTTAACAAGTACAGCAATAAGGCAAAGTAAAAATCCTCTCCTCTTCCTTAAATATGGTCTCTTGTATCACTGATTATAACAATCCTTCAAAATAATAAAACCTAAGAACTTAATGATTACTTACTATGCGTTAACACACTATGCTTATACATCTGCTTCTTACTTCCCATAACAATCCTGTAAGGTCAATACTATTACTTGCCACAACTTGGAAAAGAGAACATGAGAGGCGAGGTTCCATACATTCCGAGACAGAATAACTTGTCTCATGTCATCTTGGACTTGAACTCTGAAGCTCTGGTTCTGGACCCTGAGTCCTAAATCACTGTATTATACTACCTCTCTTGAAATAGAACAATCTTAATATTTGTCAAATTCAATGAACTGAGGACACAATTAAAGAAAATTTCAGCTTTTTTGAGCCTTCTGAGTTTCAATACAATGATAGCAATTTTGATTTGAGATATTTATTTGGGTCTGTGCAAGAAGTAGACACTATGTGTTGCCACACGATTGCACCACCTACTTTAGAAGGGATTAGGGTGGTGTGAGGAAAACACGTTGTCTTTCTATGGTTCACGCTTGATTCCATGGTCTTTACTTGACTTTGGTTCTCCCAAAGCAATTGGAGCTCTCTCTCTCTGCGGGTGGCACAAAACATGTTTTGAGGGTCAAGCTGGGTAGCTCTTCAGCCGTGTGTTCCTAAGGTATCCCTTTCTCCTCTCAGGTTTAGTTGCCACACCTGAATAAAAGGGACTAGACCTGAGGAAATATCAGGTACTTTCCTATTCTGGAATGTATGGTTCTTATGCAATTCTCAGCATGCGTTGAATTATCAGGCCTTTGAGATAATCAACCCATTATGGTACCTTGAATTTTTGATCAAGTTGAACAACTTGATCAAACGAATTCTTGTCCCAATGCTCAATGAAGAGCCGCCACTAACGTTAAACATTACTGACTTGATTATAAATAGCCTATTTCTACGTGGCAATAAAGACCCTTCAATCAAAGTGGCAGCTGTGTTCTTTTATTCAACTTCGCTGCATGAATCTCCGTGGCTCCTAGTGAGGAAAGTCCATTTGCCCTGACAGCGGGCCCCGAGATGGCCATGGGCCGTGCTGCCGGCCTTCCTGCAGCGACCGCACCCCTGGACGCAGAGCATCCTCCGGGAGTGCTGGGACGCTCAAGGCCCAGACGCCACAGCTGAGTCACCAATATGACGAGGAGTAGAAATCCGGGTGCTCTTTCCCCCCACAGGGTACCGGCTGACACTCTATCATGTCCCTTACAAAGATGAGTTACAGAGTTAGAGCCCAAAACACACTTGTTTTCTAGGACATACGCAAACTCCTAGAGATGCCACTTTCTGCCTCTAAAAGTAAGTTGTTAAATAAAATAAAACATATTTATACTCCCTCATTTACTCCTTTCTATTATTCTCCTTTTTTTCAAAATTACATCTTCACTTAGATGCTTAATTTCTGACTCTTTTAAGAAAATGCACCTTACCTCTCTCAAGTCATCACAGACTTCTATACCAACTTTCAAAGCAACTGTGAACTTGCAAATTAGAATGCAAAATAGTCGGACTTAGATGGTAGTAAGAGGAAAATTCTTATTACCGCATCTGCAAATTACCAGTGAAAGTCACTTGTAGCTTACCCTGCGGTGCTTTTGAGAAACGTAGCTTGTTTTCCTCGGAGAAGAAAAATGTTTCATGAAAGGCCTAATAACATATTTAAATTACTGAGGATAATTTTAAAATTTAAGTTTTATGGAATTTGGATGATTACTAGACTCCCAGCAAGGAGCGTAATGGACATGATTTTTACAACAATTGAGAATTAGTCCGCACATGATGTGCCCGCCTTGATTTCAGCCCAGCATTTAAACACAGTGCTTAACCCAGGTCACCAATCGGAAAGAATTTTTTTTTTTGGCAAAATACAATTAGCTTGATAGGAACTTTAGGCAGTCCATATTATCCTGTAAATTCAAATTAAAATGGAATGGTACATTTATTTAAGACATCAAGTCATAATTTGTGCATATTTTCATGAAAAGTATTCTGAAAGCTAATATATAGAGATATACATATATCATACATGATATGCATATGTCTGAATGTGTGTGTCTATATGTATATATTTAATATATCACACACACACACCCATATAAAGATTTGTTTGCTGGTTGGTTGTTTTACCACCCAGAGGTTTAAAACCCCTCCAAAAGTCTCTGCCCCACCCCCAGTGGCTGCCTTCACTACAAAAGGCACACGCAGGCAATGACTGTGCCTTTTGGTGGCTTTTTCAGTGACCACCTTAGAGTGCAAAAATGGCAAGGGTGAACTCCTGACTTTGCCCCAAAACTACTGTATCATTTGAAGAGAGGAACAAGACCCCAGGAAGGGCAGTGGGAGGAAAGGAGCCAAGGGAAAGAAAGCCGGCAGGAAGGGTGAGCAGGAGGGAAAGCCGTGTTGAGGGAACCCCCTTGTGTCCTGTGCTTCCTTCACCTTAAATCTGCCTGCAGCCTTCCAGCCCCACGGCCACCCCAAGGGATGGCGTCAGCAGTTCATCGGGAGAGAAGACCAGCCCGGACTGTCTGGCGCACTCAGTGTGGGGAGAGACTCTGCAGAACCCTAACTTCTAGACTGTTGCTGGCGGACTAGTCAGCAATCCAAGATGCTGAAGTGCAACTAGCCTGAATCCTTAAACAGGATTATGTAAACCTTACGATTCTGAAGAAGAAATAATTTACCTCAGCCTTACAGAACAAGTCGAGTAAAAAATAATTATGTAGATATATTATCTACATTATATAGATTATCTAGATTTTATTCCTTTAAGAAAAGAATTGGTAAACATATCAAAATTGAAGTGGTTCAAATATATATGAAATATTTTATGCTATATAATAAAAACTTGATAATTTCAAACAAAAATTATATGTTATTTTACAAAATTTTTGAAGTAAGAATCAAAAAGCATCTCCAGCCCTGGCTGGTGTAGCTCAGTGGATTGAGCGCAGGCCTGCAAACCAAAGGATCGCGGTTTGATTCCCAGCCAGGGCACATGCCTGGGTTGCAGGCCAGTTCCCAGCAGGGGGCACACAAGAGGCAACCACATGTTGATGTTTCTCTCCCTCTCTCCTTCCCTTCCCCTCTAAAGATAAATAAATAAATAAAATCTTTAAAAAAATGCATCTCCATCTGTTGGCTCAAGGTGAAGATCTCCCACGACACTTCAGCAAAGCCGACAGCCCTGGCTGGAGCCACACAACAGCTCAACCAAGGGTGGAGGGCCCGCTGCCAAGTTCGCTCACGGTGACTGCGGCAGTGCACATTTCCTGACCACAGTGTGGTAGGGAGTGTCTCCCAGAAGGAGGAATCCAGGGAAGGGAGAACGCCAAAATGCAGGCCACCGCTTTCGTAACCCAAACTCAAAAGCTACGACGTATCGTCGCTTCTGCCGCACTTTCCTGCCATGCAGACCCCTGGCACAGCAGGGGAGGCGGGTGTCGAGAGGCGTGAAATGGGCAGCAGGGCTCTTCGGGAGCCATCTCGAAAGCTGGCTGCCGCACCACCCCGACACACGTGTTTGCTCCTGAATCAAAAACACGTGAAGGAACAGAGGAGATTCGTGAACGCAGGAATGCACACGTAAATGTTAAATACCGACTATCCCCATGTCATCCTGTAGTTTTACTGCTGCGTTCCCCAAGACGAAGACCATTTTCTATAACTTAACTGGAACTGAAGGGGGTAAAAGATGAGAATGAAGAGAAAGTTCTAACAAAATCACGGTTAACATTATGCTTTAGCACTTGTTGCTAATTAATGCAAAGGAGTAAAGAAAAACGGACGTTTAAGATGTACCGTAACCTGAACTCTCTGATTTAGAAACAAAATGAAATAAACTCACTCTAAAATACCTACTGCTTCTGTCGTAACATGAAGTATTTATTTGCCTAGCAAGTCACAGTTAGTTTTTTGTTGACAAGTCCCCCTGACCTTGACCTTCCTTGACCCCAGGTTATGGTGCTCATTTTTCATTTTTGGTGTTGATCATTCCAATCACCATAATCTCTAAATTGTCTATGACTCTACTACCAACAACACTGTCATCCCAAAGCTAATCCTAAGGAGAAAATTTGGAACCAAATCACCCAGCTATTTCGCTGCCATTAATAAATTCATAGTTTCAAATGAATTTCCTGAACTGCGGACCCATACTTTAGATGGAAATTGAGATACCTTTACTAGCATGTCCCCAAACACAGGAAGCTCAATAATCTGAAGCAAACACCGATCTCCCCCAACATGGACTCCTCCAGATGACTTCGATCCCTCCGTGAATTGCATTCCAGGGACCACGTGATTCAAGTCAGAAGCCGGAGGACGGGCCCACATCCTGGGAGGACCCCCAGGTAAGAGCGTGCAGTGTGTGTGCGGCCCAAAGGCGTGCAGCTAAGGCGATGGCAGGGGTTGGAATTGAGTCCGCCATCGACCCCTGCCCTGTGCCCTGGGTGTCTGCGCTGCGCTCCACCAGGAGGAGGGACAGGTCACTGGAACTTTATCACAAGGCTGTTTCCTGCTTCCCAGCCCAGAGGAGCTGCATCTGTCTAGAAAAAGCAACTGGTTGTTGTTTGTTTGTTTGTTTTTTGCTTTAATTTGCAAAATGGCACTGAACACTGAGCTCCTTCTTATAATCTGTCACCTGAGCCAGGGTTTTTACACCTCCCAATCAGCTTAAATCAGTGAGCTCTCCCCTTCAGCCCCATGGCCGCCTCTTCCGTCCCATTCCTCATCGTTCCTTGCCTAAGTCATGCATCTGACTCCCAACTGGTCCTCTTGCCTAGAGGATCAACTCTACAATCCAGTCTCCACACGGCTAACATGCTCATCAGACCAGATGTCACCCAGAATCTTTCACATATTCATTCAAAAGTCCAAATGCCATAGCAAGCAAACACAGCTCAGGATCTGACCCTTGTTCATGTATCTGGCCTCATTTTCTCTAAGACCCTCCTCAGTCCCTGGGAGCCAGTCATCCCGAACCCCTAAAGAAGTCGTGACATCTCACGCATGCAAGCTTTCTCCCGTGATGCCTGGCCACCTCTTCATTCTGATGATTTTGCTTCATATTTTAAAACTGACATCACACACCGTCCCCTCCTTTCCTGCCTCCCCACCTCCTGTGTTGCTTCTCCTGTGCCCTCCCAGGAAACCCTGCATGCTCCTAGCTCTCAGAGCACGTTCGCGTTGTGTGGACATGACACGGGGAGGGGCGGAAGGAGGTTTGTGGTTGTCCGTATGGAAAACCACAATAATTGACAAATGATAATACAAGAGCAAATTCTATTTCAGGGACTCGCAACTGTAAGCCCACTTTTGCCCCTCCCTGTGTGTTGACCTGTGTCTCTTTCTTACCTTGTTGTAAAGTTCCCAGACACAAGGTAAATAACTTATTACTCTTGTGTCCCCATATAGCAAATATTCCGTGAATCATCTTTTTCTCCTGAGCAAAACATCTGTAATTCTCAAACACATTTATCACCTTCCACCGTATCCATTTTAGTATTTGTTCTTCCTATGTTAGCTCCTCTAGTTTTCTTACTTCCTTCAGTAATGAACGACCAGGAAAGATTACCAGTCGGCACAGGACAAAAATAAAATGCACTTACATTTAATTACTAGAATGGGTGCAACCATTTCAACTGATCATTGTTTAGATGAATGTCATTTTATTCTTATATTTTCCTGCTGAAAAAGTTTCAACACAGTTTTCTAAAAACTTAACACCTTTCATGTTTCTGGTATGTAGGACTAAAAGTAGAAGTAACTTCAAATACGGAAACAACATTGAAATGAGTTTTGTCACCTGAGAAATTTGTGGGCAGAGTATTACGTGCTTGGTCTATAGATGAGCAGGCATGTGCGAAACACAACCCTGTGTCTAATTCACTCTGCGATTCCTTCTCAGGCATGACACGGACCTACGAGCAGCTCTAGTGAAAACTTCTTTTGGTGAAGGTTCCTGTCTCTAGAACTTGGTTTCCCCATGTACTACTCTGCCAATTTACAACTGCCATTTGTTTGGGACACTTCTGAACTGCAGGAGAAAAACAAAACACTTTTAAAATACCATCTAAGTTAATATCCAAAACAACTCTATGATTAAATAGCACAGATGTTATCGTGCCAAATTCACATATCCTAAACTTAATATGGTAAGTGCATGGGAATTTATGTCTTACATTATTAAAAATAAACTCCACTTTCTGTTTTCCTCTCCTTTGTAGCTTCTGGACGCAGAGGCAGGCCTCTCCCAGGAGTCGCCGGCACAGCTGCTCACTTTCACAGTTACATTTGTTACGGGAACATTTCTTAACCTCTGCTGGTTCTTCACAGGCTGCTCAGTGCACGCCGGTGACATAACCATTATCTTTTTAGCCTAATCTTTCTTGTCAATGTAACGTCTGAAGTTCAGGGCAGAGGATTAGCAGTCCCCCGCCTTAATCAGTTTATAAAAATCTCCAGAGAAGCCCCCCTGCCTGCCATGCATCGCAGGTGTTTTGTTTTCACTTGATTAGGCAATTGATTCGGCCCCCAGCATCTCGAGGAAGGTGAGTTGCGCTCAGGCCGCATGTTTGTCCTGAAGGCTGGCCAGGAAATGGGGCTGCGCTGGGTACAGCTGGACGCAGGAGAAGGCACTCCAGGGAGCCAGGAGCGCAGGCCCTCCCTGCTGGCAAAGAGGAAAGACCAAGGCATTTGGGGACATTTTACTCCGTTTCAACCCACAGCCTGCTCCGGTGTGGCCGAGCGCACTGTGATTCGCAGCACAGCGGGACCTTCTCTGCTGTGATTCACGGGTTATATATAGCAGCTGAACCTGGGGAAGATTACCAGGAAACCACTGGGGGAGAATTCAAGTCCAAGTCGTTTGCACAGGTGAATGCGCAGGGCAGCTGGCGTTCAGGACTTTTCTCCCCTGCCAGCCCATTACCAAATGAGCCATTTAAAGGTTCATTTAAAGGAGCAGAGGTGGCGCAGTGCGTCTATCTCAGTATGTGCGGAGCGATGTAGTTCCAGATCCGTTACCAACCGCTCTCCCCTCTGCCTTCTGCTCGAGGTCCTGTGGAGTCGCTGACCCACGCACACGCCTGTTGTGCCATGGCTGCCCAGCCAACGTCGCATGATATTTTGAAAGTTCACTTGTTGCACTGATCAATTTATTACTGTGCATTTAATTCAAGTATATTTCTTAGCACAAACAGTTGAAGATTTTAATTTTGATATTTTTCTAAAACCACTGTTTCCTGAAACATTATTATAGGCAAAACAAAAACAAAAACAACAAAAACAAAAAACAAAAAAATGCCTATTTAATTCAGTCTTAAGGTTAGAGGAGGGGTTCAGCTTAGTAGAACAATATTTGCTAGTTGAAATTTAGTTTTAAACATTGTGCTCTATTTAATTCTGGGGGATGTGTTTTGACTTAAATTCTCATGCCAGTGCAATATGCCAACATAAGAATAAGAACTTAGTTTTAGTGAACAAAGTTTATAAGAAGTAGTTTATGGTGTGCACATCTGTTAGAATAACAGATTGTTGCAAACCATGGATAACACTTTCACACATTTAAATCAAGCATTTCACAAGTAAGAGATTTTTGTTTTTGCCTTTTTGCTACTTGAACGTTTGCATGTCAAGCACTAGGGTCATTTGTCATCACTGGCTGCTTCGACTGTGACTGTCCGTACTGAGGTGGACAACACCTTTCTTAACAAAGAAACTCAGTGACACGTTGGCCCAGCCCCTCTCCATTCGCATGGCACATTGTGTGACAGCTAAGCTAGAATTTCGGCATTGCACATAAAAATCCCCAAAGGACAACTACCTCGGAGCCCATGCGCGCACTGGGGAAAGGGTCCTTGAGCCGGGCTGTCATGTGGAGATTAAAACACAGGTTCCGGCACAGATAACGCCCCTTTTATTTCAACATTTTTATTACAAAATCATAAGCATGCCACTCTGTCACATAACAATATCGCACTCGAGCACACCATATGACATTTTAGGTGGAATGTTCCAATTAAAACTATAAATTATTACACCCAGATTATCACCTGGCCAACCACACTCAGGCCGCCCTTACTTAGGCTGGACCCTGTATACATCTCTCAATTATGTTTCTGAAATACGCCATGAAGGTAAAGTTTTCTTATGTACTATAAAATTCGAAAGGCACTCATTTTATATCAGTCTGCAGCAAGAAGTTCAGCATTCTCCCGTGGCTGCTTCTTTACTAGGTGAAACGTGCACCTTGAATAGGCAGGTGGCCGCTGAGGTATTCGGAACATGCGAATGAGTCAGATACATTCCTGCTTCGCATCAACAATGGGCACGTGGGTCACCATGGAGATAAATAATCCTGTTAATCCTTCTTAGAACACATTTTCAAAGCCCAAGTGTAATCACTGCCTAACGAGAGTTACATGTCCCATGATAAAAGTACATGGACCTGTATGAATAATTCTAAGGAGTATCCTTTAAACTGCCCTTTACCGATAATTAGGTCTTTGAGATTAGGAACGTACTCTGAAGATTAGCCAAGAGTCCCTACTTCAGAATATTGGACCATGGGACGCCTCTTTGGGACACATGGTCCCAGGGACCGTGTGGCCCATGGGAGTCCCATCCCCTGGCCACAATCTGGTGCCAGGCCCCACAGGAAAAGCTGACCCCAGAGGAGTCTGACTCCAGGAAACGTCCTGGAGGACACTATCAAGGCTGCAAGGACACGGCTGCCCTACTGCGCTCCCCACTGTCGCAGGTTTCCGTCCCCTCTCGAGCTCATTGCACCACACACCTGTGCTCTTCCTCTCGACCTCAGATCCTCAGGACATCATAAGAACACCCACTTGAAGGGGAGTCCAAATGAGGCCTGTGACAGCATGGAGGAGAATAGCTCAGGAGTGTAAAACTGTATATTTGCGTCAGTGAATACATCCGGTCCTTTCTATACAGTAAATAATTTAGAAGCTAAATTTTATAGCTACAATGAGAACTCATTCAAGAAGTGATAGCTCTTTTTTTATTATTATTATGCTCTTTGAAGTTGGATTTGAATTTGAAAAAGAAGCAAAATCTCCACACTCCAAACATGTAGACTGCTAAGATTTCAAAGAGTAAGTATCAACAACCACAACAACAATAATAGACCAGACATAGCCTTGCCCACTTTGTATTTTGCCAAGTATTTTGTTTAAATTGTCTTCTATCATTTTAATAAAGAACATTTTTTAAAGATTGTATTTATCTATTTTTAGAGAGGGGGAGGGAGAGAGAAAGAGAGGGAGAGAAACATCAGTATGTGGTTGCCTGTAGTGTGCCCCCTACTGGGGACCTGGCCTGCAACCCAGGTACATGCCCTGCTGGGGAATCCAACCAGCAACCCTGTGGTTTGCAGGCCAGCACTCAATCCACTGAGCTGCACCAGCCAAGACTAAAAGAATATTTTATAATTTAAATTTTAACACATCAGTTGGGACAAGTATGCTCCTAAGGTAAAGGATAGTCATTTAAATTGAATAAATTAGTAATCTGTACTTCATCTTTGCTTATAATTGCAAAAGATTAGAAATGACCCAATATTCTATCTGTGGGATTAGAGTAAATAAATCACAGTAAGGCCATATCGTGAACTACTGTTTATCCATTGAAAAGAACGGTACTATCTTTATATACTACATAAAATAAGCTTTACGATATGTTGTTAAGTGTAAAGTTAAAAAAAAACAAGAAGCAGAATACATATAAGAAAAATGTGTTTTCTTGGCAGCCAAGGGCGAAGGCAGCAAATATGATTTGGCTCCTCCCAATGAAGTGTATGCACCTAAGACTTGTTCTGGGCCTGTCCATATAAAGAAAAAAATGTCTTGTGAAACATGAAAAAGCCTCGTGATCCATACGCCGGGTGAACCGGAGGTGCGGAAGCTCTGGAGGCAACACCATGGACGTGGCCTTACCCCTGGCCCGTGGAGCTCTCCTCTGCGACTCCAGTTCCAGGTAAGGTGTGGCCTCTCAGAGAACCCCTGGGCTTTCAACCCAGCGCTGGCCTCTCCAGACATCCTGACGTTTCTGTGCGTTATTTATACCTTTTAGAAATGACCTTGCCCTTTGAGCTGCCTAACCAGCTTCTATTAACTAGTCATGCTGACATACAGAATATTCCACCTCTTTGTTTGAAAGCGTATTTTTAAAAATATATGTAAAGACTTGTTTTGCACATACATCAAATATCTCCTGAGGATACACAAGAATTGATAACATTGGTTGAGTATAAAGAGGGAAGTTGGAAGTCTTGAAAACAGGGATAAAACAGATACTTCATGGTATTGTCTTTTCGATTTCAAACCATATGAAGATATTATCTTTCCAAAAAACAATCACTGCAAACTCTACAAATGTGAAATGAATATAAATATGCGCTTCTCACAAAAACCTTGGTTGTGAAACCGAAACGTTCAATCAGTGTGTTTACTGAATGCTTACCGCATGTCAGAGATGCGCAAAAACTGAATGGGGAGCAAGACAGCTAAGGTTTCTGACTCTATGTAGGCAGAGGAAATGTGGATGGGAGAATGGGGGACAGAACAGTTAGGCAAACACCCCAATGTCCTTGTACAGAAAGACAAGACTGTCATCATCATACTGATTAAGTTAATCATTACTGTTCATTACCAAATCTTACACATGTGTGTATATATACACATATATGCATGTGTGTGTAGATGTAGTAATGATATGTATCTAATAAGAAACATTTTGATTATTTGAAGATGCTAAGAAAGCCTTCTAACATGTTCAGTTTATAAGTAAAATGAGGTTTTACTTAGTTTTAGTTGATCAAAAATATGAAAAAATATTTTGGTGGAATTTTTTTCCTCCTATCAAGTGGTACCCAAGCATATGACTTCATGATCACTGACTGGTGAGGTGTTGGCCTTCACTTTAAGTCTTTTGAATTTTCTGATCATCTAGAAAGAAGAGTATCCTTGCCCTTTAAAAATTATAAATGTCTTCGTTAATTATTCAAAGTGTCAAAGATAATCATGGATAACACATTAAATCATTTGAAGATGGTACATTAAAAAATGCCCCCTGAGTCGATGTTCTATTTAAGCGGCCTCTAGTTGACTAATCAAATCTGAAAGGGTTTTTGTTTGTTTGTTCTTCGTGCTTGGAGGTAGGAAGCCGAGTAAACATCAGATTGGTTACATGTTCTGTAAATTTAGAAAATAATGGCATGTTCATGACCACAAACACAGTCACTATATAAAGAAGTCTCTGGGAAGAGAGCTACCATGCCCAGCTGGGACCAGAGGCCACGCACTCCGGATCTTAACAGGAGACAAAAACAGCATCTTGCTTAAGGCACTGCAGCTTCGCATCTCCCTTAATCCCATCAATATCAGCTTAATTTCAAGCAGTTTTTATGGGGGACTTAAAGGAAATGGATCCCTATCCTGGAAATTTACAGATTATTATACTACAAAGAGATTTTAAAAAACTAATGAAAACACAAGATAATATGCAAAAGCTTATAAAGCAATGAAATGAAACTCTTGAAAATTTTGGGAACCTAAAACCTAGACTTTTAAATGCCCTGCAGGGGAATGAGATAAGGCCTAGAGCCCCGGTGTGTGGGAGAAAAGTGCAACAAGACAGCCCCCATGGGGCTAAATGCTCGCTGGAAAGACATGCTAGAAAAATCCTACTGTGCCTCCGCTCAGAAATAAGTAGTTTAAAAAAAAGACTCCATCTTTTTAATGGTATACTATATTAATAGTAGAACCTTTTTAGATATCATTTATCATTGATACAAAAATCTAAATAAAAATTGATAAGGTATATAATTTCTTTCAGTTCTTCTTTGGGTTTTTGAATATTGCATTTTCATAAAATTTTACTATGTTTTATTTTAAAAGCTTTTATAGTATGATTGAACTTTTCTAGAATTTGAACTTTTCAAATTTTACTATCCCACTGATCTTCCCTTTCATATACATGCATACATGTAAATATACCTAATATTATTAATGTTATATTATTAATACTTATATTGCCATATGCACATGTGCATACAAATTTAATGTTAAATTTAATATTAAATCCCATTAAATTATTAATATTTTGCTTTATAAATTATTGGTATTGAATATGAAACTGATATTATAACTGGGTGATAGATGGGAATCAGGTTCATCACTACACTCTTATTTTTCTGTATTATTAGATTTTTATAGTGAGCACAAGTCCTTCAGCAGAACAAAAGAAAGCAAAAACAATATGAAAATGCAGTCCTAAAATTAGTTACCTAATTCAAAAAGAAAACAAAATCAGAAAGAAAACTCAAATTCATAAGTAGGGGGTGAGTTCAACAAAGAAAGAACCCGAATTCTGCATGCCAATATTACCCGCGCTGCTGTGCAGAGAATCAGTAAGCAGACCGAGTGTGGCTCAGCAAACAAGAGCTGCCATAGCAACAGTCACAGGGGCAGGAGGTCCAGGGGTCTTTCTGTGTCGGGACCCTGAAGCCCGTGAAAATAACAAGACACAGAGTAAATACGGGGGGTGCCCATGAGGCCTTGCAACACACTAGAAAAATGAAGGCAAGCAGAAAACCATCAGCAGCTTACTTAGCGGGGAATGACGGCCCCCGCCCTGGTGAGCGGGGCATGGATACTCCGGTGGAGGTGGCTGCGTCTACGCAGGACCCTGAACCCTCAGCCTCGCTGGGGAGCTGGGTGGTGCGGCGGTGTCCTGCTTCAGGAGCGCGTCCGCCTTTCGGCTTGGAAGTGCTCTGGCCGACAGAGGATTAAAAACATTTTTTAATACTCTGGTTTCTCTTCAGAACAAACAAAATTGTCAAACAAATTTACTAAAAAAATTTTTTTAACTATATTTACATTTTATTTATTTACTTTTTCAGAAAGGGGAAGGGAGGAAGAAAGAGAGGCAGAGAAACATCAATGTGTGGTTGCCTCTCACGTGCCCCCAACTGGGGACCTGGCCCACAACCCAGGCCTGTGCCCTGACCGGGGATCAAACAGGTGACCCTTGGGTTTGCAGGCCAGCGCTCAATCCACTGCAACGCAGCAGCCAGGGCTGACACTTGACAGCAAAATTATAATTCCAGGCCCCACAGAGTTACAATATTAGATTATGTTTTCATCGACTCTAATGTATTTGTATATAGGAAATGTTTTCTTACTTTAATATGAAACGAGATGCTTTATATTAAACAATATTAAATGAATAATCTTAGTATTACAATGCAGATTTTAAAAGACAATCATTGGCCGAGTGTGACACATGACCAAATTTTTGAAACCCCATGTTGAAGTTCCAATTCACTCAGTGAGAACAGTTTCCATTTTCAAGCAAATGAAATAAGAGATCGATTAACTCAAGGAATCAAACAGGACTAATCTCATTTATCAATTCATAGATTTTCATCATACCACAAATATTTATGAGACTGTTCTAAAATCATTATAATAATAAGGTGTTAACTTAGACTTCATTCTTTTAGATTTAACAATTAGCGTGCTTTGCCAGAGAGCAATCACACTTCTCAGAAATAAACAAATACCAAGAGGTAAGCGTATTTGCATGCGGGAATATTTTAGGTATACAAAATAATTTTTAATTATAATTTTAGGATTCCTTTCCTTTTTACAGTTTTTCTCCCTCTTGCAGCAAATGTTTGCGTTGACGTCGGCTTGAGGCAGCGGGTAACACGTGCTCTATTCCGGTGCCGCTGATACCAGCGTAGAACTGCTGGGTCAGGGCTTGGGTGGTACCCTCTGTGCTTTGTAACTCACCGAGGTGCTTGGACACCCCCAGAATAAACTAAATAAACAAACTAGATGAGGGTGTTTCACCCGCACCCCGTCTCTCTCACGCAAGAGCCCATGGCTGAGATCATCAGGTATTCGGACAAAATCTTTGTTGATCGGTGCAGTGAAAACAAAGCAATGGCGTGTCCCTGGGGACGTGTATTGCTCTCGTGGAGCAGGGACCGCAGGCCCACGCTTGAGGACCTGCTGAGTAAAGAGCATCTTAATGCAGTTTAGGGGATTTGTTCGTTTGTTTGGGGGGGTAGCTTGGGGCGGAAGAGAAACAGAAGCCAGTTTCTTCACTTGCTTTGAATTCTAAGAATGCAAGCTTTAATAACCACACACGGTAAAAATGACAAAGTAAAAATGGCTCTTAAAAAATTAAATAAATAAATAAATAAATAAATAAATAAAACTGCTCTTATTTGGGGGCCATTTCCAAACGAAACTGCAATTAGGGGGGCACAGTACTATTCCACGTATGCTCCATGAGTTTTATTTTTAGAGTCTTACAAGTTTAAAAACACACAATTTGTAGGATGTTGTTTCGATTGGCTTGACGTTGCCATGGTGACATAAGGAAGGAGGAGCAGATGCTGGTGGGAAGTCCACTTTGCCCTTTAGCCTGTGTAGCGTAAGTGCCCGGTGGTCACTGCAGAGGACCCTCCAGGGGCCTCACAGAGGAGCGAGGTCTGGGGACGGAGGCGTGTGGGTCCTCAGCGTGCAGGTGGCAGCCCGAGCCCATTTAACGCGACCCTGCAGCCTCCCCAGGCGGTCCAGGGCTGTGTCCACAGCAGGCTCCACGCCCAGACATGTGGGACGTTTCGTTTTGCTACTCCTTGTAGCTCACAGTTGTTCTATCACCAAATTAACTTGAACCATTTTTGTTAATTCATAGGGTCACTTCACACATGGAGGAGTAACCGTGACTGATCTGCTCGAGGGAGTCTGAGCATCCGGCTCAGCAGAGCAGGCAGAAAATGACCTGCTGCTCTTCCACGTGAACGTCCCCGTGCGCTCCAGACTCAGCACGCTGCATGCAGCTCAGCGTTTCCTCCTCCCCGAGCGCGGGCTCCTCTTCGGGACACCCTGTCTCGGTGTCACGTCGCCTCGCCGTCCTCTCTGACACCCACGCTGGAAGTCTTTGAGTTCTAAACGATATCAGCTTAGTCCTATCGATAATTGCAACTGAACAGTGTAAAGGAAGGAAGGCAAGTTTTTACTCTTTAACCCTAGCAAAATGTTCTTTAAAAAGCTAATTAGTGTTCTCAGTAATAACATTGTCCTCAGAATTTAAAACTTTAGATTCTCATTAATTGCAAAAGCCCATAATTGTCTTTACACAATGCTAAACTGCTTGGAATAAAATGGCAGCAGGGGATTTAAGAATATTTAAAGTATAATGAAGAAATACTGACCGGAGCCTCACAAATGTGGTTGTTACGGGATCGACTGACTTCCTGTAGCCACTCCCGCACAAAGAATTCGTCCCTGAGCTATGAAAGAAGTATCACTGTCATTGAGTAAAAAGTGTCTCTGTTGTTCGGGACCCTTCAGCGTGTCTGTAAGATGTGATTCTTTTTCTTCTCTCAGGGTATGCACAGCCCAGGTAGATTTTGTCTGAGTCAGGCCTCTTCGGTGAGATGATATATTTCTTACTTAACTGCTTGGTGACAATGTGGGGTCTGAACCTCATTGTGATGAATTAACGTAGGCGGTTCATGGCTTAGGTAAGGCAAACGCAGAAATCTGTGGGTGCGCGTGTGTAAATTCAAACACACACACACGCCGAGTGGTAACAGGCTAAATGAAAGATTCCACTTCAAACTCCATCTTCCAGAAACACTCGTAGAAGGGAGGACCTCAGTGTTTTCCGTGCGCCTTGGCTGGGAACTGGCCATGAGGCTGTGATAACTCAGGAAATGAGGCGACCCAGCAGGTGCTCGCTCAGCAGCTGGCGGCTCCGCCCAGGACGGATGCGGCCCCGCCCCTCCAGGATCCCTCCTGGGGGGCGGGGGCGCCCAGACA
This sequence comes from Anoura caudifer, assembly GCA_004027475.1. Classification (NCBI taxonomy): domain Eukaryota; kingdom Metazoa; phylum Chordata; class Mammalia; order Chiroptera; family Phyllostomidae; genus Anoura; species Anoura caudifer. The sequence goes on along the minus strand of PVKU01000591.1, from coordinate 29,708 downwards.
TCCCCCCCTTCCAACCTTTGCAAAGTCGTCCCTCACAGCTCTTGCTTCTGAGGTATTGTTTCAACTCTACGCGGGAATATGGAAGAGTCTTACAAGGAATCGACTGCATTATGTGGTTTCATAATATATATTAACACCAAGCTGAATTTTAAAGTAATTTTTTTTAATTCTATAAGGTCAGGTCAGTAGGTCCAGACTGGCCACATAGGTTTTATTCCATTATGTCAATTTTCTGTTTCGCAATACAGACATGCTACATTTTTTCCCTCACTACTACTGTCTGCTGAAAAATCATTCGATGTTAATGACTGATAGGTTATTGGTATGTCTGCGCTCTTCTTATTTTATTGGTTTCAAAAATACTTTTATTGTTCACTTTAGGCTGTGTTCTTAGAGGCTTTGACAGAAAAACAACTTACCCACTGGAAAAGTAAGCCAATTAGATGACATTTAGGGCAATATTTAATTCTGAAATTATCTTTCAAAGGTCATTTGACTATACAGTTTACCCAATCACACTATAATCTTCAAATTCCTCTCCACCAACCTGAGAGGGGAGCCACTGGAAGCTGTAAAAGTCACCTGACCTCGATTTCAGACTTAGAGAAACTGCCCCAGGGCGAAATGCCCAGGGGAGAAAGGAACAGAACTCAGGTGAGCGCTACAGGAGTGAATCCAGAAAGAATAAAGAGATGACCATGAAGAGTAGGAATTCAAACCGGTTATGCTCTAACGTTTCATAAATAAGGATGCAATTTATTTTAAATTTTGGCATCTTAAAGTACGTAAAGCTGCCACCATTCTTGTAAGTACTTGGAGACCTGAAACTGTGGGGATACAAATTGCTTCCCTTATCACAGCTCAGATTTATCCCTGTTTAGGAAGAGAGTCACAGGAAGAGACAGCTTGGCTATAAAACGTGTCCACGTCTTCTCAGTGTGACAGTGTCCTTGCTCACCTTAGGTCCCCCCCCAACCCCCGCCCAGGTCTCAGTTTCTGTTAAATGGATGCACGAACACCTCGCAGGGCCATAACAGAAGCAAAGGAAATGAACAGCAGGCAAAGACCGGGGCACCATGTCTGAAATCAGATACCGATGATTGACGTGTGGGGAACACAATGTGACGTCTGGATTTCCCGGACAGCAGCGGGCTCTGAGACAGCTCCCTGCATCACACACCCCCTCCCCGATCTCAATCCAGCACCGGCTGATGGCTCCCCGCGCAACGGCAAGGCCAGGCCCCCTATCAAATGAGTTTCTGCCTAGTCCCTCTGGCCTCTCTCTGAGGCCAAGAAGACACATCAGCGGGCACAGGCACCGCCCTGAGTGAAGGAAGCTACCTGCCTGGGGCAGCGTTCAACCAATGGGGACAGGAGCTTGTAGATGAATTCCGCTCTCTCTGATAGGGTCATTCCAGGGAGCCCCTCGGAAGGTTCCCCATGGTACTAAACACCGGTTGCCCACAGTGGTAACCAGCCTATAAATTCACTTTCTCCTGGCTGCTCCCTCCTCTCTCTCCTTCACTCCCTACTTTTGTTTCCTAAGATCGCCTCTCAAATAAGCAACCGTACCCAAGTCCTCGCTTTCACCTCCGCTTTCCAAGGAACTCAACCCAGGATGAGCACTTAGTGTGTGCCAGGTACTCTGCTAAGTACTTTCATGACTGATTCACTTAACCCTCACAGTAAAACTATAATCCGTGGCTACTGTTATGAGCTGCATTTTACATAGAACCTCACGTAAATTGCCTAAGGCATCACAGCTAGCAAGTACCAGAGGGTTCAAGCCCAGTATGTCTAGTTAGCCCACAATTTCACGTCACTACACTTCCTGCCTAAGTGCTCCATATTTATCAGAATTACCTTGGTAGCTGTTTAATAATTAAGATTTCTGAGTGCCAGGTAAGACCTGAACCAGAAACTTGGGTAGGAGAGGGTGAGACTGAGTTTTTAACAAGTTCCCCAGATAATTCTTATGTACACTAAAGGGGCAGAGGCCAGTGAAGGTAAGTTATTATTTTAGACAGTGAATATTCTTTTTCTTAAACATTTCTTTTAAGATTTTATTTATTTATTTTTAGAGAGAGGGGAAGGCAAAGAGAAAGAGAGGGAAAGAAACATCAATGTGTGGTTGCCTCTCACACGCCCCCTACTGGGGATCTGGCCTGCAACCCAGACATGTGCCCTGAGTGGGAATCCAACCAGTGACCTTTGGTTCATAGGCCAGTGCTCAGTCCACTGAGCCACACCAGCCAGGGAAGACAGTGAATATTCTTAACATCACCTAGAAATGGCAATAAGCAAATCTGCCCGGGACTATTACATTATTTAATATGCATCTGCATTGGAAATTTGCATAAAGAAGCCACCCATTTCCCCAAACTTAAGTCATATCATGGTGGGGAGGGGCACTGGCATCATAGCTGATTGAGGCAGCAAATTGGGGACTGTGTGGAAGAACAGGCGTCCTGACCACAACCTGAAAGCACTGCGGACCCCCAGAGAACCCCAGGGACAGGACACACGTTGTAACGCAGGCACAGGGGCATGAGCAACACGGCAGAGCACAGCGTCTGGAAAGCTTCCTTGAAGAAGCCCCACCGCTCCTTGGTGACGTGACGCTCAGTGAAGGTGGGTTAACTGCGATTCCTGCGGTAACCTCCATGGCTCGGAAGTTTTAGCTGGTGCAACTGTTTCGGAAGCCACTTTCTCCTACCTGGATTTGCCATTTCCTTCTAAAGCAGGAATCAGCCATTCAATTTGTCTTGGTTACGGTGGGTTGGAGGGGCAGAGGGACACTGTAAACCCAGCCAGGCTCCTCCTCCCGCCTCGGTGAAATTTCCATTAACCGACAATATTCTGATGAGGTCCGTGATTCTGCCTAGACTTTATGAATGGGGGAGTTTTAAGTAACTTGCCTCTTTTTACAGAATACAGAGTGGTGGAGCCAAAATTTTAATTGAGTTCTTAATTTTCAGTTGGTTTCTGCCCCTGGAGCAGCATTTGACATTTAATCTTTCTGGAAGCCCTCCCTTCCGTGGGTCGCTGTGTGTGTGCACCTGTCTTCTGGTTTTCCCCGCCTCCCTGGCTTCACCTTCACAGTTTTTTCTTTCCTTTTTCTTTTTTCCTTTTCTGAACATCTTCCACATGTCAGTCATCAGAGATCTTCGAAGCCCCCTATCAGGCCCCTTGATTCACCCTCCACCTCTCCCTGGCTGCTCACAGCCGCACTGTCCGAATGGAGTTCCTGTGTAAGGAGATGGCACCAGCTGTTTTTGTCTCTGAGCCTGAGCCGCTCTTCAAACCCCAGACCCGCACTCATCGGCTGCCCCGCTGACACCTTCCTTCGGGTATCTCAATGACAACCAACTAAACGCGCCCCAGCCAGGCCCAGCATACACCTGTCTCTAGTTCCCTTTGCCTCAGTATACGATTCTCCCACCGCCCATCACTTCCACCCCTCGGAAAATGGGAAATCAGTCTGCACATGCTTCTACTTCTCTCGCCCGAGATGGCTTGTTTCTAACGCTTTCCGAAAATTCTTTCAGTCCAAGCTACCATTACTTCTCTTGTAGCCACTGCCAAAAACTCTTCATTGCTCCATAGCATCAACTCTGGCTTGTAAAGTCAGTTCTCTACGTTATAGCCACAGTGGTCTTTTCAAAAGACGCGTTTCTACCTCTTGTGACAAGATTTCCCAAAATGGTTAAAACTTTTTGATGAAGATAGAAACAAGACTAAGTACTAAGTAAACTCTTCCCATTTTCTCCATAGTCATAGTTCCAAGAAATTTAATATATATTGAAACCATGCAAAATATGCTTTACATTTATGGATTATACACACACACACACACACACGGTATGTATATATATGGTACATATATGGTACAGAAGAGTACCATACACGCATGTATAACCTATTGACTACCCAGCAGGACACGCAGTAGTTGCTACAGATTAAGGACAATTCTTCTTTGTGAGGGATGGGGTCTGAGTTTGGCACCTCCTGCCCCCAGAGCAGACAGACGAGACGTGGGTGCAGAGAAGGAAGCAGAGGGAACCAAGCTGAGTCGGCGTGCAGGGCGTCATCAAGCATCCACGCGGCCCCGCCAGCAGGGCGTCCTCTGAGCGAGCACAGGGAACACACCTCGGAAGTGTCTCCCCTGAGGACAAGGCCATCGGGTCTGTCTATGGATTCCCGCGACCCTCATCTCTGCTTCCGGCTGAGTCAGCTCCTGGGATGCTGAAGGAAGCCCTCAGAGACCTGGAGGCGGTTGAGGCAGACAACACCTGCGTGACCTTGGCAGGGGCAGGCGGGCCGCGCTGCGGGATAGCGGAGCTGGGCCTGCACACCGGATGCGGGAGACGCTCTCCGTTCACGAGGCCTCAGGAGGTGCCCACGGCACATCAAAGCACGTCCCCAGACAAGCCACCCCCCCCCCCGCCGGACTGCCACTTGTGTAAGTTTTTAGTCAGTATGCATTGAATAAGTCAGTTAATTATTATAAAAAAAGGAAATCACTTTTTCTCCCCCAAAATTTCTTTTAAAATTCTAGTCTAAATGGGTAAGGTTTGCGACTGAAATTAATTTACATTTTAGGTGACACTTGGAAGGAGATTATTTTTAAAGCAGATCACTGCTTAAATTTAGTGTCCACAATTCTGCTACAGATTTAATTTACTTACAAAATAGACTAGAAATATTCCTCAGTAAATACTTCTAGTCACACAGGAGGCAAACACAAGGCCCCCGGGCCGAATCTGCCCTCCACCTTGTTTTATCCGGCCTGGCACCGTGTTTCTACCTGGTGGCAGTGCCGAGCTCTCACCTAACTAGTAAGGAGTAGTCACATGTATAAAGTCCTAAAATTACATTCGGCCCTTTGAAGGCAACTGCAAGGCTGATGTGGCCCCCGGTGAGGATGAGTTTGACACCCCTGTAATAGTACTTATTGAGGAAATAAAACAGTAGCTTCATCTGACTTATTAAATGAAGTATTATGTTGCATTACCATCACCTATTAGACTAGCCTGTTAAAAAAATTACTTTGTGCCAAAAAACTAATTTTAAAGGCCACGCAGTGAGTTACGCGTGGATTTTTTTTTTTCATTAACCAGATGCTGGGAATGTGGAAACCCCTGATCCACAGGGTACGTGTGGCCACACCCAGCCTCCGAGGGAGGCAATGCTCACCAATTCAGCCGTGTCAGTGCAAACAGTGAACGTGACTTCCAGACTGGGTTACTGCTAGGCTCTCACAAGAGAGAAATGTTTTCTGGCTTCCCTGTAAAATACGAGACCTGAAGCATCTCAGGTGCTGCTGCCGGGTCAGAAAAAGAGAATCGGTTCAAGCCAACGAGTTAATTTTTTATCCCAAACCGCACAGCGCGAGGAAACGAAATCCAGGAGCAACGGCTCCATGAGGGCACTGCGCTGCCTGTAGGGCTGCGCCCGCTTCCCTTAGAACGGCCGGGACCTCCAACACCTGAGCTCAGCAGCGCCAGGAGGCCATGGTCACGTGGCTGACTTCCAGGTGCGACCGGGTCTTTACCTGCTGGAACTTCAAACAGTCACCAATGTGCCCTCTACGTTCGCCTTAATGACGGTAATCACCACGGCTCCGCCTCCGCATGTGCTGGGAGCAGGCCCGCGGCATCCACGGGCAGCCCTCCAAGCGTCAGTCAGAACGGCGGGCCCTGACCTGCCTACTTTCTTAAAAGCACATTTGCTCGGTCGCCCACTCAGGGTCCTGTGCCCATGCGGTCCAGCTAACCTTACTGGTCCTACAATCATTTCGTCACTATGATGCTGGAAGGGTGATCTACGAAAGACCATGTGGGTTTTTTCGTTTTTATATCGATGGTTCTGTCTGGCAGAATCTACGATATTGGTGGCAGATATTCTAATTTTTATGTGTATGGTGCCAAGCTGCCAGGGGAAAATTGCAGGCGGAGCACAGGCAGACTGGAACTCGCTGTAGGGAGCCTGTGGAATGGGAATTAGGCACTTTTTTGGGTACAGCTACATACTTGCCAAAGTAGCTATACTTTGGAGTAGGAGAGTGGGAGGAAAAGAAAGATAGGGGGTAATTAATAGCTTTTTAAATGTGATATTTTAATAAATTAGCAACAAGGCCAATATCCATGCACTGTATATCCAGAAAATACCATTTGCATAAAAATATCAGCTAATCAGGTCAAAATGATGCAGGAAGGAATCCTCCTCCTGTTCTTTAAGCTACTACATAGGTTTGCTATGCCAAAAGTGTCTACAATTTCCCCTAGCTTTCCAATGAAATCATTTTTTTGCCAATATAAGAAATCAAGCATCGAGGTACACAGTAAAATGAATCTGGAAATATGTTAATCCCCTCCTTATTCAACTGTACTAGAGATTTAATATCGATATTGCCAGGGCTGAGCAGGAGCCAAACCAATTCCGCAGGAGTGCTCCATCTGCGTACTCACTGCTGAAAGCGTGCAGCGACACAATCCTGTTTACGCAGCCCTGCAGCAGCTGGTGGGACTTACTTGCGCAATCTCTTCAGCTGTTCAAATGCGTTTCTGTGCCCCGCCCGCACTCCTCACTTACCTGGAGACTAAAGCTCCTTTCAGTCCAATTTTGGGATGTCCTACATTACACGTCCTGCCCATGTCGGCGCTTACAGACATGAGAACTCGTTGCATGGAATACTTCACTGATACATGTTTCTCTTATCCCCGGGTTTACCGTGGTGCCCACTGAGTTAGGAATTTCCTGGAGAAAGCCAGTTGCCTCTGTTACCCAGTCAAGCGCAGCTGGGGCATCTGCATGACGTACAGAGGTGCCGTGGTCTTCTCCAGCAGAAACCGGCAAATCGGAGACTAGAGTCTTAACTAAGAGGGACATGACATCAACTTTTGATCAGCAGGGAGTAAATGATAAATTATTTTTTTCTCTTTTCATAACTTCTGGGTTTGGTTCTAATGGTCCATAAACAATAACATTGATTATCATTTTCAGAAATGATCTTCAAAATCCCAACTCTCACAAAATGTTTAGATCATTTACTTTATAAATTAAATAGAAAAAAATTTAATTTAAAAAATGCCTTTACAAAAGGAGCCATAAGAAGATTACTTTAATTCAGTGATTCTACTGAGATTTCAGAGAAAACATCAAAGAGGAGCCCCAAAACGACAAATAATGTATTCCAGAAGAAGGACGTCATGCAAGGGTATCCCCGGCATTGTAATGTAGTAAACACACGGAGAACTAGGTGGCGAGACAGGTAGCTGGATATCCATTATAGACATAAAGATTATATAGGGATACAGACGCAGAGCTATAGAGAGTATCGATAAAACCAGCCAAATAAAAGAACACTTGGATGCAATCTTGGACGAAGGGGAAGCTGCGTCAACTTCCCGGGGACACCACCCGAAAGAGTGGAGTCAAGAGCTCGGAGATGCAGGGGAGCCCGGCGTGTTTGACAAAGGAAATCCCTTTGAAGCGGTAGCGAAACTTTGCTTTCAATCATGTATTTTACCTATACTTATAAAAAGGAATCTATGAGAATTAGATCATACAAACTGTGTTCAAGTATCACATTTAGCTATTGACTACGTGAGGTATGACAGTGTATTAGAATTTCCTGAAATCGGAAAGAAAAAAGAACTATTTTTTTCTCACCTGTCTTATCTGAGCCCTCTACTTCCCATTTTCCCAGGGAAAGGAGTTTTGTCATAATAATCCTTAGTCACAGCTGTGCTCCCATGTTTTTTGGTTTATTTTTCTTTCCTCCAGAGAATAACTAGGAAAAATTAACTGGTCTTGATTAAGACTAAGGAATAGGAAACCAACCTGTATTACACATTTTTAACCAATAAATTCTTGACTGTTCTCTTCCATGCTTCAGGCACTGCACCTACCACTCACCTGTTTTTTTTTTTTTTCATCCAACAAGGAAACATTTCGAACAAGAGGTTGCATCTCCAGGACACATAACACCACACAGTCCTTCTCTCCACTTCTTTACAGGGCCATTCCTGGACAAGGGGGTTAAAAGCCAACTTAACAGCACTGAGTCCAAACCTGAGATAAATGAGAAAGAAGACTCTGGAAATATGAGCGTTTCTCTCCTCCCACAATTTCCCAAAGCCACTGCAGCATAGGAAACCTCAATACACACTTTAATTTGATATTTCTTGAAGATATACCAGAATACTTCGATTTTCCTCAATATTCTAATCAGAGAGAGTTTCAGCTGTGAAATAACACTCATTTCTAAGATCCTGTTAAGTAATAGGACTATGTTTTAAATGCAGACAATCACAATAAACAGGGCATACTAGCAAAACTGCAGTAAATCGAAACAACCTAAATATCACTGCAGGATGGGGACCCAGACACCCATCTCTAAGGTGGGTGTGAGGTGCGCGGTGTTCGGCACCTTCGCGTAATAAAGAGCGCAGGCGGTGTCTGGGCATGCCCATTTTTCTCTTTTCATTTATTCATCACACAATGCATATGCGGCAATGTGACGAGGTTATCGCTCCTCCAGGATTGCACATCAGTTTGCTATAATTACGTTGTAATGTAAATGGCTGAAAAGACTTTGTGCCAGCCGACCAGTGACCTCGATTTATTTTTCCGGGTCATGGAGATCCATCTTTGAACCTCATCAAAAATTCCAACTTAATAGCAGGTGTCACGCTTTAATATTCCTCTGGTTGTCACAGTCCGATTCGTCAGGAAACAATTCTACAAATATTAAGGCAAATTGGACACAATTACCATTTTCCATCCCTAAATTATTTTGCAAATTATAACAACAAAAAAAAAAAACAAAACCCAGCTTGTTATGACATGAAGCAAAGAGGAAAGAGAAAAGTGTTTGGGTAGGCCCTTCATACCCTCCACCGCCTTTCGAAAGCGGCAGCTGAGAGAGCCGCTGTCGTGGACGTGAGATCCGCCCGCGCTCCCGCGTCCGTTCTGAGCCCGGCCCGGCGCTCACACTGCGGCGGCAGGGGAACGTGCCCGCCCTCAGCGGGGGGCAGGCCTTGCGGGTGTCCTCTCGCTGAGACCCGGCGCGTGCGTTCCGCACGGTCACACTAAGGGAGCCCCAGCCCGCTGGCACGCTTTCAGGGACAGCCTGTGACCAAACGGGGCCCAGGCTGGCAGCGTCAGCAGCCCTGTGTCAACGCGCCTTTGGGGCTGAGGGAAAGAAGCCCCCGCTTGCTTATCAGTCTGAGATAAATAAATGTTCCAGCTGGACACACGTTTCCAACAGGCATCTGATAGAGACCCTGCCTTCCAGAACCAAGTCGCCTGAGCGTTTTAAACGGGTTGGCACGTGGGGCTGCTCCCTGGGATGGGCTGCCGTGAGACAAAGCTGCGGTGTGGGGGCTGCGACGCTGAGGAGAAGAGGAGCCAGCGACCCTAAAATCGCAGCTACGTCCACCGAAGCGGGGTAATTGTATCTGTCCATTCGGAAGGGACCAGGCACATGCCCTTCCAAGACCCCAGAGAGCCAGGCTCAGAGAGTTGGAATGACTTTTTCTTACCACATGATTCCAAGGTTATAATGCCAATTGTATGCGTTTGGAAGGGATAACCAATGGGAAAATCCACTCCTATCTGCTGCTTATCTCCCATTCATTCTGCCACCTGCTTCCTAGGACTCTGTTCCAGGGCAGAGGGGCAGAGTGTGACATTATAAGGATCTCGAGGAGAGCTACCCGACGACCTCTGCTCAGGGGCTCAGTTAGCCAGAAGGCAGGAATAGCGCCTGTGAGACTTGACACAGAGAGCGGTGTGCTGCAGAAATGATGAGCAACCACCTTGGGGGAGTTCAGTGGGGGGAAGCCCGATAATTCTGGTGGCATGGCTGGTTTCAAGTGACCAAGGTGATGCTGTCCCTGGAGCTGGGAACTGATGCACAAGCGACTGCCACTCTGCAGCCCGCTGCCCCTGTGACTGCAGCCCCTGTGGTCCAGGAGGCCCCCCATCCCACCCCACAATGCCTGTCTCTGCATGTCGAAGCCCTACTGACTCTTCAAAGTCTTGCGTGTGAAGTAGTACAAAGATATTTGTCTAAAACGTCACCCATAGAACATGCAAAAGAAGCGTAACTTTAAGAGGGGCCCGCTGGCCAACATAAGACCATTTTATGATTTTACAAAATGTTTGTAGGTGTTACAAACCATTGAATAAAGTAAAAACCTATGAGTCCCTAGTAAAATAAATAAACAAGTGAGGGACAAGGGGAAGATCTTCCTTACAGCACCAGGCCAACTAATAAATGCACAAGAAATGACGGAATCAGAAGCTCATCGCTGTGCAATAATCATGGTGTGATTTAGGCAGGAATGGGAATTTTGTAGGAGGAAAGGAATATTTACATGGTCTCAATAAAGGTTCTCATATATGACATATCCATTACCAACTTGTGTGACGTGAACAGAGGATCTACTTTAAAGGAACGACTGAAAGTCAACTTCACCAATGGAAAGAAACCAACAAACATCAACAAGCAACAGAAACAAACCAAGGGGCACCTCCAGATGAAATACAGTGAAAGCCACTACATCACTTTTGTGAAATCATCAACAAAAATGGCACAAATTCAATCAAATCCTAAGGAAAAGTCGGACAAAGCCAGCAGTTCTTCTATAATATAGCTGACATGTTCTCCAAAGTGTGTCAAAATGGGAAGGGTGAGAGGGAGGAAAGTGAAGAACTGGTGTGGGTCAAACGAGTGTGAAGAGCGGTGATCACTGAGGACGTGAGTGGCATCGCACCGGAGATGAAGAGTGAGCAGGGCGCTGTTGGGGCCACTGGTCACGTTCGAAAGTGGACCGTCAATTCGCTGATCCGTGTGTCATCATTCGATTTCTTTACTCTGATTGTTGTATCGCAGTCACAGATGAGAAGGCCCTTGTTCTGAGATAACACATTCCGCACATTTAAGAGGAAAACGGGACCTGCAGCCTGTCCTTTCTCTCTTGTGGAGAGAATGGTCTCTAGATCTATGCATGAAGATTTTATATCCACGCGCGCACACACGTATGTGAGAAAGGACGAAAGAAAGAGAGAGGTAACCAATGTAGCAAACAACATTTGATGAATAGTTGAAGAACCTGGGTGAAGAGTTGATTTGAATTCCTTAGCCTATTTTTGGCAAATTCTCTATTACTTTGCAGTTAAAAGACTCATTTCTAAATCAGCGATTGAGCCCATTTGTTTACCTAATTAGTATGTCTTCCTTGTTCACAGCAAGCCAGTGAGTTCTCTAGACATGGGGAGCAGAAACACACCTTCACAACACATCGCAGGAGAAATTAAATATGATTTTATAAGTGTAGCAATGCAGTTTCTAAATAAAAATATTAAGAGTCTTTTGACTGAATTCAAGGGCGGGGGGTGGAAGGGTGGGCCAGGAAGGCCTTCCAGAGCTGCTCCGGCCTGGGCTCGTTTGCCAGGGATGAGCAAAGAAAGCGGGTGGGTGGGCGTGGGCAGCGCCCAGATGGAGGGCAGGGGGTGGGCGGCATGTGGGAGCCTGGAGCCCGTAGCAGGGTGGAGAGAGCTAGGCCAAGTGGCCGTGACCTCGAGGGCTATGAAAGGAGACAGAATTTTATCCGAATACTCTTTCTTCCATTTATTAGCTGCACCTTAACACGAATTCACGTGATCACTGCGGACCTCGGACTCTGCATTTGCCAGGTGGAAAGGGCATCACGGTTACTCACAGGGCTGTTTTCTGGGTGAAATAACATGAGTGTCCATAAAGCACGTGCAAGGTCAACTTGCTGGGAACAGTTTAGCTCCTGCTGCTGTTATTGTTTTTGGACTTCTGGTCGTTAGAAATGCCCGGGGAGAGGAACGCATGGGGAGGAGGTCAGAAAAGTCGCCCCGCCTCAGTTACAAAGTGAGCTAACCAACCCTCATAAGAAATCACCGATCGTGGCACATGCGCCAAGTTATACATTCATGGCGCACAGACGGTAGCAATTGCTAATTAACTACCATATTTTTTCCTAGACCACCGAGCGAACTGTGACGGTAATATAGAGGTGAGGCTTTTGTTCGGTGGCTCTGCTTTGTTCTGTTTGCTCTGAACAGGCTGCCGTATCCCTGGTAGAACAGTGTGTTTCCTTCCTGGCTTTCCCAGCGCAAACCGGAATCCCTGTGACTTTGCCTTGACCAGAGGTCACGCAGAGACACAGCCATGCAGCAAAAGAGGGGACAAGGACACACACTCCAGGCTTGTGTGGCAGTGACGGGGAAACAACAGATGTCTCTATCTCCCCTTTGTTCCGTGAAACATGTAGTGACCCTGACTCGAAAGCAGCCCAGCAGACCCCTCTGCAGACCTCAGAGCCGCTGGGACGGACGGCGGAGAGAGAGTGTCTTTGTGGTGAGGGCCCTGGGCCCCAGAGTCAGACTAGACTGAGGCTCCGGCTCTGCTGCCCAGCAGCACAACGACCTGATCTCTCATCTGAAACAACAGGAGACAGAGACCAGCGGCTTCCGCTCATTGTGTTCCTGCGGAAAATACGTTAAAGTACTCATGTAAGGCGCTTCCATACACGCAGTGACCGTGCCAGTGACGAAGGCGATGATGATGGTGGCGGCGGTGGTGGTGGCGCTACAGGCAACGGTACCCACAGTTTCCAGGCCACTAATTCACCCCTCACACAGACATGCCTATTATTTTCAGTCCGTGTGTTGGACACAAGTAATAGAGAGAAATAAACAAGAGTCTTTGTCGTATGAAAATAAAACCTAATGGAAATAAAAAGGGGAAAATAAACCAAGCTCTTCAGTTCAACATAAGAAACATGTGTTACTCTGTGCAAGAGACAGCGGGAACCTGCAGGGGAAGCGTGCAGGTGAGACGGAGCCTTTCTCGGAATCGGGCTGGGAGAGGTCAAGGGGTGTGGACCCTTTGTGGACTCCAGCCTGAAGAGTCACCCTTTAGGAGAGGACTGACTGGGAAAATGCAGACAGGGCACCGGTGCCCATGCACAAGGCAGTGAAATGAAGCCGGCGTCACAAGACGAGGTGTCACGGGGTGAGGGTGGCATGCCACGTGGGTCCCCGGCTGATGCGCGCTGCAACTCGTAGGAAAGCAGGAGTCCCTTCTGTTAGCCTCCGAGGAGAAAGTGACGGCGGACGCGTTGGTCTGTCCCGAGGGAAGTCCGGTTTTCCTCATGATGGCAACCCCAGATTCCATTTCAAGGAGATCGGCCCACGAGGAAAAGGTCACCCCTGGAATATTAGTCTCCGATCGTCAGAGCTGAGAAGGCAGCTCCTAACAGCCTCCCCAGCACCACTGTGCTGAAGCCATCGGGGGGCCTCGAAAAACACGAGTTGTTGGGCGCCCTCGGGGACACGCCGAGACCGTGGGTCTGGGGCAGGCCTCGGGGTCTTCGTCGTGGTTGTGACACGCCCCCACCATCATCATGCTGTTCTCATGAGCACTGAGTCTGCAAACCTCTGGGCAGCCACCCCTCTCTCTGAGCCCAAAGAAGAGACACCGTTATCTTCACATCTTAAAATCAACCAGTGACAAACTGAGAGGTGGAACCCAGGTCTCCTAGCTCCCCACACGGCGCTTTTCCTCTTGACCTCAGGTGGGAGGTGTGCAGCCTTCCCTCTGCTTGCTCTGGGAGGCCCGCTGGAGCCCCTGGTCGAGTCAGCCTTCAGAATTGCAGCAAAGCTCCGAGCAGAGTCCCAGAACAGCAGGCTGGGGACTGCTCCTGGCTGCCGAGCTGTGTCTTCGGTCCCTGGCATGATTTCTAAGTGATCGGCAATGCCTTCACCCTGGACATGCCCTCTCCAATTGGTCCAGAGCTCCTCTGCAAATGAGCATCTTATTCCCAGATGTCTGCATTTATGCGATTTCTAGTCCACACCGTCGGAAGCATTTGAGATCATGATTTTGGCACAAAAGAGCCACTAAAAGGCGGAAAGCCTTACCCGGTACAACTCACTAGCACCTTTAGGCACATGAACACAGATCATTTCGTCTAACATGCCTTCCTTTACAAAAGGCTGCAAAGCTGCACAGTTAGAAATGAATCTCAGGGTGCCTTTCAAAGCCAAGCCATGTGTCTCCACTCTCCACCCCCGCTGTGTTGCTTGTGTAAGATGCCTCATTTCCTCTGCACACAACGGACTGAGTCAGAGCTGGACTCCTAGTCCAGGAGCTGCGCTGGGTCCCTGAGAAGAAGATTATAATTGGTGCATCCAAAGACAGAGTCAATCAAATGCAGAGATGAGACTTGGGAAGTGCACCATCGGACCAAGGTCGCTTTGGGGGCTGATTCGTGATGAGGGGGACCCTGCAAACAGGCAGCATCTGCTCCTGAAGAGGAAGAGAAACGGAGGCCTGAGAGGCCGCATACACAACCCCAGAGAAAAGCAGGTGGGAGGACCATTGCTTTTGTTACAGATGACCTCCCCGGTCCTTTTTCCAGTGCTGCATGAGGCATGGCTACAATTTCTGCTCTTGGCTTTGGACAGATGGTCACTCTCACTTGCTTGGATTAATTGTAGTGGGTTTCAGTTTCTTGCAACCAAACAGTCCCTGGGGAAGGCGGCCACCTAGGGGTAAACTTCCATCACACAGAGTGAGGGGAGTGCAGAACAGCTGACTTGGGAGCTGGGTCCAGAGGGTGCAAGGAGAGAGGGAGCAGTGAACCTGGTGGGGGGCGGGCGGTGAACTGGGAAAATCCAGGGATGATTCACGCTCAGGAAAAGAAAATCCGGGCAGAGGAGGGCGCAGGTTATGGAAGTGATGCGACCAGCAACAAATTATTCGGACTTCGTGATTTGAACAGATGCTGTCCCTGAGCCTGTGAAATAGCTTGTTCTAACTTTAAAAATGGATCATTCATTTCATGCCGAAGGGGCGGAATATCTTCTGAAGGTCATCAAGAGATACAAGGCAGTTGGGGGTACTTCATCCACTAATTAAGCAGCAGGCCCTCTAACTGAAAAAGACCATCGCAAAGACCATATTTGCTTACTTAGTTGTTTCTATTATAAGAAATGTAGTTGCAGTTTTGACATTTTAGCTACAATGAAATTAAACTAGAAACAAGCTTATCTGGAGACCGTGAAAGTTCCGCGTGCGACTCACCCACGCAGCGATCCCTTCAGGGCCTACAGAGCTCTCCATGTGCCCTGTGGTTTTTTCCAGCTCCAACGCTCCCTGATCACAGGCTCTTATGCTGTGACGGGAGCCAACCCCAGCACCCTGAGAGTGAGTCTGGGGCCTGCAACTCTGAGCCTGAGACAGCACCCCGCTGTTCACACTCTTCCCAGAGATCCCTGCCCTTTGCTCAGACCACAGAAAGGGCCCTGTCCCCTGTGTCTGCTCGTCCAAGGACATGCCCGTTGATTTCAGAGAGAGGCGAAGGGTGGCAGAGAGGGAGGGAGAGAAATATTGATGTGAGGGAGAAACAGCGATCGATCGCCTCTCACACGTGACTGAAGACCAAACCAATCCTGCACCCTAGGTACGTGACCTACCCGGCAGGGAATCGAACCTGTGACCTTCCGGTTTACAGACAACACTCCAACCGACTGATCTTCACCAGCCAGGACTCGATACCCTTTCTTAAATGCACATAGAGGCAGCGACGAGGAAGAGACACGATTCCTCCAGCCTCATGCTTGCTCTCCTTCACCCCACAGAGGGCATCTTTTCTCCAACTTGCAACCTTGTGACCAAACATGGAGTATGCCCTGAAATCAGTTGTACTTGGAATTTTATTATTTGATTAACTAATAAATTCCTCATTAAGAATAAAGACCTTGAATTAGGAAATGTTTAGTGCTAGCAACAGAAAGGTCATTCCTCCGCATTTGTGTTCTCCTGATATTAAATTTTGCAATAATTATAGAAAATTATAGTTTGACCTGAAACTGCCAGTTATTTTGTTGTAGAAGTCAAGCTCATGAATGCAGCTCTAACGTGTTAAAGTCCTTAGAAAAGTTGAACGTAAACTGCCGAGGGACTCACACTACAATGTCCGCTGAGAATGAATACTTGATTATGGTTTCCTGGGATTGAAGGGGCATGTTCGTGACAGAGAAGCAAATAGAATATATGCGTATCTTTTATAAACAATAGTGAGTTTTATGATCACAGTGGATATTTTAAGAGCTGCAAAAAACCCGCCTGTGCTTTTGTAGCAATGAATGCACTATTCCGTATGTTAACCTTAATCTAGTAAAGTAAAAATGGCATGTAACGAAATTGTATGGTATTTGTACACACAAAAATTGTCATCTGAAAATATTTGTGAAAACCTATTTTTATGCCTGAATTGAAGTTGAATGCATAATTTAGTGCTTATTTTCAGAACAAATAGCTTGGAAACATTTCATGCACAATTGATGATGATTTGAGTGTGCAGTCCACGGCGGAGCTCATTGCCATATTCATTCTGTCTAAGCTCTGTGTGCAAATGTAAATCGTAGTTTTCTCCCAGCCTTCGAAGCCAGTCATCTTCAGCACCGAGGGCGGAGCGTGAGGACTTCTACATGATGAACAAATCTGTTGGAAGACAATTCCCAACTTTGGAAAAAGAATTCTGACACTGCCGAACGCAGTTTGCGTTCCAATTACACTGAATGCAGCAGTTTGAAAACACCTGCTGTACGGAAACAGGAATCTCACATGCGAGTAACAAGGGGAAAGTGTCTGTCTGTGTATGTGTGTAAAATTCTGAGTCACGAATCCCAAAATATTTGTTTCTGCTTTTGTTTTCCCTTTTACATAAAGATTTCTTTACTTCGAAGTGGATTTAAAGAATGATTTACATGTCACAACATTAGCAAAATCATTTTAAAATTAAAGACACTAAAATATTATTTTTCTGGAAAAAAAAGTTATGTATACCTGTATGAATGAGAAAGCCCAACGCCTCTTTTTTTATATTTCATTTTAGTGGCCACAAGTGTAAACACTGTTCCTGGGAAGGCTGGAAATAGTTATGGTGTACACGCATGCTTTGCATGCTATATTTAATATGATTAGTTGCTTTATGTTGATCACGTGTGACAGTAGCATTCACGTGTCTTAGCTGACTTACAGTTTCAAAAATTATTATAAAAAGTAGGAAAAGGATATTAACTAGAGACAAGTATATTTTAAATAAACATGCTTTCCAAAATTTAACCAGACTCTAAGGGATTGTTTCACGATACACAGTAGTGTGTAATACAATACTTTTAAATAGTCATATTTTCCATGTACATTAAGACACCTCTTCATCAAAGTGTATACCATTGGGCACTTTTCCTTATTTAAATAATTTCCATAATTCAAAAAATTAACGTTTGTGATTACTTTGTGTTGGACATAGAAGTAAGCATAGCTTTTCGAACTTCCCAAAAGCCGATAACCAATAAATCACTAGAACTTCCGGAGGGGAACCCTGCTCCTAACCAGGATTCCATGCTTAATAGCACAGTTCCGCAAGCGCACGCCTTTCAGCACCAATTCATCACACAAGAGGGTTTGACAAGGTTAGAATTCGTGTGGCTAATGGAAATTATTTTTTCAAGAATTAGCCTTTCGGCTAGAAAGAATGACAGATACTCAAATACTCTCAAGTACGAATTTGAATCAAAAATTTCTATTCATGCTTGCCCCCCAGAGAACGCGCGCTCTGAATCCGGCACGTCGGCGCACGCTGAGCCCGTGGCAGCTGCCGTTCCAAGGACCTGCGGAGCACCGTGGCGAGGTCTTATTTTGCTCTGTGTGACACCTCGTTCTTTTCCCCTCAGAAATCGTAATTTTTTTACACACCTCATAGCCTTCCTACAGGACGCCAGCTCGGCCTGTCATTTTGACTGGGGAGGGGCCTTGTTTTCCAGGTCACTGGCTTGAATCCTGCAGACAAGAGATGCATGAGGGACGGGGTGGGGAATTCGTATCTGGGCATGGAGTTTTCCTCTCCATTTGCCAGCCTGCCAGGTCAGTGAGCGGCTGGTCACACGGAAGGGAATGGCTGCGGCAGCGCCCCCCCACCCCCTTATTACACCCTCGGTGCTTCTGACCTTCTGTGGACCCCTCCCGAAGCACTGGGATTTGGGGCGTCCCTCTACACCCAGATCCACCTGCCAGAAATACAGCATTTGTTCACAACTTTGGAGGGGCTACTCCTAGATACCAGATTTTAAGCTTTATCCCTCCACTAAACATTTGTTGATATGCAGAGGAAGAAAAAAAATGTTGCATTTTGTAAATGTAAATTTTATAAGACGAAACCCCCGAGTCGATGCATCCAACTCAGTAAAAGTAAAGTAAAATAAAATCGTCAGTACAACTGGAACAAACAAAAATCCCCAACAGCTCATAGCTTGTCAACCCTTCCTCACATCATGAGCCAGTCACCTTAAAACAAACCTGGATTTTAAACATCAAAATAGCAAAATTTTGCTAGGGAAGAAATTCAATTAAATGTATATATATTTTAGTGGGTCATAGTGCTACTTTAGGACATGGCAAATTGGAAATGACTCCCCTTCTTGTACTAATGCCTTAATTTGATACTTTTCTTTGCAATAAAATGGATGTTTCTTTAAAATGAGAGATGGAGAGCAAGCAGAGAATTAACTATGCCTTCATTTGCCATCCCAGACATTCAGATATTATCTGAAACAACTCCACTCTCTACCTCATTTTAAAAATAGTTCTTTGAACATCTAAACATTCTAGCACCCCTCTGGTCATTGGATGAGGAAATTTTAATGGAAAATTTACCTGCAGACTTCCGGCCAAGATGGAGGCGTAGGTGGACACACTGTACCTCCTGGCACAACTAAAATTAAGGACAATACAGATTTAGAAACAAGAAAACAACCAGAATTGATAGAAAATTGAACTGCATGGAAGTCCAACAACCATTCATCCAGACTGGTAAGAGGCGCAGAGTCACGGCAGAAAAAAGTGCAGGTTGGGGGACCTGGGCATGCAGGCAGCAGTGGCTGGCAGATCCCAGGCACACAGGTGGAGGCTAGCAGACTCCAGGCACAGGGTGCCAATGGTGCAGACCCAGTGAGACCGCATAAGGTGGCTGGCTGACCAGGTGGTCCCACATTCATGTGCAGATAATCCAGGTGAAGGAGAAGCAGTGGAAGGGACTGGAATCTGAGAGAGAGCGGAGCAAGTGACATTGTTCCCTCTCGGGCCCCGCCCCCACACCCAGCATCACTACCCAGACACTGGGCTGCCCTGCTCTGGGGAACACCTAAGGCTCCACCCCTCACTATGTAATAGCCTCAACCAGACCAAAACAAAACCCAAAAATGGCTCAAATGGGCGAACAGATCAAAGCCCCAGAGCCAATTCATCTAAGCAACCAAGAGATAGCCAACCTATCAGATGCACAGTTCAAAGCACTGGTGATCAGGATGCTCACAGAATTGGTTGAATTTGGTCACAAATTAGATGAACAAATGAAGGCTACACTAAATGAAATAAAGGAAAATGTACAGGGAACCAATAGTGATGGGAAGGAAACTGGAACTCAAATCAATGGAGTGGACCAGAAGGAAGAAACATCCGATCAGAAAAGAATGAAGACACAAGAATTCAAAAAAATGAGGAGAGGCTTAGGAACCTCCTCCAGGACATTTTTAAACATCCCAACATCCAAATTATAGGGGTACCAGAAGGGGAAGAGGAAGAGTAACAAGTGGAAAAGTTATTTGAACAAATAATAAAGGAGAACTTCCCCAATCTGGCAAAGGAAACAGACTTCCAGGAAGTCCAGGAAGCTCAGAGAGTCCCAAAGAAATTGGACACAAGGAAGCACACACCAAGGCACATCATAATTACATCACCCAAGATTAAAATGAAGGAGAGAATTCTAGAAGCAGCAAGAGATCAGGAGACAGTCACCTACAAAGGAGTTCCCATCAGACTGTCAGCTGATTTCTCCAAAGAGACCTTACAGGCAAGAAGGGGCTGGAAAGAAGTATTCCAAGTCATGAAAGGCAAGGACCTACATCCAAGATTGCTCTATCCAGCAAAGCTGTCATTTAAATGGAAGGGCAGATAAAGCACTTCTCAGATAAGGTCAAGTTAAAGGAGTTCATCATCACCAAGCCATTATTCTATGAAATGTTAAGGGACTAATCTAAGAAAAAGAAGATAAAAAATAGGACAGTAAAAAGACAGCAAACTCACAGGTATTAACAACCACACCTAAAACAAAAGCAAACTAAGCAAACCTCTAGAACAGGAACGGAAGCACAGAAATGGAGATCACATGGAGGGTTAGCAACAGGGGAGTGGGGGGAAGGGAGAGTGGGGAAGGTACAGAGAATAAGTAGCATAGATGGTGGGTAGAAAATAGACAGGGGGAGGGCAGGAATAGTGTGGGAAATGTAGAAGCTGAAGAACTTATGACCCATGGACATGCGCTAAAGGGGGGAATGTGGGTGGGAGGGGGTGTACAGGGTGAAGGGGAGTGAAGGGGGGGAAATGGGACAACTGTAATAGCATAATCAATGAAACATATTTTTAAAAAAGAAAAGAAAATGTACATGCAAAGGGCATCTAAGCTGGGTGACTGTCCCACTGTTGCAAAGGAGGTACCACTCCCACCCGCTCACAGATGAGGCCCACAGGTGGTTTCCAATAACAGCTTTCTTACCTCATCTATGAGACATTCAATCAGGACAACAATAAGCAAGCACAATTTCTGGGCAAAAGGGACTCTCACAAGAATTTTTTTTAATTGTTTTCATTGATGATTTTTTTAAGAGAGGAAGGGGAAGAGACAGAGAGCAAGGGAAAGAGAGAGACAGCACTATGAGAGAGAAACATGAACATGAGAGAGAAACATCAATCAGTTGCCTCCCATATGTGCCCCAACTGGGAACTGAACCCACAACGTTTTGGTGTACGGGATGATGCCCCAACCACCTGAGCCACCCAGCCAGGACACATAACAGATATTTTATTCCAGGTTGAATCATGGTGACATAATTCCAACATTTGATGAAAAAAGATAAAAGGAAAGCTGATAATCTTTCTCTCTCTCTCTCTCTCTCTCTCTCTCTCTCTCTCTCTCTCTCTCTCTCTCTCGCGCACGCGCGCACACACACACACACACACACACCCCAGGCTGCTCCACTTTTGGTCAACCTTGTATTTTTAGAGTCAGGACTTTAAGTTAATCACAGTGTGATAGCGCCATTTTTTCCGCTTTCAGTTTATGCTGGTTTCACAGGGCTTCCGACACCAAAATGTTGGGGCAGAGCATTCGGAGATTCACAGCCTCTGTGGGCCGTGGGAGCCACTGCGAGGGAAGCCCAGGCAAGATTTTGCCATTTTCGGTGGAAAACAAGTGGCAATTACCAGCTACGATGACTTTGTACTTTGCATCTGAATTTGCTGCACCTTTCTTTATAGGAAGATACCAACTGTGTACGAAACAAGGACGTCTTAGTTAATCCAGGAAACAGACATGAAGAGGAGCATGTCAAAGGGATGCCGTCTCTTCGAAAAAATGGATCCAACTGTTGAACTCCACATACCAGATGTGTTTGTAAATAAACTTACGGCGAAAAGAAAAGACTTTAAATTAATCATAGTTTTTTTAAAAAAGGTATAGCTTGAGTTTTATGATTTATTAAAGATCTCAACCCAAGCAGAGCAGAACTGAAATGAGCAGTGGGCTTTGGGTGGAGGACTGGATTCGGACTCAAATCGCCGACCCAGCGTGAGTCCCATACCTTCCACTCTCTGAGGCTTTAGTCCACTCAAGGTTAAGAATGAGACCTTTCTCCCTGGGGTATTGTGATCATTAAATGGGGAGCGAACTATAAGGGCACACTTAGCTTCTCTGCAAACCTATCACAGCTCAGTGTGAGGAAACATTGGAAAGCTAGGAGGTCCTCATTGCTCCCTTCCAGCACATTCTATCCCCCGGGCAACTGCCCACGCAGTAGTGGTGGCCTTGACACCCTGAGCTCCAAGCTCCGGGCTGTTGCTCTGAATTCCTGCGCCTACGCATGGCAATGCCCCCAGCATTGAACTCCCAGCTGGCAGATCGCTCCCAGGTTCCCCAATTATCCCCTCAAGCTTAGGTCTGGCTTTCCTTGCCTTGTGAGGCGTAAAACAACTAATCTGATAAATTCATTCTTGCAAATACCAGAAGATGGGAAATTTTCACACCACACCCAAAACACTTCTGACTGGGGGACGCAGATGCACACAGAGGCACATATAGCCAACCATTCTTTGTTATCTCTGATTTAACCTGTAAGTTTTCTAATAATTTGTGAGTGTGTGTTTTCTAATTAAACTTGATCTGTCTTTTCCATTGGGAATTAATTGAATTCAGTAACATAAGTCCATTTTTTTTTTTAATTTTCAGTCCTCAGTTTAAATTTTACTATTGAATACCTGTGTGCTTATGCCCTACAGGTAAACATGAGTAGTTGATAATACCAAAGCTTGAGAGGTAGTAGAACTATTT
Organism: Anoura caudifer; assembly: GCA_004027475.1. Classification (NCBI taxonomy): domain Eukaryota; kingdom Metazoa; phylum Chordata; class Mammalia; order Chiroptera; family Phyllostomidae; genus Anoura; species Anoura caudifer. Next base: position 7,215 of record PVKU01000591.1, on the reverse strand, counting down.
GCACCTATTCGCCAGGAGTTTCATGGGTAATGGTGCTTAGTGAGAGCCATGTGCCACTTCCAAAGCCTCCTGGAAAGCCCCTGTCACCCTCCGAAACTCCCTAACCCTGCACGTCAGAGCCGCAGGCTGGCTGTTCCAGCCTCCTCTTTCCCAGCCCTCTACTCCGAGTCTGAACAGAAGTCCCCGTGAGCCCGCGTGTCCTGTCCAGCACTGGATCTTGTGAGCGGAACGAAGGCTTTCCTCACAGGTGTTCTCTTAGAGAAGGAGATTACTGTGTCTCTGAGCCTCTTCAAGTGAAGTCCACATGAATCCAAGCAAGTTCTCAACAGGCTGCTCTGCCGCGGGTTCCAGACCCTGACCGTGGGGACATTCTCTTCCTGGTGCACATTCACCGCCACTTCCACTGTGTCCTAAGGAAAGAAAACCGCAGGGCGACAGAGAGATAACTGGACGGGAAGTCTCCTCACTTCTGGGTTCCAGGTCTCTGATCAGCCCTGCAGACTTGGGCAGGCGGGCCCACCAGCACGTGGCTTCCTCCCTCATTCCTCAAGTCGAGGTGTGCCCTAACTGTCTCCTGGGGTGCTGAGAACAAATGTAATACATTTTACGAAATATAGTCATGAAAGAAATTACTGTCATTTTTCATTACATAAACTGTCCAATGTAAAACACAAACATTTATGAGTCAGAAACTGGTACAAACTCCAATTCTAAAAGATTGAGTACAACTCTAATGATATATAAAGGCTCTGAGAGTTGAAAATCAGCAAAGTTACCTATCACATTATGAAAGTTTTGTCTCAGGGATGAAATAAAATCAATTGAAAAAGGTTGCTTTTTAATGGCACGTTGACTTCTCTCACCATTAATCGGATCTCATTTAACCACTAAATAAAATACATGACCAGTCTCCTGAAGTTGAGTTTATTCATATATTTTTCTGAAGACTTCATGACTAGGAAGAAAATCTTAGGAATTCAATAAAAGCCGGCATCAGTTTATTTCTTAGTATTTGAAATTTTCTGTCTTCCCGTCCACGTGAGTCTGTTCCTTCCCGAGGATTATACCGGTTGTGTTAAAATGACACTCCCATAACTTCTGGGACACAATTTTCTACTGGTTTCTCCTGTTACTGCATGTTTTGCAAGTACAGACATTAACTGCGCTTGTTCCAGACCATCTTCCAAGACTGTTTGCATAGAAAATAGTCTTGAAAATAAAGAGAGTCCTCTCCTCTGGGGAAGGACAGGCTTGTTTCAGCCTGGGGACGTGTCGGCTCGCTTTACATTGGCAGCCTGACGGAAGAACGTTTCTGGGGATCCCTCCTCTGTGGACCAGCCCACATAGTCCTAACCTGTCCCTCTGCACTTTGCCTTATGACACCTGGGGCTCGGAAGACCAGCGCCCACGCCGGTGCTCTGGCTGCCCAACTGCGGCTGGGCAGTTACGTGCTGTGACTGTCCCGTGCCTTCTGCCACCGCCCGTGAAACTATGGCAGGCTCCCTGGTTAGCATTCAAGCAGGGTGAAATTTTATTTTTTAAAGACTTTATTTATTTATTTTTAGAGAGAGGGGAAGGGAGGGAGAAAGAGAGGGAGAGAAACATCAGTGTGTGGTTGCCTCTCGCATGTCCCCAACTGGGAACCTGGCCCACAGCCCAGACATATACCCTGACTGGGAATTGAACTGGCAACCCTTTGGTTTGCAGGCTGGCACTCAATCCACTGAGCCACACCAGCCAGAGCCGGTGGGGTAGAATTTTAGATTCTTCACAGTTCTTGATGATTATAACATCGAACAAAAAAGATGCTATAAATGGCCTTCCTCAATATTTTCCATTGAATTCTCCTGGTGAGTCATCAAATTAAAAACTTATTAAATCTAAGACATCGCCAGACTCAGTACCTAAGAATTTACTATGTTAGTCCATTCTCATAGGAGCCCATCCAATAAAGCACAGATTTTTCAGTGGGGTTACCTGGATGCCGGGTTCGGCCAGGCCATAGAAATACCTGGCTCCTTACAATATCATTCCTCTTTCTTACACCATCGTATAAGAGTTGCCTGTCATTTCACTTCCACCCGCACTTCTTTAGTGAAACATGTTCACACAGCTCAGAAGGAACAGCTGCTTAGTGGAACACTTGACCTGTGGGCTGCGGTCACCAGGCTGCAGCGAGCAACTGAAACAATCTCAGCCAACCCCAGCCTCCTGCTGAGGAACTTGGAATTGAGACTAAAGACGCGTGACGTTTATCCTTGTGAAGTCGTGGTAGAAGGTCATGTCCGCTGGGAAACAAAGCAGACCATCTGAGGGTGGCCATGGTGAGATATGCGCACACAGAATAGCAAGGAGTCCATCTTCGGACAGATAAAAATAAAGCAGACGCACACAGTAGTGACGAGAGACGCACGTGTTCCGAGAGAGAGAAGGAGCCGGAGGGAGAGTGTGGGAGGGACACGGCTGCACTCTTCCCCTTCCCCACGGACTCGGCCTCCGTCGCCCGTTCCGAAGCCCCCTGTACCGACCGGAGCTTCCTGGGTTCTGGCACCGAGACACCTATACTCAAAACAACGGCTCTGATTATGTGTGCTAATTTTACGTATTCAAATTAATTGTACTGTAGTGCATATAAATACTGTAATGAATGGTTTCGTTACCATGAAACTGAAATGAGTCCAGTTCTGAGACCCTCCAGAGCATGGCATTAGGCAATGGGATCACGTGATAAGTTGGTAGAATTAGTCCGATTATTTACCTAACAACTCTCACAGCCTAACCTAGTCCCAAGCATCGCAAACACACACCATCACATTAATGGAGGAAAGCAAAGCCCACAGAGTTGGACAGACTTGACCTGGAAAAACACCAGTTGTGTTTGCCCAGGCTCATAGTGCAAATGCTCTGAGTCTCAGTAGTTTCCCCTGTAAAAGTAAGACATTAATGCCTACCTTCTAGAGATCAACGTGAAGACTCAAAGTCACTGGCATAGTGATGGCGTCTCAGCTCCCCAGCCGCCTTCACCCCTCCCCACTCCCCCCCACCCCTCAAACCTCTTCCCCCAGCAGCAGCAGGGTGGTCTGCCACCGTGATTCGCAGCCTGGCCGTCGCTGCCTGCACCCGCTCTGCCTGGCACCCTCAGAGTGGCGCCGCCTTTGTCAGGCCAGGGACCCGACTTGCCTGATGAAGACTATGGAACGCCGGAACCTGGGAGTAACCGAGCAAAAAAAAAACTGGTTGTGACGATGTATGTGAAGGGAGAGTAAAAACGAAAGAAGGCACTGTGTTCTGGGGAACTGCAGCCACCGATCTCGGGAGAAGGTGAGAGAGGTGCGACAGATTGGAGCGGGGAGAGTAGGAAGGGGGAGGTATTGCTACAAGTTACCAGCTGAATCCTCGAGATGTGTAACTAAAGGGGGAAATGGCTTTTTAAATTTGAACTGCTGGCAGGAGGAGGTAACTGTTGAAATGTGGTTCTTCGAATTTTGAACCATACATTAATTATATACAAACTATTACATCCTGCTATCAATAAAGAGTGACATCTTTATTCTTCCTGCTGGTCCAGGTTCAGTATGAAAAAGAGGCATGTGAAGTATGATGAAGACCTAGATTCCCCTGTGAAAGGCAACAAAGAGGTTTCGCTTGGCCTGCGCTTATGAGAACCGTGGTGCAAAACCACCGAAACCTTTTGCTGCCCACCTGAAATGACGCCACGTGTTTTCATGATGCAGAGCTCCGAGTGCCCGGCGGTTCTTTCCCTTCGTGGGCAGTGATTAAGAAGCTTGATTCGGGCCTCTGTAAAAGCCACGTTACAGAGAGAACAACTGTCACCACGCATAAAACAGTTCCCGTGTGGCATGTGCTCCTTCCGCACATTATACATCCCCCCCAGATTCCTCAGAACATATGACGTGGGAGCAGTAGTGCTCCCGCCGTCTCCCACGGAGAAGTTAAATAGTGTACCGTGTGGGTTAGAGTAGCAGCTACTCACAGCCGGGGTTCAGGACAAACCTCCAAGGTGCGGCAAGGATCTGGAGAGCAACCCAGCAGCTGGGTGAGGAGCCCAGGGAGCGTTCAAACAGAATGAAACCAACGGAAGCGGAGGGGGAGGTGGGAAACAGGAGTGGGGTTGGACTGAAGAACCTCTGGGCTCTCCCCAGCTTTCCAGATCTCGTTACTCCAGATGCCCACCGGCCAGTCGGTGTACATAGCATCCCAGTATTTGTCCAGAACAGGCAGCTTAGTCGAGAATGGACAGACAGGCCTCTGGCTGGACAGAGTCAGCAGCTTGTCAGGCCCTGAGCCAGCAGTGATGGGCCCTAGGGCTTACTTTCACCGGAACCCCAAGTCCTTCTAAGATGTTTCCGCAGTGGAGCTCGCCCCTGTGCCTCAACGCTGGCGCGATGGGCTCTTCGTTCGCCGCGTGGGCTGGTCTCCCAGGGTCTCTGCAGACTGTGCTTCGCTCCTGTGATGAAGTCGTCAGGACTAAGTTCGCTGTTCAGTGTGGTTTTGGGGTCTCCCTTCTTGTCACAATTACGCTTGCACACCTAGCAGCCACGTCACTGCCACACCATAGACAGGTGCTAAACATGGAGAGATGGTGACCAGAACCTACAAAATTCCTAGGCTTTTCTCCCCTCTGTACGGCCGAGCCGTCTGACCTCAACAGCGGGAACATCCAACTTCAAGAGACACAGAACTGGGTGGCCAGAGCAGCCCCCCCCCCCGCCCTGATGGGCACAGACTGAATTTGGTAACATCGCTTTGCATCACACGGGCTCACACCAGATTACTCGGTTTGGCCAAAAGCAGAACAGTCTGGTGGAGCAGAGAAGAAAGTTTGCTCGTATAAATTAAGCAGCCCTTGAATAAATAAGCATCAAGTGCTACCGTAACTTTGCAAATCACAGAAACAATAGGACTATGATTTTTTTTAATATTTGAGAACGTCAGTTCATTGCTTCCTGTTTACTTGCAATTATTTGAAAATAACCTGGATACCTTTACAATCAAGGTGTTTCCTCCCGGCTCCCTGGTACACAGCAGACTGCCTGAGGAGAGGGCTGACATCCTAAGGCGTCCGGAGCGCAATCAGTCTTAAGAGCTGCTAATGTTAAAACCTTGACTACTGTTAATCAAAAATTAAAAAAATAATAATCTTAGCTTGTTAGACACACACACTTACACACAGACACACACACAATAAAATCATAGTAGTTTTTAAAACACAGCTGGTGAGGGATGCTGCCTAATTTTACAATCGTTTTGGCCCGTTTCCACTTGGCAAAGCTGCGCCGTGCACAGGCCTGCGTCTCCGAGGGCTCCTTACAGCCGGCAGTCAATGCGGCTCTTAGAAATGTTCCGGCCAGTGTCTGCTTTCTACCTGACGCTGTGCAGTTAGCCGAAGTCAAAATATCAGAAGAAAACATACACCCCTTGGGTAAGGATACATTAGCTCGTAGAAAACAAATACTGTCTCAGCTTTTGTTGGGTGCCAGCAATGATCAGGCCGATTGTTATGACTGCAGTCTCAGCAACTGTATACAACTCTGCTGATATTACATTGATTATAAGACACTTCTTGTAGCCACGTATTGTGGTAGCTAAGCACACACTCTGTTATTAGGGCATCGAGTTGAATCAAAGAAGGATACAATGTAGTGGAAAGAAAGAAGGAGCTCCTACCTTTTGCAACAGCATGGATGGAACTGGAGACTGTTATGCTGAGTGAAATAAGTCAGGCAGCAAAAGACAAGCACCATATGATCTCACCTATAAGTGGAATCTAATGAACAAAATAAATGAGCAGAAGAGAACCAGAGACATGGAAATAAGGAACAGACTGACGGTGACCAGAGGGGAGGGGGCAGGGATAAGGGCGGAAAGGAGGGAAAGGGTCTAGTCAAGGAACAGGTATAAATGACTCATGGACACAGGCGACAGGCTGCAGATTCACTAGGTGGGGGGAGGTGGGCAGGGCAGAGCAACAGGGAAATCTTCGCCTGTGTGTGCGCCAGCGATCCCTAATGTACTCCTCTAGTCTAACCCCTCTTTGAACGCCAGCCTAGAATATTCAGCGGCCTCCTGGCATACCAGCTGTCATAGTGATACCTAGCAGACATACTTCAAAGCCCAAAATGGAAGCCTTACCTTCCACGGGGATTGAGGAGCCCCTGCTGGCATGAGCAGACGGCTTCACCATCACCGCCACTCAGGGGGTGACTTCCATCCCCAACCTGGCTTTGCCCCGAGGCCAACCCCAGTGCTCTGGTGTTTCCCTGCCTCCCCATTCTCAGACGCCCTGTCCGGGAGTCTAGGACGGCCTCCCAGCCGACACAGGGCCTTCCCTGGGCAAGCATATCACAGGAAAATCATCAGGAGAATCCCTTCTGAAGAAGGACTGCTTAAAAAATATTTTTTAAAATTTATTGTTAGACAGAGGGGAAGGGAGGGAGAAAGGGAGGGAGAGAAACATCAATGTGTGGTTGCCTCATGTGTGCCCCCCCACTGGGGACCTGGCCCACAACCCAGGCATGTGCCCTGACTGGGAATCAAACCAGTGACCCTTTGGTTCACAGGCTGGCACTCAATCCATTGAGCTACACCAACCAGGGCCCATCATAGGAAGGACTTCTAAGATGAATAAACAATGGAGATGCTACTTTTTGGTCTCTTCATTTTGTTATCCCACACTCTTGGACCTTATCTTGACTTGAAAATCAAGAAAAGATGCAAATGTTATAGAGAATGTGGAAGGAGACAAAATTAGGTTTAAATTCTTGTTTTATAATTTATAACCTATTTATCAAGAGACAAAAGATGTAACATACCTGACCGTTAGCTACTCATTGATAAAGTACAGATGATGATAACACCATAGGCTGGGAAAGAATTAAATCAGATAAAAAGTGACAGAGCTTTGCACATACTGGCTTCCTCTGTCACCAGCCCCAAGAAACACTTCGTGGCTACATCGTTTGGAGTGCTCTTCAGTACATCAAACTGGAATGAACGTATCTATTCACATAGCTTCTCACACCCATAAACATGAACTGGGCCAGTCCAGTGCACCTTCTTCTCGACATAGAGAAACATCAGAGCGTAACAGAGCAAGATAGAAGGAAAGCCACTCTCAAATCTTGTCTCATGAGAGGTCACATAAAGCAAACCATTCTATTTAAAAAAAAAAAAAAAAAAAAAAAAAAACAGCCA
>PVKU01000590.1:0-444216 GCA_004027475.1 Anoura caudifer | reverse complement strand
GAGGAGGAACACACCAAGGCACATTATAATTACATTACCCAAGATTCAAATGAAGGAGAGAATTCCAGAAGCAGCAAGGGACAAGGGGACAGTCACCTACAAAGGAGTTCCAATCAGACTGTCAGCGGATTTCTCAAAAGAGACCTTACACGCAAGAAGAGGCTGGAAAGAGGTATTCCAAGTCATGAAAATCAAAGGCCTACATCCAAGATTGCTCTATCCAGCAAAGCTTCCATTTAGAATGGAAGGGAAGATAAAGTGCTTCTCAGATAAGGTCAAGTTAGAGGAGTTCATCATCACCAAGCCCTTATTATATGAAATGTTAAAGGGACTTATCTAAGAAAAAGAAGATAAAAAATATGAACAGTAAAAGGACAGCAAACTCACAGGTATTAACAACCAGACCTAAAACAAAAGCCAACTAAGCAAACCACTACAACAGGAGCAGAAACACAGAAATGGAGATCACATGGAGGATTAGCAATAGGGGAGTGGGAAGAGGAGAGAGGGGGACAAGGTACATAGAACAAGTAGCATAGATGGTAGGTAGAAAATGGACAGGGGGAGGGCAAGAATAGTGTGGGAAAAGTAGAAGCTAAAGAATATGAAACATGGGCATGAACTAAAGGGGGGAATGTGGGTGGGAGGGGGTGTGCAGGGTGGAGGGTAATGAAGGGGGGAAATGGGACAACTGTAATAGCATAATCAATAAAATATAATTTAAAAAATAACTGAATGAGTAGAGCAGTGAATCTGCATCAAATTTGCATTATACTTGAACATTCCTCCATGAAAACTATTCAGCTGATTCAGAAGACCTCAGCCAGGGGTGACTGGTGATGGGCAGCTTCATCATGACAGCATGCCTGCTCATGCATCACGTCTTGTGCAGAGTTTTTCAGTGAAACATCCAATCACCCAGGCGACTCAGACCCCTTACAGGTCAGGTTTGGTGCCCTGCGATTTCTGGCTTTTCCCAAAACTAAAATCACCTTTGAAAGGGAAGAGATTTCAGACTGTTGATGAGATTCAGGGAAATATGATGGGGTAGCTGATGGAGATTGGGAGAACTGTGTGAGGTCCCAAGGTGCCTACTTGGAAGGGACTGGGTGTCATTGTCCTATGTACAGTGTTTCTTATATCTTCTTCAATAAATGTCTCTCTTTTTCATATTACATGGCTGGCTACCTACCTTCTGAACAGACCTTGTATGATCTGTTTAAAGTCAGCTCTTTTGTTGGTGCTGTTAAATATATTGTGATGTGCAGTATCAACAATATACGCTGTCGACTGATGTGAAGAACGTCTGGGGTTTAGACACAGGTTCTCTCCTTCCCTTGTCCACTAGGCAAGCTGAAAGTAGCAGCAGAGGATAAGGAAAAACTGCAAGAGAGAAGTTATGTTTCTTGGCTTAATAGATTTTTATAAGAACTTAGAAAGGGGCAATATTTGAGATTCAAAGAAATATGGAATGTATAATGGTGAATCTTAAATACTCCAAATTGATTTGTGAAGAATCCTGTCTTCCCTCATGAATAAGATATTGGGGAACAGTTGAGAATTAGGATGTGCCCCTGTTTTTGCTCTATTAAAATTTATTCATGATCCTGGGCAAGTCATTTAACCTTTTTTCCATCAATTTTCTCATCCAGCCTTACTGCACTTTGTGTAGTTTCATAGATTTGCCATTTTATTTTTTGTTGATCAGACCGGGGGTGGGGTGTAGAGAGAGAAAGGAAATGACAAATACAAAGACGTTAGGAAAGACAAAAAGTGTATGTCAGAATGAGGATCCGTGGTTTCCAGGGGCTGGGGTTGGGAGCAAGGATGATTACAAAATGGAAAGTTTGGAGGGTCTGAAAGTATTTTAACACTTGATTGTAGTGGTCGCAGCCAGACTATACATTTATCAAACTCAATGAGCTGGATTTAAAAGGTAATTTTATTGTATTTAAGTTATACTTCCATAAAGCTTTTTAAAAAATGGAAGATAATCCAATTCAGCCATGACTCTGTACATGTGAACTCTTTTGCATCGTATTGCAATGTTTTGTTTCCATTTTTGTCTTTTCCACTAGATTGTGCGCCCTTTGAGCATTGACCAAGGTTATTTTTGGAATCTTTATCATTAGCCCACTCTCTAGCACATAGCTGTACACTAAAGTGTTCAATGAGTAAGTGGCAGAGTCAATGTATAAATCAACGAGTGCTGAATAGATGTGTTGGACTGTGCAATCTCTGATATTGCTTCCTGTCTCTGAGATTCTAGAAGTCTAACCTTTATGCGCTATGGCTATCCATTAATCAGTTTAAAAGAAAAATTTAGTATAATCTTAAAAAAAAAACAGGAGTGATATTAAATTCCAAGGCATTTTTTTTCATGATGGAATAAAATTCAGTTGTGAACCTCGGTACAATCCTATGGTTTATTTCAGCAAATTTAGCTCAAGTAGTGTGGCTAAAAATGTTCTGACTAATCAGATATTCTGTTAAGTATATTAGAACACCATCAAGAATTATAGAGGTGGAGGAATACTAATTTATATATAACAGAGTGGAGATCATAATATTTTGGCCTTCATCTTTAGGGCACAATATTTCAGGAATTATACTGTACAATAAAATTCACCTAAAACAGAGTATTATATATTTTTAAATACCTTGAGGTGGAGCATATTTTCTCCAGTTCAACCTATCCCCACCACTTTTCCTAAAATGTGACATTCAACTTGTTTCATTTATTAGTTTTACCACTCTGGCCTCTGAAGCCATTTGTGTTTGCTTCCCCTCTTTAAAAGGTTAGACTCAGGGACCCAACGGGGGGCAGTATTGGTTGTATTAATGATAAGTCAGAAAAGGAGGACTGAGTTTAGATCTAGGTAACTACAGATGCTTTCCTTTTTTCTCTCTCCTAAACTGTAGATTTTATATTTCTTCACCTGACCAGTTTCAGGCTGAGAAGCTTCATCAGAGAGGGGAGACCCAGATGGGCAACATGGAACTGAACTGACCAGGACTAGTCTGCCATGTCTGAACAGGATGGTCAGAGAACGGAGAGGGGCTGAGAAAGGAGAGAATGGGAGGATGGGAGCCAAAGGGCAGGGTGGGGAGAACGGAGGAACAGGCTGAGGGGACAGGGTGGGGAGAACAGAGGAACAGGCTGAGGGGGCAGGGAAGCTGTTTGCTTCTCATTCCCTATTGTCAAGACATGGCCCATCCGTGCTTTCTTTCACCAACGAGATTATCTAGTAAGTGGCAGAGAAAGAGGAAGTTCAAGATTTTGTGTGTGTGTGTGTGAGAGAGAGAATGTAATCTAAGTCAAAGTGTTCCTTCTTCCCAGGGCCAATGAAGAACCTAAAATAGGAAAAAGTACCCTTAGCTGTTGTGGCCTCCACAATAAGGAGACATCTCCAGTGAGGTCCCCAACATCACTCATCTGAAAAAACTTACTGAATCAAAAGGAGGGGATATTCCTTTTTTAAGCCAGCTTCCTGAGTGCATGGTTTTTCTCCACTTTCTCCAATGGTGCTTCTTCCCAGTGTGTCTGCTGTAGTTTATTTAGACAGTATTCTCAGGATTCGTTCAGGTAAACCAGTGGTTCCCAAGAGTGAACTTACGTTAGCAGCAGCTGGAGTGCTTGTGGAACCACAGACAGCTGAGTCTCTGAGTGGGAAGTGGCGCGGGGCGGGGCGGGGGGGGGTGGAGGGGAGTAATTTTCATTACTAACATAGTGCGAGCTTATGTAAGTGCTGCTGGTCCAGGTGAAAGTCGGGCTCAGAACTTTACTTGGTGAACCACTGGAGTAAGCACTTATCATCGGCCCCAACGTCAGGAAAATTCAGTTCAATTCACAAGCCAGTAGAAACAGATCAGTGACACATTTGCCACCTCATGTACCTGGCTAGTCTGGCCCCAGTCCCTCCTAGACACTCCCTGGTGTGACTCCTTCTTGTTCCCAGATCTCTGTCCTTAGACCTGAGCCTTAGAACTAAGGTCTTGCTCTGGCCAGTCCAGTTTGCTCGCACTCCTCAGTCTGCTGTCCTTATTCCATAGTTCCTTTGAGAAAGGGGCTTTCACTCCAAGTCTGTGAAAGTCTGTTTACCTAAAAAGACTTTCTCTTTGAAGTCTGTGAAAGTCTGTTTACTCCACCTCTGGTCCAATCTCCTTTCCTCAACATTCCTGTGACCCCTGATCCGGTTTGTATCTACTTGGTTCTCTCTCTTAGGCAGATTTCCCTGAGCTGAGCTCCTGTCTGCAGAAGCACAGCCTGGTTTCTCTAGCTGGCTCATTTCTCACTCCTGCCCCTGCTGCTGCTCAGGCGGGGGTGCAGACCTTCCCCCAGGAGCACAGCACACAGGAAACTCTGACACTCCGTCTTTGTTGCTCTATCTGTGCAGCAGCATTCTCTCTACAAAAGGTTCCTGCTCTTTGCTTGTCCTTATGCCTAGGTCAACTTTGAGTCCCACCTTCCCATGCCCTATGCCCCCAGGTCCACCTTCGCAGGTCCACCTTTGCATGGTTACACACCCTATTCTTCCTATGTTATTATAGCAAATGACAATAGGGCATGTTATTTTGATTCTAATGCACTTCTCTTGTTCTAAATCAGGCTGATTACCCCACAAAGCCATCTAGACTTTGGGAGAGGAGGTTTTTTTTTTTTTTCTTGGAGGGGACAACGAAGTTAGACCATGCTCAAATTACCATCAATTAAACCTTATAATACTGTAAAGTAAAATTTACTTTATCCCAAACTGCATATTATATTACTTTTTGATGAATCAGAATAGATCATATATCCATTATGAATACTACTGTGGGTGATTGAAAGTGAAATTAATAGTCTTTCAGGTTGATAGTGGGATGGATATATTAACCTATCCTGGAAAGGAGGTAAATTAGAGTAAAGCCTTCTGATGCTTTCAGTGAAAATCTTGCTCAGTAGAGCAAGTAGAATATCTTCTACTGCCTATATTTCCAGTTGTCAACGTTGCTAAAAACTTCCTGACATATGAAACTGCTTAGTGGAATATAATAATGAAAGCTGGATTAAAATTTTAAAAATATTAGCTCTGGTGGTGTGGCTCAGTGGATTGAGTGTAGGCCTGCAAACCAAAGGGTTGGTGGTTCGATTCTCAGTCAGAGCAGGCCAGGTCCCCAGTAGGGGGTGCATGAGATCAACCACACATTGATGTGTCTCTCCCTGTTTCTCCTTCCCTTCCCCTCTCTAAAAATAAATAAATAAAATCTTTTTAAAAAGTTTTAAAATATTAAAATTTTTTTTTATTTGGAAGCCTTGGGCACATCATTAACCTTTACAATATGTACTAATATGTTAATTTTTACATTCACAATATATTAATTTTTACCAAAATCTAAGGGTACCATCCCCAACAGTCCAATGAGAAAATTGGACTGTTTTTTTCTGAAAAGATCCTTAAGAAAAAGTTGTTCTAGTTTAAGACTATAGCATTTCTTTGAAGTTTGAAAATTACATATCACAGCTGCAAAAAGAATGTGTCGCAACATTTCAAAATAGGAAAACCGTTTATGTTTTTACAAAGTAAAACTGATTTATGAAGAAAGAGGAGTCTCTTTCTTTGAAAACTACGTTCAAAGAGTTTCAGGACCAAACCACCATTATCACTTCCTGTATACAAAGGATCCCGTGTAGGCTGCAGTCAATTGCTACATCATTTTTTATATATCAAGGCCAATGGAGAGAAATAAGATGAAAAGGAAATGTAAAGTCAAACTCTCTGTCCATGGTCTAATGGGCTACTATTCAGCCCACTTTCTACATGCAGAAAGCTGTCATTAATACATCATTAATGACATTACAGCTTCCGGTCTGTTCTTCTAGGCTGGAAGTTAGGTCTCACCTAAGAGATTTTACTTGAGCTCCTTCAGGTCTGATATCTCTATCTATACATGCCTCTATGTGTTAGTTATATCCTACAGGAGTGTAATGGTGCATTGTATAAAAGTATACATACTTGCTTTGAAAAACTCCTTTTTGAAAATAGAAAATCTGACAAATTTAAAAAAAAGAGGTAGAAGGCAAGAGAGAAACAGAATGTATTTTAATTGCTCCTTTAATCCAGACTCTTTATTTGGCACAAATGTAGACATGCCCAGATGTTTCCATCAACACTGTATCTTCCATTGAAAGTAGTGTGTGATCTCCAGGCTGACTTTTAGGCCATTTTCTGAAACATGGTGCTATACCATGTCTCTCCATTCTAAACTGTTATCCTAAAGAATAGTACCTTTTACTAGGAAGTTGCCCAGGGTATTCCTTTCATAATGACCTGGTTGGGAAGTACAGAATTCCTGGTTTCTGAATTGGTATAGTTTCCAAATGGGCTGGGAGGCGCAAAATGTCAGGCACTGTCTCCGTTCTAACCCTTTCCTACCTGCCTTGCTCCTGTTCTTAGATTCCCAGCCATCTTGGGCTCACACTTGACCTCATTTTAAGAGCAGTTCTGGTTGTGGGAAGAGGGTTTATTAAGTAGCTGCTCCCTTAGAAGGTCACTGGTATAGGATGGAACTCCATTCTACTCTGAGGTCATCCACTAATATGTAGACTTCTTTAAAAAAAAAATTATGTATTTATTTTTAGAGAGAGGGGAAGGGAGGGAGAAAGAGAGGGAGAGAAATATCAATGTGTGGTTGCCTTCCATTTGCCCCCATCTGAGGACCAGCCCACAGCCCAGGCACATGCTCTGACTAGGAATCAAACCAGTGACCCTTTGGTTTGCAGGCTGGCACTCAATCCACACTCTTGGCCACACCAGCCAGAGAATATGTAGACTTCTTGTCTACCATCCCCTCTTCTGGTCACGCAAACTCCTGACCTCAGCTCCTGACCCTTTATTCTATAGTCTCCTCACTTGGGTCTATATCACTAGTGTCTTTCTTGCCTGTCTTCTACTGAGCTCTTCTTCTTGGACTTAAATCTGTTGTTCCTCATCTCCCAGGCCCAGTTTGGCCCCTTGTAGGACTGCTGTGGCCTGTTCCCACCCAAGTCCAGAGGAAAAGGACATCTCAATTCTAGAATCTGTTGTGCTGCCAGAAAACTGTGTGACTTCATGCGAGCAGCAAAACCTGCCTTGGAGTCTGCCTCTCTCTGGGACACCAGGGGCTGTAAAGGGGCACCACCAAGGTCTCCTAAGAATTCAAAAACTCTAGGAGATGTAGGGCCTCTTCCTGCCTCCCTCCACCCTTCATCTCCTCACTTGTAGGAAGGACTCCATCAGTCATTAAGAAAGATAAACCCGGAAAGGTCACAGCATTTATCTTTATTTGCATCACATTGTACACTTTACAGTGTATGTAAGGTGGTGTGTTGAGAATCTTGCCTTAAGCTTCTGTACCCAGCGTCTGAAGGAAGTTCCTCCACATAAGCAGCAGGAAAGTGGCCCTTTTTTCCATTTAAAGATCCAAACCACCATCCTCCGTCTATTTTCTTGTGTATAGTCACGATGTCGCCTGTGAAAATGCACATTTAGTTAGACAAACGGATCTCTGCAATTTGAGCACACACCTGAACCCGACTGGTGAGAGTTTTCATGAGAGTCTGCTTTGAAGGAGATACTGAGTAGCATTGTTTTCTGCACATGATTCAGATGAAGCCAAGTTTAGTGACCATGTCTGTATGAAGCAGTCTCAAGGTAGTGAATATTAAAAGGAGTGAGATAATGGACAGAGTCATGATATAGTTTGATCAAAAAGGGAATCACGTTGGGACCTACATCCTTCTCATGTTGGCTGGCTCGCCTTGGATACAGACTGCCACCAAATTCTTTCCTGGCATCTGCGCTCTCAGGCTTTCTCGTGTTGTCTCGTGTTGGTGGCTGCGGTAGTTTGGTGTGCGGACTACCACGTCTCTGTTGCCAGGCTTTTTTTTTTAGATCAAGACAAACTCTCCACTATATGCGCCAGCCTTACAGTCCAAAGTTCCATCTAACAGCTTTGCACAGAAATATTATTCCTCATTCAAAGTTTAGATTACTTTAATAAAATATCAATTTGAAGACAATATTTTTTAAAGCCATGAGTTAAATAAAGAATTCCTAAGAAATGCATGGCTGTTCTCTAATTCTCATTTTGCAAGAATACTCTTCCAATATTAATAACCCTAAAGCTTAACCTGGTGCCCCAGATCCTTTGGCTAAGTCCTTCTCTTTTGGGAGAGAGCCTCTTCTCTCTGGATGCATTCTGCACATTGGAGCAGAAACATGGACTTCCTTCAGGATCCCAAAGCTACTCCATCTTGAGTATCATTCTAAGGTAATTTTTAAGTCTTTCTTTCTTTCATTCTGTTCTCCAGTCATTTTTTTTCTCAAGACAAAGCAGACTGCTTACCCCTCTTCTACCTCTCCTCAGTCATAAATCACTATTTATTCTGGTAAGATATCCTTCTGAGCCTAAGTTCACTCTCTAATGAGTTTTGTCAGGTCAGCAGATTGACAGAGTCTACTAATGGAAATTCAAACAGATAATTTCAAATTTTATTGCCAGTTTCCCTAGGCCCCCAATGTCTCATTTAATTTATAGAGCCCACTTAGGGTATAAAGTATAAGTAGGCTTTGCAACCAAGGAAGTTACTACACAACTCAAACTCAGGATCCTGGGTTCTAGACATCATCTGGGAATTGTGTGTTTTATTTGTATAGAAAGTGGGATTACAGCACTTCATTTACCTGCTTGCTGACCTCAGTAGGTACCCTCAGGATGACACGAATAGTGAAATGACTTCTACAACACTTAAAACTTTTAGATAAAGCCAACACTGATTTAAGAACAATGGAAAAGAGGGTTTGCTTTCTATTTCCTTGTTTCTTGTCTCTACTTGTTGCTGAGTTAGAAGGAAAAGTAATTGCCCGGAGAAATCAGATCTGCAAAATGAAAAGGAAGCACTCACTAACCAATAGCAAATTAAGTGGTGTCCCTGTTCTTTAGCTTCAAAAATCTATGTTGATTTTCCCTTGGCTCTGGGGGCCATGTGCTGCTCATGGATGAAAGCCTTTTCCTACAACACAACTCTTCGCACTGACCTTTCATTTCCAGGTCTCTGCTTTAGCTTTCACATCCAACCGTGGTTGCTAACTGGATACATAGCATTGAGGCTGGTGATACTTTCTTTTTTAATAATGGCGACATCTATATAGCCCATTAAGTAATACCTTTCCATGCTAAAAATCTGTGACACAAAGACGGGGCTGTGCTTCCTTAGCTTGGTCATAAAACACATTCTGAGAGCTAAGTGGGAGAAATATTAAGCTGGCAGTCCTTTGCCCTGGGTTCTAAAACGTGCTCTGACACTTAGCCAGGAGAGGAAGTCACTTCCCATTCCTGCGTGGTTGGCTTTTGGAAAAACAGAAAGGTTGGGTGGTACCTCTGATGACTCTCATCACTGCCATTCTTCGCTCGAGTAGCGTGGTGACTAAGCATCACTGAGTCTCTACATTCAGATCCTGCACTGCTACCGCCTGTGACCTCAGCCAAAGTCCCTAGCCTCTCTATGCCTCAGTCTCCTCAGCAATAAAGTGGGAATAAGTGACGATACCCACTTCAAAAGCTTTAATGAATATTAAATTGGACAATGTGCTTGCAGTAATGTCTGGCACATAGTAAGCACTGAATAGATGTCAGCTATTTTTACTGTGCGAGCCTTATTTTTTGATGTACTTTATCTCTATCTTCTAAGAAGGGTGATTATAAACCCAAACTGAGTTGAATGGCTGTAACTTTTAAGACTACTGTACTAAGAGTGGAGTTTTAGTCAAGTTAAGGATTTCAACATGAGAAAGCAATGAAACATTTGAGAATGATCCTTACCTACTTCCAAACTCAATTCATCATCTTGCCTGGCTTGAAAAGAATACAAGGCTTTGCAAAGACTGCTGCTGTGCTGGGCCGCACTGGAGGCTGAAAGGTGGATCAGGTTATAATCACCGACGCTGTTTCAGTAAGCAAGAGGAATACGACTGGAAGCTGGTTAGCTGTTTACCAGGGTGGTGCAGAGCTTAGAAACATTCACGTCTTCTCCAAAGAAAAGTCTGTAATTTTACATACTACTTATTCCTTGATTTACTCACCATTTATGATGAACCTACTATACGTGTGTGGACTGTGTATATTATATAATCAAGGACTATACCATAACATAGAAAATTAGTGTGGAGACAAAAGTTATTATAATATAATAAAGATGACAATTTAAAATTATTTGCTTCCCACATGAGCTTAATCAACACCAATTATGCAACACCAGTATGCATGCGTTGCTGTAGGCATATTTTGGAAATCATACACAAGTTTTGCCACTGAGGTACAGACAGGGGACACTGTGAGCCCGTGCTTCTGCCATCACCCTAGGTACTTATGGAACTGCTTCTCAAACCACGGAACGGCGAGTCTCTCATATACCATGTGGACCGTAATGGTATTCTGGGTTTTATTGAGACTTTTTTTTTTTTTTTTCTAATTTCTAATCAAGAAACTAGACTCACCTATAAATGGAACCTAATCAACAAAATGAACAAGCAAGCAAAATAGAACCAGAGACATGGGGAAAGAAGGGGAAGGTCGTCAGGCAACATGTATAAAGGACCCATGGACCAAGACAACGGGGTGGGAGGAGGATTGAATATGGGAGGTGGGAGTGGGTAGGGCAGAGGGAGAGTTATGGGGGGGGAATGGGGACAACTGTAATTGAACAGCAATGAAACAAAAATTCCCCCCCCCCCAAAAAAAAAGAGAAAATAAACTAGAGAGTCAAGGTCATGGTAACTGTAGTTGAACTGTGAAGGACAATAATGTGTGTGCATGTGTGCGTGTTGAAAGGTAAAATGTAGTAGGTTGTGGACGGACAAATGGCTAAAGTCAGGTAGATGAATAAAGAGGGTAAGTAGGCCCCGGGATTAACACGTTCCTCACGGAGAGGACAGGGTTCCCACAGGAGTCTGCAGGAGGCTCTGGAGACAGAGCTCAGAGCTCCTCCCAAAGGCTTACGCGTGACAGTGTGCACAGCAAACTGCAGGCTCTCTGAAAACATGGAACCAGTCCTCTCACCTCGCAGAATTCTTTTCCCAGCCCTCCACTCTTCTTGGCACCTTCACACGTTTTGGATTACATTTGCACAGAAAGCTACAAATTCTAACAATTAATGAGTTTTCATTGAAATGTAAATTTCTTTGAGCTGATCTATCACTGTAGCTCTGAAAATAACATGTAAATATCACAATGCGCTTTAATGATAGGATTTAGCCCAAAATTATTCCGGGCATAGGATTACCTGTGGATGAAGAACTTGGATTGCTCTGCCCACCAGAAGATGCCTCTCTCACAACATTCCCTGATTTCATCATCAGAAAAGGCCGAGATATTCTTACATAACTGTATGTCTGCTGCTGTTCAAATAAAAGTTTTAAAAAAATAATTTTTAACCACACAGGTATTCATGAAAAATAATTCTTCTGTAGCCGTTTTCCTTAGGAATGTTTTTTATTTATTTATTTATTGCAGGTGGATATAAATAAAGCATTAGCTATGTTCCTAAACCCTACTCTAGAGCTTTCTTGTATCTGAAGGCTTAATATTTTCATAATTCGACAATTATCATGTTTTATAGCCTGTGTTTGCAATTCTGACCTGTACCTAGGCAAAATAATAACGTTCACAGCATTACTCCTACAAATTCAACTTTAATTGGCTTTAATACAAATAAATCATCATAGTTCTGTCTCAATAATTGAGACTATTTCCTTCCTTCCTCTCTTCCTCCATTCCTCTCTCTCTCTCCCTTCCCTCCTTCCTTCCCCAACCACTTTCCAGCTCTTGAATCTCTTACAAAGAAAATTGTCCTCTGATCACAAGATAGTTCTGCACCCTCTTCTCACAGGGAATGGAAAACACTTCAAACCATAGTTAACCCATGCATATTCACATGTTCACCATCAATTTCTAAGGAAGGTAACACTGGGAAAATACACTTATGTGATTTTTAAAAACTGCTCATGCATTTTCTACAATGTGTAGTATATTAAATGGATGAAACTAATGCATATCACAAACCTTGTAATTTAGGTTTGTATGAATACTAAAATTTCAATTTAATAGAAATTTTACCATAAAAGCACATTCAAAGGATAAAGTTAAGGTATGAGGAGGAAGAAGAAACCCAAAGTGTTTTTAACCTTTCATATTTAGCATACAAATAATGTTCAGTTGCATTTAGCTCTTATTGCTCTGTTCAAAAGGAATGAAAATAAATTTATTTTAAAATTCTGAAGTTGAGATTTGGGACATATGACATACATAATTCACAAGAGCTTTTCCCCCCTGCTCTGATGCTACTTTAAGCCACATCACCCAGAAAGCCTAGTCAAGAAATTATAACCAGCCCTGGCTGGTGTAGCTCAGTGGATTGAGCACCAGCCTGTGAACCAAACAGTCACTGGTTCAATTCCCAGTCTAGGGCACATGCCTGGGTTGTGGGCCAGGTCCCCAGTAGGGGGGTGCGTGAGAGGCAACCACATGTTGATGTTTCTCTCCCTCTCTTTCTCCTACCCTTCCCCTCTGTCTAAAATAAATAAAATCTTTCAAAAAAAGAAATTATAACTAATCTCTTAAATGTTTACCTTTTCTTTCTGCTTGAAGATGGAGTTACTACAAGGATGGCTGGGTTGAGGTCTTTGTTCAAGTTCTGCTAACACTGATGACAGTTTATAGGAGTTTGCTTGCAACAGGTCTAGTTTCAAATTGGTCTGTGGATACATCATTTGGCCTTGTGAGTAAATTTCTAGAAAATGAGGCACAACTGCATGGGTAAAAGGCTGTCAGGACACCTTCCAAAATGACAAAGAAGTATAGAAATGTACACATTCAACTCATATGCAGATACACACAAAAAACATTGAGGAGAGAAAAAATGGACCCTTTTCCTAAGGAAAGTCTTGGTTGTCAAATGTGTCTTATCTGGACTCTTGTGAACATGGTAAACCAGAAACCTTGGTATATATTTTACTCAGTATTTTGTAGCAGTGAATAGCTACAAAAATTTTCAAAATTTTTTGCTGAGGAATGAGAAGAGAATAGTAAGTGTTAACTGTACAAGGTAGACTTTTGGAGGAAACGCAATTAAGGCATTGGCGCTCAACATTATGAATAGATTTGAACTCATCAGTGTAATCAAATTACCATGACACTAGGCAGGCTTTATTTATCTATTTTGATTGATATTTTTCATTGCTTTTCTTGAAGAGGTGAGGTCTTATATTACCCAGAAAGTTCACAGTCACACTCCTGGAAAATTGAAACAATATTCTAGGGTATTTGATTATAAAATAAAGATTGAAGCTTAAGATACACTCTTAGGTTCTTCCTGTTCTCTATTTGACCTTGAACCAAAAACTTTATAATGACTTCTTTGTCAGTCTGTGTCCAGTCAAGGTGAATCAATAACAGAATCAAAGCCTTAGAAGGGGCCTGCTTACCCAGTCTCCTCCTCACCATTACCTCTCCCTTTTCTATACATGCAGCATGCAGATTCCTAACCCTAAGGTCCCGCCAGACAGCTCCAATTGATGAGGAAGGTCTCTAATCCTTGGAACAATCTACTGCATTGTGGGGCCGGCTTCCCTAAGATGAAATCAACCCCCGTACCTTCTATCATTAGATCTAGTCTGCATTTGAGAGCATCACAGAGCGAGTCTCTTTCCTCTCTTCTCTGCGGCATGCCTTCCCATATCTGAAGATAATACCTGCAACAATTTCTCAGAGAACATGCCTTGCCAACATTTTTGTTTCAAATATGGCACTTCAAGGACCAGAAAACAGTGAATTAAAAAGAATTTAAATGGAACAAAGTGTTCTCTTGCAAGAAAACTTCCCCGGGTAAAGCAAAATCTACGAATAACACAAGTTTCCCTCCAAAAGGTGCTGAGGTGTGTAATGAAATTACATGGATATTTGGCATGCACTATTTGAAGGCTTGCATTTGTTCTTTCACTAGATCACAAACACTGTGAATTTGGAGATCAGCTGCTCTTCCACCTTGCATCCTTCACGGTGTGAATCAGTCCACTCGTGTACCCAGCTGATCCTAATACATATTCTATGCTGGCAATGACAATGACAATATTCTGTGCAGGAACAACCAAAGAAATACACTTATAACTTAATGCCATCATAAAGTACTGTATTTGACTTTATTTTGGTAAATATTATTTGTATCAAATTATTTAACTAAACATTTTGTGTTGTCACAGAAAACATCCTAGAGTCTATTTTATAATTTATAAAAAATTATAGTCATGTGTCATGGCAAATATGTTAGACCTCTGCTTACAAATGAACAGAATTCAGGCTTTGCTTTTCACAAGAAGTGTTAGTTTTGTTCCTGCAACTGCACCCCACTGATGGAAGCCTGTGTTAAAAAATAGACAAGCTGTGCCTGGCTGCATCTGTCTACTTTCACCTAAGAACGTCTGAAATAGCCTGTTTGGACAGAATTACTAGGTATCGACTCACAAGAGAATTAGTTAGGCCAGCAATTTCCAACTGGTGTGCTGCAATAATTTTTAAAACATGCAATACCTGACCATTTAGTCAGGGGCACTGACCTCTTTTTCTTTAGTTGATAAATAAAAAAATGACAACACTCAACAGAACAAATCCTGTCCAGTGTGAATAAATCAAAATTATACCTATTTTTTTGTCAGATTGGCAAAAAATACAATATATTTTTTTTGGTGTGCCACAGAATTGTTGTTATTAGTTTATGTGCCCTGAGATGAAAAAGGCCGGAAATCGCTGAGTTAGGCTATTTTCAAGGAAAGCTTGTCCAGGTTCCTATGTCCTTCAAAACATTGCAAAAATTTTAATCTCTTTCTGAATTTTTCTCAGAAAAGGTAACCCATCAATTTCCTCTTGCTCTAATCACAGCAGAAAACCCATAATCTGTACACATAGGAAATAGTTATCTGTTCGTTTTTGTTCCCATATAAAATTAGTGGGCCTTTGCTAGCTGCCTTTTAACGTCAATTCCTCCAAAGGTGCGACCTCGTCCATCAATCCCTACATGTTTCCTTCTTCCTGTTATTCTCAGAACAGTGATGTTAGTTGAGGATTGAATGAAAAACAGCGTTTGAATAATAATGACCAGTTTTTCAGCTCTCCTCTGCACACCATGCTAGCATTTTCTAAATAATATTTAATCCTCACAAACCCCCTTTGAGGTAGATACCAATATCCCCATTTTATAGATGAGAAACCTGAAGTCATCCCAGGTCTCAGTAAACAGCAGAACTAGATAGCTCCAAACACAGGCCTTTCTGAACGTAGAACCTGTGTTTTCGGTCACGTTTCTTAACTGGGTCAAAAGTACCCATGGTTTCCAGACCCTGGAGGAATTATCCCATTTTGGAGAATTCTATTTAGGGCATAATTTTTTTCCTGGGAGAACACCAAAGTAGTTGGATTTTTCCAGATCCGTCAAACTCTTTGTGAAGGACCTGACCTTACAAGCTCTCTGACTAGATTGTTCTATGTCACGAGAAAGGAAAGACAAACAGAGGTCAAATGGGCCTGAAAACAAGCATTCTAAAAATAACTCTTTCATGACTGAGTCTAGGAAACTGCACTCCACAAATATTTACCTCCTCCATTAAGGCTGCTGTGCTTTTCTGGCTCTCTGGGTCTGGGAAAGAGTTGCTGGAGTAAGCTTTCAGCATTCGCTGGAGTCCTGAAAATGAAATCATGCCCTCAGTCACCATCCTCCTGTCCTGGGGGGACTCAGCTGAGAGGAGTCCCATGCCACAGGAGTCTGTGCCCAGAAGGATTTCCTAAACGGCCAGGGCTGTTTCTGTAGGTAGTTGTTTCCCAATTTTACCAAATGGGTGACATTTACCTTCATTTAATGAAAGATGAGAAATGCCGGTTGATTGACTGTTATTTTTCCAAGGTTAGCTTACAATCCTCCATGTGACCCACTTTGTGGTGGATTCCTAACACTGACCCTGTGTTAGGCTTTCCTGCCCTATGATATTTACATCTGTAAACATTTTTGCTCCCTTGGATTTCCCGTCAGGTATTACATTGCAACACAGGGTTCTGGTTCACATAAAACAAGCTGTATGCATCACAAGCACAAGTGGGGAGTGGTTTCCATCATCTGGATCACTTTAGAGCTGCTGCACATTCTAACACACCTCACTTTAAGAATAGAATTTAACCTGAATGATTTTTACATCGTTTAGAAAGTTACTTCCAAAGGAAATGAGTAAGAAAACCAAAAGCCCTGTGCACAGATCTATTGTCTTTTTTTAAGCAAACGAATGGTCCCTCATTCCAGCCAACGTAAGAAACAGTAAAATGCTACATTTCTGGAAAAGGAGGTGTAGTACTAATTTAGCTCTCATAGATAGACGAAAATGTCACTTTCAGTTTCTTGTTCTCTCCTTTCTTTTTAAACATTTGTCTTTATTCACACATAGTAGGTTTGACATATGATTCTCTGAACAAGATGATTCCTGCGTCAGGCAGCAAAAGCAGATGCCCCAGCTCTGAACGAGAATGCTTTCTTTCCCTCTTCAGGCCACTCACAGAACTACACACCTTCCAGGTCTCGTGAGGCTTTTTCAATATCTCTCTGCAGTCTCATCAGTTTTGATTTTATTGAAGACTTTTGTCGCTCTTTATTCATTGCATTGTTAGGTTCTTCTTCCTAAAGGATATTTAACAATTTATGGGGAAAAAAAGAAAGAGTTTTCTCTCCCAGTTGCACTGAGACTTCTGCTGACGGTATTTAATTGTAGCTGGATGGAAGTTAAAAAAAAAAAAAAAAGTAACCTTTGGTTTCATACAGATTTTCTAGACCTGCTTAATAAGAAAATATCTCCTTTTTCACAGCTTGTAAGTACATAGCTGATAGCTTCTTTAACAGAACAAAGTATTCTTGGAGGAGAGCCTTACTATAGCTATTTCATAGCTTCTTGATAAGTAAATCTATTTGTTGTATACTTATTACTCTCTATTTATGTCTTTATTCAAGTTAGAGCCCTTTAATGGTCCAAACGTACTATCATGTATACGCCTCAAGCCAGGGCTGTTTAAGGAGCGAAAACAAATGTTTATTGTGTTCTGTATTGCTGGCTATTGGGAACGCATGAACAAAACACAAAAGCTCTTCCCAGGATGGGTTTATAATTTAGTTAGGCCTTGAAGCATAACATAACAGACCTAGCAACTCAATGCGACGTTTGTTCATGAATGCTGCACGCAGGAATGTGTGGCCCGCCAAGGACAGGGACGTGGGCATGAAAGCTTTGAGGAGGCTAGAAGACTAAACCAGGATTTTTCAGTGAAGAGGAGGAGGACAAAGGGTAACCCCAGCAGAAGAATTGGCCCAAGCAAAGGACAGAGGGGGGACTCTGTGAAATGTATCAGGAACAGTGAACAGACCAGTTGCTGAGCAAAAATAGTGGAAGAAAAAGTTGTCTAAGTAGTTTAGGCCAGATTTGGGGGTAGAAACAGGGATTTTATCAGATAGGCTATGAGAAACCATTACCAAAATCCAAACTTTCACATACATATGTCAAGGGTTGAATGAAAAAAAAAAAATTGGGATGTTAGGGTTGGGTGGGGAGGTGGCTGATCACTTAGCAAAGGGAGAGAAACCAATGGAGAAAGAGAGGTAAGTAATGACTGAAGATGGGCATCAGAGAGTCTGGACTAATCCCATAGGGGAGGAGAAAAACTAGGATCCCAAATGTTGGTGGAAGGTTAGCTTCAGATAGATTGTCAGGAAGAAAGGGAAGCTGAGGATTTAGAGCAATGGGAACAGCCTTTATAAAAAAATAATGTACAAATATGAATACTTCATGTATATATTATACATTACATATTATAAACAGTTTCCTTATAGCCCAAGCTGACTTCACGCACCCAGCTGAGCTCTGGCTAAACCACAGGATGCTGAACTCCAGCCCTGGCCTTCCTTGCTGGAGGAATGCACTTTAAAACCTGCCTCCCCTACCAGTCCAGGACTTCATTTAGTCTGCTTGGGGACATCTGCTATTCAAAAATGTATCTCTAGGGAGAGATCACTACCAGATCAACTTGAGAATAGAGTATACTACTATCTTTTAGTTTCTTAAATTCCTCTTTTCCAAAGATTTGTTAGAAAAAAGATTAATACAGGAGGAGGCATATACAACTACAGATACAATCTTTGAACATGGCCTTTACAGTGACCTTATAAACATTTTCACACTGGTCATCGGCTCCCCAATATTTGTGCTCAGATTATTCCGTCTTACCTCTTGTCCGTGAGAACTTCATAGCGCTAGGTAAAAGTCACGCTACGGTTATTGCCATGGCTATGAAGTTTGACTTTGGGGGCAGTTTGCTTTGAGGATAATAGGAAAATCTTATTTACCTATTTGAAGATACAGTCCATTCTCTTAGACAGCAGATAAGCAGCTGTTCGTTCTGGTGCATGGAAGTTTCGCAGAAATCAAAAATTCCCGTGGGCACCTCAATTAAAGATAAACCATCATGCCCACCTCCTTATATTTCAACAGAGACCTAGTCAAATTTTCAAGGAGAATGACCCTTATTTTATTGGCAACTTAATCTATAAGGACATTTTTATTATCCTTTTTAAAGGAAGTAATAGATACATATTATTGTATATTTTCTCATTCAGGGATCACGTACCCTATTTGGGAAAAAAAGGTACTTTCCTATTGTAATCAAATCTTCCTTCCTGCTGCCATCTCTACCTTTGTTTCTGCTTTGAAAAGACATTGCTATTGCTAATTTCTTTGTCTTTGCCAAGGTGGGGGAAAAAAAGATTCATTGAAGAAATAGCTGGCCACTTACTTACTGCTGTTTGGAAGGTGGGGAAAGGGAAAGTTGTTTGCTTTCCCAGCTGCTGATTCCCTGCCTTGCCCAGATCTAACTGCCTTTCTCTCTCCCCTTATCTTTTGTTCCCTGGTGTGGAGCCTGGGATATTGACTTTGGCTACACTTTGATCCTACAGAAGGGCATGACCAGTGGGTTGGTTCTATATACAGAGAAAGGTAAGCCTCCCAGTACGGACCTTGGAAGTCTGAATGAAATACAGCCAAGGGCCAAAGGAAGAGCTGTCAGAAAGTCAGAAGACAAAGAACTTACTCCAAAAGCAAAGAGACAAGATGCAGGACTCTGAGCAGGGACACTTCTCTGTTTTTAGCTTAGATGCCATAGCAGAGTCACCCAGTGGCCATCAAAACAAGCCTCTGTAAGTTGGTCCGAGGTTTTCAAAGGACTGTCAAGAACGTTGGTCATGATTCCTACCTCCTGGGATTCGTGTCTCTGTGTAATCCCCTCGGCTTGAGTGTGGGCTGCACTTTCTGACCTGCTTCTAACAAATAGAATGTGATGAGATGTCTCTTCTGAGAGGAGCCTATAAGAGACTATGCTTCTATCTTGGTCACTCTGCCTCTGTCTCTCTTAGATCAGAATTCTGAAGGAAGCAGGCCGCCACGGGTGCTGCCCTAAGGAGAGACCCACTTGGTAAGGAAATAATACCCCCAGCCATCAGCGATCCAGGACCAGAGGCCTGCCAGCAGCCATGCAAGCAGGCCTGGAGGCGGTTCAGTTCCCAGCAGAGCCTTGGATGTCGGCAGTCCTGGCCAACACCTTGACGACAGCCTTGTGAGGGACTCAGAGGCACCTAGCTGAGCCCCTCCTGCATTCCTGACCCACAGAAGCTGTGAGATAATAAATATTTGCTTTAAGCCATTAAGTTTAGGGGTGATTTGTTGTGCAGCAACAGACAACGAAGATGGTAGACTGAGTATGTACTACTGGTCATGAAACACCTGTGCCTGGCCCTACTCTCCTAGAAGACCAAGAATGAAGATTCAGTTGAAAACCCTCTTTGACTTGCTTCCCCTTCCGGAAAACACCAAAGACATTTCCATTGCCTAGTTTATAAACGATATTGCTTTTTAATTTATATGAACCTCGAAAAAAAATCAATATTTTCCATTAAAAAATGACGTTTCCTTTACAATTGTTCTCAATTATTTTTAAATGAATCTGTCTGTACCTGACTAAGTTTCTCCATTAACGGAATTTCCTTCCATCCCATACTTACAAAGTAATCTGTTAACAGGAACTCGGATGTATTTTCTGTGGATGAGACGGCAGTTTCCTCCATCAGAGCCTGGATATCTTTTTCGACATCTATCTTGCTGATGGCACCGTGAATGTGCGAGTGGCACTGCAAAGCCGGGGGGAGCATAACAAGGTCGCTGAAGACGTGTTCCCTGCCAGTCCCTACCAGGTGTACCAGATATGGAGAAATCTTGGCTACTCACTGTGGTCAGTGTTTGGCCAAAATCAGAAATATGTTGGGTGTATTGGTTTAAGTTATTGCATAAAAGTTTAATTCTTTCCTTCTCCAGCTCCAGGATGCTCTGAAAAGGATGGAAGATGAGGTAAGATCAGCCAGTTGTTATGCAAAACTGCACCAATCTTAGCAAATTGTTCTGTTCAGGCCTCTTGATTACCATATCCAAACCCTGGTGGGGGAGATTCTCAGCAAAGGAATGTAATCTGGTGTCTCTCCTACTTAAACACCGTTAGAGTTGATTTAAATCATATACTTTTCCCAGGCTTTTTCAGCCCAAAAAGTATAGAGGTGGATGCCGTGGGTTACCTGACATTTGCAAAGAAAGGATATAAAAAGAATCATTTGAAAAGCACTTGTTAGGTTCAGAGAAAGCGAGTGAAAGTCCACTAAAACCCATGTCCAAAATGCAGTCAGAAACTAAATATTTCTAGAATTGTTTACATTGCATAGAAGGCATTCTGTGAATCTCTACAGGGGCAAAAATGGAGAGACACAAATTCTCTGCTTCAGGGAACTATTTGATAAGAGCAGAACCCCAAAGTCTCATCAGTTCATAATTCTGGCCTGAAATTAAGCCTGGAAGTCAGAGACCACTGTCTGAAGCTGGAAACATAGCCTCCCCATTTTGTGTGAGAATTCCACTCCTGGAGTTTCATAACTTTTAGCTGGGAAGGGTAAATAAGAAAGTGAGGGAGGTCCCATTTTTCTTGTTAGCTCTTAACATTTAGAAAAAGTTAGCTATCAGGCTCTTGCCACTCACTGCTGGCCGAGTTGCTGACTGATAATTTGGAGAGAGTTTCTGTAAGTTCAGCAGGTAGGCATTGTGGGAGAAAGCTGGGTCAGATGGAGTGTGCAGGGGATTCTCAGGCCACATGAGGGCAGCTGGGTATGTGCCCAGAGGACTTTGGCTTTGATAGAGGTGGCAGGTGTCCCAGAGAACATGCTCCTCATCCTGTTTTTGTAAGGGCAAGGCCTGGGCACTCCTCCTTACTCCAGAGGCCAGGCTGGTTTCTCCCGTACCTGCCACCGCACCCCACACAGTAAAGAGCACTCAGCAATAGTCTTTCACGAAGAAGGCTTTGGGCAAACTGGTGGGTAACATCACCACAGGAATCAAGGGTTCTGGTAGGGTAGGGGTGGGAAAATCACAAAGATCACTGGCTTCCACCCTGCCTCAGTTGGCACAAACGAAGGGCCTGCTGGCCCGATCCAATGGGGTGTTTCTTTATATTCTTGTGAGTGCTGATTCACAATTCGTTGTTATTTCATCTATGGTAGACAGACATTTAATTTTTTTTAAATTTATGTTTCCTAATTGTGGTAAAATTTACATAACATGGAATTTACCACTGTAACCATTTTTAAATGTACAGTTTCGTATCATTGAGTACATTCACATTGTGGGGCAACCCTCCCCCTCGGCTATCTCCAGAAATTTTTCATCTTGCAAAACTGAAACTGTGTACCCACTGAGCAGGAACTCCTGATTCCCCTACCCCCAGCCCCTCTGGCAATCACTGCTCACTTCAGGCCTCCGATGACTTTGACCACTCTAGGTAGCTCATACAACAGAAATCATACAGTATTTGTCCTTTTGTGTCTAGCTTATTTCATTTAGCATAAATGAAAGGTTCATCCTGTAGCATGTGTTGGAATTTCCTTCCATTTTAAGGCAGAATTATATTCCATCCTAGGTGTATACCACACTCTGTATTGGTATATAGTCACTTTAACACAGTATGTGAAATGCTCAGGCAGCAACTGCAAACACCTTTGCTAATCACATACAAATTTTCATTCTGCACCAGTGTCCTGACATTTGAATCAGAAGCCTGGAGCTCTGCACCCCTTGGACATCTTCTTTTTGGAGTCACAACCTGCACATTTTTGTAAGTCAATGGGAGCAAAAGGTCTTTGTTTCCGCTGTTTGTCTCCCGAGTCTTTCTCCAGAATCGCGGGCACCAGCCGTTTGAATGTGGCCGGGTGCCCTCTGTCTCCCGACACAGGATGAAAGACACGGAAAGCAGCCTACCAAACACACTGCCTCTTCAAAGGGCAGAAACCATGTGCCTCCTCACAAATACATGACACAAATTCTGCTCAGTGGGGTGGACCTCATGTGGGACAGTCTTCAGGAAACAAGAGACTTCACAGCACAGAAAAAGATTCAGAAAGCAGCTGCTCTGGTTTAGCACCATGCATGAGCAAAGGACAGGAGAGATAAGAAAGGCCAGGTTTAGGGACACATTGCCTCCCTAGTGGGCAGCTGTTTCTTTGGTAAGTGCTGAGCCACTAGCATCAGTGTGAGACTAGAACAGCCAGTGTCTCTTGATGGAAATGGTAATGTTTCACAAATTCTAATTACATTTCAGGGAAATCGTTAAAATGATCTATGTTTGCTCATGAAAAGAGGCTGAGATAAATTCCACTGAGCAAAGAGAAAATCCATATGTCACTTAACGAATTTTTGCTAATATCCCGTTCTTTTTTAAAAAAATAGGCAACAGAAAAGCAAAATACTCTGGAGGCCTCAACTGGCCTCCTGTGCTGTGTAGCACATGAGGAGAGTGTGGTCAGAGCTACCAAGAGACAGCAGATTCAGGACCTGTCTGAGGCCCAGGCATCATGATAACTTACACTCCTCATTCATTCTTCTCAGTTCCTGCTGTCCTGGCCTTGCAGTGTATGTACTTGAGGAGCCTGGAGAGACTTCATTTTCATCCAAATTGCCTTCATAAAACTGATTGAAGGAATAGCATGCTTTTAACAGGGCAAGAACCCTCAAACTTTTAGTGTGCCTAGAAATCACCTAGACCCCATCCTAAGGTCATTCAGCGTTTCTGTGATTCACCCACTGGGTCTAGGGTGGTGCTCAGGAACCTGAATGATAACAAGCATCCTAGGTGCTCTGAGACATTGTCCTAGGGTCATAAGGGACACAAAAGTTTTTTTAAAAACATTTATAATTCTTTCACCCAGAGATGACTGCTGTTAACATTTTGATGTATTTCAGTCTACCTAGGTATGTGTGTATTTTTCTATTTATCTATCAAATTATTTCAATTTGTATCATGTTTTTTCACTTAATATTACACATAAGTGGCTTTCCAGGCCATCAGTCTTCCCGAGCATCATGTTAATTAACAGTCCATTGTGTAGGATTGCATACGGTTTACGGGTTCATTTAGTCATTTGGTCATTTGGATTGTTTCCTCTTTTATTTTAATGTCTTTTGAACAAAAATCTGTGTTTTGTTTTCCATCTACTTTCTTAAGATAAATTTACTGAAAGAAAATTAAATTTTTCAAAAGGGTTCTAGAAGAGAATGAAGCCCTAATGGCCTAAGGTTTCCATTGTCTTCAGTGGGTCACCATCTCCCCTCTGCCTCCACAGTGGCACTGGTCGCTAGCATCCTCGGAAGAACCGCAGTCACTCAGGTTATTTTCTGTGTTCTCTGGTTCACATGAGAAACACTGGTTGCGAAAGTGAGTATTTTTAAGGTTCTTGACACTTATTGCAAATGGCTTTCTAAGCCATAAATGGCTTGAGCAAGTACTGTCAGTACCAAGCATATGATTCTTGGTATTTTTGGTAGTTTGGCTATTATGTTTTGAATCATATCGTAGATTATTTCTAACAACTGAACTGTTTCTTCCTGGAAGGTAGGAAGTATGGCTTGAACATAGTATGATTCTGAATAAGATTAACTTTGACATGTGGATGGTTTCATTATTTAACAGCCACACTTACGACTTTGTAATGCCTCTCACAATATCTACTGAACTTCCTTAAACATAGTCCAATGAATGCTCTCTGAAAGGGTTTGTGAATCCCACAGGAAGAGTAGAAAGGGACAAGAGGACAGTTCACAGGATGCTGAAATGAACTCTTA
The DNA here is from genome assembly GCA_004027475.1 of Anoura caudifer. Classification (NCBI taxonomy): domain Eukaryota; kingdom Metazoa; phylum Chordata; class Mammalia; order Chiroptera; family Phyllostomidae; genus Anoura; species Anoura caudifer. The sequence continues at coordinate 419,914 of PVKU01000590.1, read as the reverse complement.
TATTCTACTTTTACAGAATGATGGGGAAGATGAAATTTAAAAAAATAATAATGAAACTGAGCTTCCCTAGTTATCTCATTTCTACTTTCCATACTTATAAAATTTCCCTTTTAATTCAAATCAGCCCAGTTTTGTTGTGTCTTTATGAATATAATGTTTAATTCCTGAGTTTTTAAGCAACAGAAGACAGAGAATGCACAGTGTAATATGTAAGTTAATGAATGGCTTGTTGGTATAGACTGACTATATCCAAAGCAAGGAAATACAAAGTAAGGGAGTCAATAGTGGTTAGGGCGAGGCAAGGATGACTTGCCAGACCTCTGCTTTCTTAATTTGAGAACATTTTTAAGAGCAATTTCTCTACTGACAGGCATGAAGCTTGTGTACAACTTTTCTTACCATACAATTATAAACAATTATGCAATAAACATGTTTATACCTCACCCTTGTATACAGGTCTGAATTATTTTTTAGGATATGTGTCTTAAAGGGGATGGTTCCATCATGCTGTGGGTGCATGCACACTTCAGTTTTACTAGGCACTATTAAATTACCCTCACTAGAGAGGTACCGGACCTTGTTTCCCAATAGCTCTAATTTGGCACCACTTCATATCATCACTTTAAAAATTTTTGCCAATTGTTCTATAATTTAAAAATAAAATTTTAAAAGATAAAATAAAATTTTTGCCAAATGAGTAAGCATCTTTTCATATGTTTATTAGTGATTTGATTTTCCCTTCTGTGATTTACTTGTTCACACCTTTTGATTTTTAATGGACAATTGAATTCTTTCTGTATATGTCTTCTTTACTGCTAAGTTGTGCACATCTCAAGTATTGAGATGGCACTTTATTAATTTCCATATATCTCCAGGGTCTAGCACAATGTCTGACATCCCAAGGGATCCCATAAGTGAATACTCTATGAATCAGCTCCCAGAACTAAAACTCATCTGAGTACCTAACAGTTAAGACTTAATTTATATTTTCTTTTGACAGCACTTTTTAAAATTAGCTGAGTGTTACTGTGTCCATGGATAACTTAGGATCAGAAAAATCTGGCCAGTGATACTCTAAATATTCGCTGGTTATTTTAACCATGGGTAAATTGCAACAATGAGAAGTAATGTGGTTTGTCTAAAGTCACAATAGGAGTGAGGGTCATAGCTGAGGATGGAGATCACTGGGTCATATAACTATAGATCCAATCTCCATTTTCAAGGCCACACGAAGCTCCACAGAAGAAGGAAAAAATGTTGAGTGCTTAACTTACCTGGTAGCAGTTTTCTAGTGTGTTTTCCCACTTCAGTCTGGTAGAACAGCCGGCTATGTTTTTTTGGTAGTAATTTTCATCTTCTTTTGCCAACTTCTCAGTGGATTTTTTCAGTTTATTCAGGAGCTAGAGTAAAACGTCAGAGTCACATACTCACGAACTCATATATGAAAGCCCTTTGTAATTCCGTACAGTTATATTCACTCTAATGACTTGTTTGCCAGCTCCCAGCTAAAGTCCTAAAGAGTAGCCAAGAATGACAAAATCAAAGATCTTTCTCAGAAAAAGGGGATGTCAGAGCTGAAAGGAAACCTAAAGGACTTTCAGTATAATTCCTTCAATTTTTCATATGAAGACATCGAGATCCTTCAATATGAAGTGATGGCACATCACTTCATATTTATCAAATCAAGGAGGAGGCCAAATGTCAGAGAAGCACTCAAAGATCAGGAATTTCCAACTCATGACTTATCTACTAGCAATCCTCATAACCTTATTTGATGAATCCTTTAAGCCCCGGCATTTCTTAACAGGACAGGTAGAGACATGTGCAATCATACAACTTTTAGAACTAGGTAGGATTATTCTCGGCTCTCATTTAGGAAGGTCCAATAACCTTACTCTAATTTCACTATATAAACTCTGCAGTATAACCTGAGATTAAACTTCAGTATTAGAGTCCTGCAGGTGGATGACTTAACCTTCATGAACCAGTTTTCTGACCTATGCGATGGGGATAGTGATGCTCCTATGTTGCTGGGGTGCTCTGAGGATTCAAGCAGGTGATAGAGGTAAGGCACGTGGCACACTGCCCAAGACCTGGAATAGCAGTCCAAGTCAGCTAGTATTACTATTACTAGTGAAGAGCTCTAGCGAGACACATACCAATGTTCACTGCAAGTTATGGGCAGCTTGACAGATACCTTCTTTCCATCCTGCTCCCCAGTGATCTGCGCCTTCACAAAGAACTCTCTCTTGCCAATCACCAAAATTGACCATTCTGGTTGTGAAACCTTCTGGAAAATCACAGTAATACAAAACTCTCTGGACCAGGGTAGCTGAAATTGATTCTTGAAATGCTCAGACAAGTAATTTCATGTCTCTGAGAAAGGAAGAAGTTGTATTACAGGAATGATTCTCAAGCATTAATGCGTGTAGGAATGACCTGGGGTGCCTGTGAAACTGCAGATTTTCAGCATTGCACAGTAGCCTTACTGACTCAATAGTTCTGCAGTGGGATTAGGAAATCTGAATTTTCACTACCTTTTCAGATGGTTCTGATGCAAATGGTTCTCAAACCACACTTTAAGGAGCACTAAGGATTCCTCTAACTGAAGCAGTTTAGGAGTTTCAAGGACAGAGACAAAGGCTTTTAAGAACAACCCTCTTTATGTTTAAGGACATTTTGACTAACATTTCAGTAATGGAGAACATTCATCCAAAATTCTGAATATTAACACCACTCATTTCATTATTCTAATTGACATACTAGCCATTCAGCTGTCTCTCAGCTCTGATGTACGACTTACACAGGACACATTTGGTTTTGTATATCAAGTATAATGGACCACATTTATCTACAGAAACGTGAGCTTGTGAATTTTAATCTGATAACAATATAGTGAAAGGGCTGAAAGCATGCCATGGATATACTTTGCTAAGTCATGTCCTTAGATGCTTATTGAGAATGCTCAGGTCTCCAGCAATGAGAACAAAGTTACTTTTGAGATGACCACTCACATTCATTAGCCTACTCTACATAGCTATTGACTAGAAGTTTCTGCTCAGCAAATCTACAGCTAGTAACCCCAAATTGATATAAAAGGAGAGTGTAGACTCTTATATTCTTATTTAAGACACTTTCCTGAGACTCACACTAATATCTGGTGTGATAGATCCCAGGATGATATAGTATTTAGGTATCACTGGGGCAAAAAAGAGTCACCTAAACTAGCCTGGAACTTAATGACATGTAAACTGAGACTTGGCACATACTGGGTGCTCACAGAAACAATCCTTGTGTGAATAAACCTAAAATAAAAGTAGGAATTGGTGAGCATGGCACGATACCAAAAAAAAAAAATTGGTGAGGTTGAAGCACACAGATTGAGAGGGAGAATAGCAAAAGGTGATGCTGAAAATTAGGCAAGGATCACATCAGGAAGCCATCAGAACAACAAAAAGGAGCTTATGCTTGATTCTGAGGTCACTGGGAAGACTTTGAAGGCCTTTAAAAGGAGAATAATATGTTCAGATGGGAGTTTCAGAAGGGTCTGCTTGGCTTGTATGTGGGAAATTAAAACAGGCAACATGAAGTCAAGAGACCAATTTGTCAGTTACAGGGATCTAGGCGATGATGATGCGGCCTGGGAGGGAGTAGTGGTAGTGGAGATAAATACAAGTAGATAAATTCAAAAAATATTTTGAATTTATCTACTCAGGAGTTAGAATTTGGAGGTTATGAGGGCTGGTGATATTCAAAGATATAGAAAACACAAAAATAAACAATATTTTTTGGCAGAGGGATGTGAGGATTCCAATTTGGTGTACTGAGGTTCATGTACCAAAATGCAGTTTAGAGACTGGTTTGGGCTGAAGATATAAATGCAGGTATTGTCAGTATAGACATTCTCATTGAAGTTGTGCGAGTATGTTTATTGAGTACCAGTTACTTCTTGAGCACCTGATATTGAGAGCACCGCAATGGACACCAGTGATACCATGCTGGGTAAGAAGCATGAGGCACAGGATAGAAAACATCAGGAACAGCAGAATGTAAGTCAGCAGAAGGGAAGTTGGTAAAGAATTTTAAGAAAAAATCACCAGAAAAGAAAATCAAAAGAGTAAGATGTTGCTAAATTTAAAGGAAGAGACTGTTCTGGAATGGGGAAGTCAACAATGCTTAATCCTTCCGAGTTAAATAAGGTAAGAACTGGAAAGTACCCACTAGCTTTAGCAACAAGGATGACATTGTCTTCGATGGCAAAAGCTCTCAGTAGAATGGTGGGAAAGCTGATGGGGGTGGTTTGAGAAGTTAACAGGAGATGAGGAAGTAAAGACAGAGCACAGGCACCTCTTTCACTAAAAACAGAAGTAATATCTGGAGAGGAACAGGAATAGAGCCACAGAAAAGTGTCTTCTGGATTCTCCAAAGATGGGGGAAGCTGAGAAGGCTGATGGGAAGGAACTATTGGAGAGGGGTGTGTCCAAGACATAAAGACAGGGGAGCAATCAAGAGAAGCATCTCTGAAAGAGAGAATGGGATGGGGAACTGAGCATGTTAAGGACTGGCCGGTCCCACTGTACATATGACATTAGTAGGCAGGTGGCTGCGCTGCTTTCTATTTACTCAGTGAGGTAGGAAGCAAGATAGTCTGCTGGGAGTGGGTGGTGAGGATGGAGGTGTGAGAACGGAGATTTAAATCAGCTTCTGCTGAGAACAAGGACTGCTGAGCAAGAAAACCGGAAGAATTGCCGAGCAGCATGGAAGCAGCTCAGCTCAGGCTGGAGATCAGGGGCATTTCTACGTGAGATGAGAAAGTGAATGCTGCCTCAGCTGTTCAGCTTTAGGACTGAAACAAACAAACAAACAAACAAACAAACAAACAAAAAATCTTAACAGATAAAGCGGTACAGACGCTAGGGATCTGTGCTGCAATGACAGCTGGGGACTATGGTTGCAGGGCCGGCTGGAGGAGGGCAGGGGAGGATTGACTATAATCTTCAACCTCCCAGGAAAGCTTCTAATGAGGGAAGGAGGAAATTTACCACTTAGCTGCCCATGCTTCTTATTTTGCTATTGCTTGACATCAATAAAGAATAGCTTCTACTGCAGCCTTCGAATGTCCATGACAGGTCTGGTGCTTAACATTTTAACGTAGTGTGGTTTTGCCCCCTTGGAAGCTGTCTCATTATTCAATACTTGTTATGATTATTTCGCACTGTGAAGGCTGACATGTGAAGAAATAAGAATCTTGTAAAATCTTGCTAACAATTAATTTAAATTATTCAACTAATAGTTTCTTCAGATGAAATAACAGCGTTACCTGCAAAGACAAATTTCTTCTTTTCAGAATGTTTTGGGTTGCAGTGGTGCTGCCTGCACTTCCTTGGGGAGGATGCCATCCTTTGGGGAAGATACTGGTGATTTCAAAGCTTTCCAGTCTCGGCACAACCGCAAGAGATGTGCAAGACAATCTATTGGGGTTATTCGGGTTCATTTTTGCCTAAAGCTTACTCTTATTTAACATATGAGTCGACACTGCTGCCCATACATGGACAAATGCGGATGCCAAAGTGTCCTGGAGGATGAGTGGGAATTTTACAATATGAGAAGGTCAGTGTCCTGGGACACGTGGCCACTGACATGTGTCTGGGTCAAGCGAATTTACGGGTTTATCATCCAGCGTTAATTAGGTGAATGCAAAATGCACAAATCTCTTCAAAAGGTTTTTGCCAAGGAGCTATAGTTTGACACTAATACTAACAATATATGAGGGGGGATCCCCCCCAAAATGGAATTATCTTCTCGAGGGCGGGCCCCTTGTAGTGCAGGCTTCCCTGCTAGGTGAGTGTTCTAGGCACCCATCTGTCTCAGTGTGTCAGCTGGCGTTGTGAGAGACTGCATTCAGTTTCAGTAAACTTTTTGGAAGATTCTTTCAGCGTGATTGCCCTTTTTATGACCGGCAACTTATGAGTGCACCTGCCCACATTGCACTGAGTATTCAGCAGTTTTTGAACAAAACCAGCATGACCCCCTTACCCTACCCTCCCTATTCACCTGATCTCGACCCCAAGTAACATTTTTTTTTGTTTCCCCAGATGAAAACAGTCCTCAAAGGAAAATGTTTTGCCAATGTAGAAAAGATGAAACCAAAAATGGCAGAAGCACTAAAAGACATCAAAATCAACAGGTTTAAAACCTGTTTTGAGCACCGGAAAAAATGTCTTGATAGGTGTATTGCATTAGATAGAGAGTACTTGACAGAGAGTACTGAAGTTTAAACATGTAAGAATAAATACACAATGTCTTATAAATAAATTCTGTTCTTTTTTTGGGTCCCCCCTCACAAGCATAAGGAAGCCACAGCAAAGTGACAGGCTGATGCTTTCTCCTGCTCCTGGCTGTGAGCTGGTCCTCACCCACATGAAAGGCACTGGGATGAGGTAGTGAGATCTGACAAGACGGTGACCAAAATATTTAAGATAATCAAAAGCACTATCAGAAATATGAGTTTTTATTTAGTAAGTTAAGGCTGAACCTTGTCTCAAGTGTATATTTGTGCCTAGAACTGTTCTTTAAAGATTATGTAAAAATATGATTAGCTAATCACTTAAAATGGTATTTCATCTTTACTTCATCTGTCAAACATTCATATTTTGTTTACAATGTTCATAACATATTGATACAATACATAAAGTACTATCTATTATACACAACACAGGTAAAGTACATTATATAATAAATGTGTGTGTGTGTATATATTACTTATTTGGGGTATGAGCTGAGAGATGTTTAATAAATAGGATTCCCCATTAAAAAATGTGGATACCACTTGTCTAATTTGTCACCTGTCAATAGTACCTTTTAAAAATCTGTGAAAATAAAAATATGAATGGACCAGGAATGACTTAGAATCTCTTCTGATACCCTGCCTCAGCACAACTCTGCAGACACCCCGCACCATCCGCCTGCTCTCTCATCTTCGTAGCTGAGGGCAGGGAGCCCACCTGTCTCCAAACCTCATGCATCCAGCTGGCCACGACACGTTACCTTCTGCTTCTCCCTTTCAGTCATGGTTTGCTTGGAGCTTTCTATAAGGTGGAAAAGTGCTTCATGCTTCTTGGTACTCACCATTAATTTCTTTTTGGCCTAGAGTCAAAAAACATTTTAAAAAAAGGAGCAGAAATTGATATCAAGAGAAAAACTCTTCTGTTTTAGAACAAGTTAATGTTCATGTGCTAGCTTGGATGATTGTGTAGTTATAATTCTTCATTTCAGCCCTCACCTCAAAACCTGCCTAAAATATCACAATGGCTAAGGTTTTGCCCTGAGAACCACTGTGTATTTTTTCATTATCATGGGTACATTCAAGAGGGTTATACATTTTGTTAAAGCATCTAAGGCCTGCAAGCCTCCAAACGTTATTCTAGCCAACATGATGGAAGGGAATGGCTTTACCACAAAAAAATAAATAAATAAATAAAATTAACATAACAAACATGGGAGAAAGCCTGCATCATTCTTTTAAATCAGCCTGGGCCACAACTGAGGTTGTTTTAAGATGCTTTCTTAAAACTACAACAAAAGGGAAATTTTGCTACCTGATGACCAGGCATCTCATGACCTGCCCTGCATTTGTGAGAAGGGGTTGGGGTTGGGGAGAAAGAAACATCCGAAATCTCCTTACCCTGTTGATGCCTCAGAGTAGGTTATGATTTAGGCGATCATTTCATTTTCTACACAGTTCGAAGTTGGCAGGAAGTAATGTTCCAGAGATAAAAAAGATCTCGGTTTGATTTGGATTCAGCCTGTTTCAGAAACTGGATTGATTGAAAGACTGTATGGTTTTTCACCTTAAGGAGAACTGCAAAACCCGATGATGAAGGGAAAACTCAGGTCTCTTTTTCCTCAGGAATCAGGGGTAAAGGCTTCTGAAAACCTCTAAATGTATGAAGCCTCTACAAAAGAGTATTCAAGGAGCAAGGAGGATCTAGACCCTCTTCCTCCACCTTTGGTTGGTCACATGCCCACAGATAATGAGATCTTGAGCCCAGAGCTTTGATCCTTTAAGGCTTTTAATCGGTGTCTCCAGAACAGACTGCACTTCATTACTGATGTGCTGAGTCCCTTGAATTGTAACTGGAAAGAAAATTATTATAGCTCAAGAATTTTATGTTCCCTAATTTTTCTGTCACTCTTTATAAAAAAGTAAAATTGTTTTTATTGGGAAAATTAGTTGGTGGAAACTGGGAAATAATAAAAGATGCTTTTTGTTCCTGAAAGCAATTGCAGCTGCTGAGCTTGCTTTCTCTCTTTCGGTCCATTTATATTGAACTTCCCGTGAAAACTGAATATTTAGAGAATGGATTTTTTAAAAACAAATTCTGTTTCAGAAAGCTTATGAAATCCATAGCAACACTAAAAACAAATGACTGGATGCTGTTTATGAGACTTTTAAATATGTATTTTAAATGTGATTCCCATGAGCTTACTTTTATCAGCACTACTATTGTGGGTATAGAAATTCATTTGTTTCAAACATTTCTTTGTTTTATTCTTATTTTTTTACATTTTAAAAAATTTATTTATCTTTAGAGGGGAAGGGAAGGAGAGAGGGAGAGAGGGAGAGAAATATCAATGTATGGTTGCCTCTCGTGCATCCTTTGCCGGGAACTGGCCTGCAACCCAGGCATCTGCCCTGATTGGGAATCGAACTTCAATCCCTTGGTTCACAGGCCCGCACTCAATCCACTGAGCTACACCAACCAGGGCATCTCAAACATTTCTAATTAATGTTTTTAATCTCGTGGAGTCTTCCATATCAACAGAGGCTTCAGCGGCAATGCTGAAGGCTAATATGTGGGCTACCGTTTTCTGATGGTCTCTGGTTATTCATACATACAGGTGGCTCCTACCTGGGAAGGTTCTCTTTGGGGCCTGACACTTGGGAAATAAAGAAGCAGAATTTCAACTTTTGGAGCACAAGTCCGTTCAAAGAATATCCTTGGGTTTTCTTGGCAGATTCCCCCTCTCATCCTTTCTACTGAAAATGAATTTCTTCTAAACTGATTGTTCTAGAATAATCTTCTGTGCATGTATATGAGCTCCATCTGTTATTCTCTCTGCTTAAGAACCTATAGATATTCTCTAAATTTTCATACCAGATCATAATTCCTCTCCTTAGAATTCATTCACTATTTCCTGCACATATGTTACCTATCAATTAAATTTAAAATTACTGGGAAATAAGAACCACACCTTAGTACAATGTGGTGCACAATAAGTGGACTGTACATACTTATAAAATGAATACATGCATATACCTTCACACATTGTTACCCATCCCTCATGGTGCTGCTCTCACTAGTAATACAGATCACAAACACCCTTCTACAAATGATACAACCAAAACTCCAAGAGTATTTGCCCCTTGCCCCACGTTACAAATTATACAGAGAGGAGGTTGGCATAGTGAAATGATCAAAAGTAACCTAGAGCCCAACTTGTAACACTTCCTGTTTCAAGCATTAACCAGTTTTGTAAACTTAGGCAAATTATTTATCTCTCTGTATCTCAGTTTCCCCACCCATCTTTAAGATGAGACAATGCCAGGTCACATACAACAGTGGGTTGCTGTGATGATTAGATATATAGGATATAGCACTTCGCACACAGTAAATGCTATGTGTTGGCTATAAAGAAAATCCATGTTCGGAGCCCTGGTCTTCCACTGATTGAGTGGAAAAGTATATCTATATAATAACTCAGGTGAGGAAGCATTTTTCTCTTCAGTTAGCACTTAGAAATACTAACACTAAAATACATTATTGTGCAAAAGTAAAAAAACTTCAATCCTAAAACTTGTTCACACAAAAGATGTTTGTTACCCACCTTAATTTGTTGATTCCAGTTGCTAATGAAAAGATTTGCTGTCTTTTCAAATTCGTTATCAAGCTGTGAAGAGAAAAAGAATTTTTTTTTCTGTCTTCTTGTACATCACAGTGGTGGCTTATGAGTTGGGGCACAATCACTATCACAATTCAAAGAAATTTCAAAATCTTTTAATGGACATACTTCCTGAGAAAAGTAACCAGACTATCTTTTCCCTGTCAAGAAGCTCTTGACAGAATTTAGCCTGAATGCATTTGGTAAAGTAATTATTTCTAATATAGACCTACATGAGAACAACATAAATGTGGACAGTCCATGTGGAGGATCTTTCATAGATTGGTGTCACATCCGGTCCCACCACTTCCTCTTCAGCATCATTCCATGTGGCCCAAATGTTAACACCATGAGAATCAGTATCAGTCCTAGCAGTGCTAATTGTACTGTGTCTCATTGCCTCTGAAGTGAATGCTGTTTGAACTTCAAAATGAATTCTTATGTGGAACAGACCGACAGCTGCTAGAGGGGAGGAGGGAGGGAGGGTTGAAAGAAGGTGAATGGATTAGCCCAAGAACATATATGCATGACCCATGGGCACAGGCATCAGTGTGGTGATGGCCAGAGGGGAGGGGGGCAGGGGCTGGGTGGTGGTAGGCAAAAGGGGGGCAGGCAATGGGAGAAAGATTTTTCTAAAAAATTGAATTCTTCATTATAGTTAACTTTATTTTACTACTTTAAACAGCCAACAGGATAGTAATGGTAGAAACTGGATCTAGGCAACCCCCTAAGGAAGTCAAATTTAAGTTAGAACAAAACCTTTTACTCTAGACACTGACATTTTCTCCTTCCCACAGATCAGCCATTATTCAACCACTTGGAGAGCTGGAGATATTGCACTTTTATTTATTTTTCCAGTTGATTAGATTCAGAATACATGCTTTATTGTAACAAATACAATGAAAATAACTATGCTTTATGCCATTTTTTAACTCTATGTATGTGGCTGTCATGTTCACTTTTTAAAAATTTTTCTTATTTTTTTAAATCTCACCTGAGGATATACCATCAGTGATTTTTTTTTTAAATATTTTATTTATTTATTTTTAGAGAGAGCGGATGGGAGGTAGAAAGAGAGGGAGAGAAACATCAATGTGTGGTTGCCTCTCATAAGGCCCCCACTAGGGGACTAGCCTGCAACCCACGCATATGCCCTGACTAGGAATCAAACTGGCAACCCTTTGGTTCGCAGCCTGTGCTCAATCCACTGAGCTACACTGGCCAGGTCATCAGTGATTTTTTGAGAGAGAGGAAAACTGATGCTAGAGAAAAACATCAATTGGTTGCCTCCCATATACACCCTGACTGAGGATCAAAACTGCAACCCTTCGGCATACGGGACGATGCTCCCACCAACTGAGCCACCAAGGCATAAGTTCACTTGTTTTAAAAAACTCCAATCTCAAGATGGAGGCATAGGTATACACAATTCATCTCCTCGCACAACCACAAAAAGAATTACAACTAAATCTCAAAACAAATAATACTGTCAGAAAATAGGACTGCATGGGAGTCTGGCAAACAAGGATTTAAAGAAACCACATTCATCAAGATGGGTAGGAGGGGCAGAGACAGAGAGATGGATGGAGAGGCGAGGAGACTCAGTGTGGTGCTGAGAGGCAGCAGTGGTGGAACCGGCAAGAGCAGTCCCACATTCATGTGTGGTGGATAAAAATTGGGTGGGGTAACTCGGGAGTGACTGATCCTAGCCCCCTGGCCAGACCACGCAGCCCAGGGTTCCAGTGCTGGGAAGATAAATCCCCATAACATCTGGCTGTATAAACCAGTGGGGGTTGGGATAGTGGAAGAAACTGCTGGATTTTCAAGAAACTCTGCTTAAAGGGTCAGCACAGTCTTAGAACATACACACACCCACCCACTCTGGGATTCAGTACCAGGGCAACAGCTGGAAGGGTGCCAGGTGCATACAGGAAATAGGTGAAGTGACTGGAAATGGGGTGAGTGCCAGGCAAACCTCCAGAAGCCAGGCAGCAGCATTATCCCCTCTCCAAACCCTCCCCCAACACAGAGCCACAGAGTGGTGAAGTAGGTTGCCTGGCCCTGGTGATCACCTAAGGTTCCACTCCACAGAATTTACAGGTGCTTTTTTGACATTAGGCCATGCTACTAAGACAGGGAGTCAAAGCAGCCCTTCCTAATACACAGAAACAAATACAGGGAGGCTACCAAATTGAGGAGACAAAGAAATATGGCCCAGGTGAAAGAACAGAACAAAACCCCATAAAAAGAACCAAATGAAAGGAGATAACCAAACTGTCAGATGCAGAGTTCAAAACACTGGTGATTAGGATGGTCAAAGAACTCACTGAGTATGGCAAAAACATAAAGAAATGAAGGTTACACTAAGTGCAATAAAAAAATCTACAGGGACCCAACATTGAAGGGAAGGAAGCCAGGATTCAAATCAACAACTTGAAACATAAGGAAGAAATAAACATTCAACCAGAACAGAAAGAAGAAAAAAGAATTTAAAAGAAAACAAAGATAGTATAAGAGGACTCTGGAACATCTCCAACATCATAGGGATGCCAGGAAGAGAAGAGGAATTGAAAACTTATTTGAAAAAATAATAAAGCTTCCCTAATTTGGTGAAGGAAATTGACATACAAGTACAGGAAGCACAGAATCCCAAACAAATTGGACCCAAAGAGGCCCACTCCAAGACCATAATTAAAATGCCGAAGTTGAAAGATAAAGAGAGAATCTTAAAAGCAGCAAGAGAAATAGAGTTACCTGCAAAGGAGCACCCATAAAACTATTGGCTGATTTCTCAAAAGAAACTTTGTAGGAAGAAGGGACTGGCAAGAAGCACTCAAAGTGATGAAAAGCAAGGAGCTACAACCTAGATTACTCTATCCAGCAAAGCTATCACCTAGAATGGAAGGGCAGATAAAGTGCCTCCTAGACAGGTAAAGCTAAAGGAGTTCATCATCATCAAGACATTATTACACAATACGTTAAAGTGACTTATTTACAAAAAAGATCAAAACTTAACATTAAGATGACAACAAACTCATAATTATCAACAACTAAATCTAAAAAACAAACAAACTAAGCAAACAACCAGAACAGGAACAGAATCAAAGAAACGGAGATCACATGGAGGGTTATCAATGGTGAGGGGAAGGGGGAGAACGGAGGAAAATGTACAGGGAATAAGAAGCATATATAGTAGGTGCAAAACAGACAACAGGAGATTAAGAATAACATAGGAAATGGAGAAGCCAAAGAACTTATATGTACAACCCATGGACATGAACTAAGGGGGGCGATTGCTGGAGGGAAGGTGTTACTGGGAGGAAGTGGACAAAGGGGAATAAGTCGGGACAACTGTAATAGCATAATCAATAAAACATACTTAAAAATGAAATTGGTAAACTCTAATCTTTTCTCTTTTGTGTGAGACTGGGAGGGGTGGTGGGGATGCAGCAGGGAGGGGCAAAGCTGAAAGATTATGGACTGAAATAACAGTTTGGAGGACCATGACTTTAATTAGTGAAGACACTGTGATAATGATCATAGTACTGTGACTAATTTATGCTAAGTACTAAAGAGATGCTAGTAATGATCACATTATAAAGTGGTGTAAAATTATTTATTAGTTAATGAAATATAGATTTGTTTGGATTTTATGAAGTTGGTTTGCAAAGGTAGATAGATGATTACACTGCTTTCTCATAATCACTGTAAATACCCCCCATCACTGTAGCCCTCAGTGAACATCCATTCTGGAAAAATACATTATGTCCACACAAACCTCAATTCTATTTCCTGATTGCATTTAATGAGTTTGAGCAAAATACTTTTTTATCATTTTTCTTCCATTAAGAATTTTTACAAATCCCCTCATCATACCTTCTTGCTACTTTTCAGACTTGCTTTATTGGTCTGTAATAATCACGTGAAACTCCCCTTAGCCAGTGCCCCTCCCCTCCACTCCGCTCCCCCTCCCTCCCCTTCCCAAGGACCACCTATAGGCTATTGCTTCAGAACTCCTTACCTGCACCTGGCCTTGAAATAGTGACCATGAGCCACCCCTATCAGAGCTAAATAACTTTTATTAAACATGCCTTAGTTTGCCTGAAAATGTATTTGAAAGTGCTTAACAACTGTATTACACACAAATAAAAAGAAAAATGAGCACAAGTGAAACTGTTCTCGCAGAGAAAGTACACAGAATAGAGAATACGCTATACAACAGGAGAAGGTGTCCATGAAAGAAGTGTTTAGATATTTTTCTTAAATTTGCAGGCTGTTTGAGGATTTAAACCTTTACCTAATCCCAAACTATTAAGAATAGAACAGCATTTCTTTTTAAAAAATGTGTTTATAATATTTATTTATAAAAGGATTATCTGTTCATTGAAAAACAATGGAAACAAACAAGTACAAAAAAATGAAATAACCTCTGGTTCCACTCTCTAGAGATAATTCATATCAACAGTCTGGGGAGTTTCTTCCATGTATACATATTTATTTTACAAAATTGAGCTTGTATTGATATATTTTTTATCCTGATTTTTAATTTAATATTATATAGTTTTAAAAAATCCCCCAATGTCATTAAATTCTTCTATGATAAGATCTCTACTGGTTGCATAGGATTCCATTGCCTGAATTTAACCATAATTTATTTTTGGGTAATGAAGAAGTTTCCAGTTTTTTCCTATTACAAAAATGTTTTAACAAACATCCTTGTACATAAATATTTGGGTTTGTTTTTATTTTTATGATAAATTTCTGAAACTTAGGATGATTTTTAGATCATCTTTTATTTCTCGAGCCAAAGACAGAAAGAAATCTTGCTTAAACAGGGGAGAGAGAAAGATTTTGACTCACTGATTTTCTCTTCTTTTCATGCACACTCAGGACTTGATGAGTTGGTTTTATTGCTTCCAACTCAATTGCTTTGCCAAGTTTTCTGGAAATAGAACATAAGAGACACACAAGTATAGCATTAGGATTTATATCTACTTTTCCAAATTATTTTCTGGGGAAATAAAACCATGTGTTACGGCAAGTTTGAAGTGGAGTATGGTTGCACACCCACATAAAACATTTACGACTCCCGTTGGGGTTGGAGGAGGCTGGGGTGGGAGCACTCACCGATGCAGGTCTGCTGCAGATTTCATGCCCTCCGAGACCCAGGCCCAGGCGCTGACGACACAGCTGAAGGCAAAAACAAGGGGGCACGAGGGTGCGTCATTTTCCCAGAAAGTCTGCCTCATTGCGTTCAGCAATTGCACTCGTATCCCTAATCTTATTTCAATTTCTCCTTGGGATTAAATGCTGCCAACATATTTATTTGCACTATATTCATTACAGAAACTGCTATTTTTCAGTCATTTTTCCTTGAGATTTTCATTTTCTGTTTCATGTCTGTAGCAAATCAGGGATATAAAAATAGCCAAGGCTGAGAAGGCATTTAGAACAGGCAGGAGACAACAGGTTGGGGGTAGGAGGCCCTTAAAGACAATCTTTTCAGGCTCTTTATTTCACAGATAATAAACCGAGGCTCAGAGAAGTTAAGTGACAGAAGATTCAAGAGCCCTGATCACGTTCTGCGTGCTGCTCTTGGGGTTGGGGTTCAGGTCTTGTTCCCTGTTGGCTTATGACCACAACAGCTCAGGTATTTTATGGTCTACTGAGCAGTATCTCAATTCAACATAAGGATGACTCTGTCCTGTCCTCAGCAGCACAGAGAGAGAATTAGGAAGTGTGATACCATTTTCCTCTATGGAAGGGGCATGCGGGACTCACAGCTGCCTTCAAACGTCAGGACAACAAGCCCAATTCCATTAGTAACCTCAGGTACAGAGGCCTGTGTGGACTTTGAGGGGAGGAAAGAGGGGCAGGTCGGTGCCCTTACTGACGTTAGGATGGTGCAGAGTGCCTCCAAATGATCTAGATTGCACCCTATAGTCAGATAACGGGAGAACTGGACCAAAGGATGCCAGATTTTCTGCAAGTCCAAAGCCAGACACAAAACCAGGAACAAGAGAGTACCTACTGTATTCTTCCAATTCTAGGAACTTCCAGAAAAGACCAAATGAATCTATATATTGACAGGAAGCAGACCGGTAGTTGCTTGAGACTGTGGGGGGCAGCGTTGCAAATAGACATGAGGAATCTTTTGCGTAAAGAAATTGTCTCTGTTTATTTTAGTGGTGACTACAGAGTACATACAAAAATCAAAATCGACCAAGTCATACGCTTAAAATGGGTGATTATTGCGTATAAATTAAACCTCAGTTGAGTTTATTTATTTATTTTTTTTTTGAAGGAAGCCAGGCACACTTTTGGGAAGAGAAGCTGACATTTTCCCATCAGAGATGCTGGAAAACAGGGCGGGATGGGGGGAAGCCAAGGGTGCTGTCCTCAAGAGGGGTCTGTGAATCCACAAGCCCCTCTTTGTTGCCAGTGTGAGCTTGGAGGGATCACTTGATTTCTCTGACCCTCCCTTAATTGGACTTTTAAGCTAGAAATCATTCAGGTTACTTATGCAAGTACCTAACACAGACTTGGGTATAGGTACAAGTTCAATTACTGTTTATTATTAAATATGACTGTGCTAATCCTGGTTGACCAAACATCCTGGACATGCCAACTCTCTGGGAGCACCATGCTGGATGCTCCCGCTGCAACGCAATATGAACCACACCTACACCCTCCACCTCTCATTCTTCAGTAATTACTTTGTTCTTTTTTTTAAATGAATTGGGGTGACACTGGTGGACAAAATTACACAGGCTTCAGGTGCACAATTCTACAGCACATCATCTGTACACTGTATTGTGTGTTCACCACCCCAAGTCAGGCCTCTGTTTATCACCATTTATTCCCCCCCCCACCTCCCCACATTTAGGAGGTAATTATAATCAGAATCAACAAACCCTTATGGGTCTTTGGTTCTGTCTCAGGTAGCACACATGCTTCTTGTACTGAATCCCTACAACAATTATGTGAGATAGGTTTTATTTCCATTTTAAATAGTCACTCAGAGGTAAGATAAATTTTCCTGATTGCCTACCTGGTAAGTGGTAGAGATAGAATTTAATTTCAGGTAGTCTAAATAAAGTATTTCTACGGAACCACTGTGCTATACTGACCCCTTTGTAGTCTACTAACACACTACCCTAAAGTTCAAGCTAAAAGTTAAGAGCACTTTCGAAGTCAACACCTGTGGTTACAGATGATGCCTAAAGAGGAATAAGAATATGAGCTCCCGAAGACTTCTTTTTCTTCTTTCCCTCTCATTCACCATCAAAAGAGGCTTTTTCAATGGCATTGCCAGACATCTGCAAGCATTATTCAAGAATCTTCCTAACAAAATGATCACTAGTGGACCATTTTTTACAATACCAATATCTTTTTCCTCTGCCTCCAAAGAAGGAATCAACTTCATTCTGAAAAGCACTGAGGAAGATGTGAACCACATTTCAGCACCCAATGTTCTCATCTCTTTCCATACATTTTCTCATTGAGTATACACCACCCCATATACACACCCATATGCACACACAATGGAGAATATATCATTACTTCATCCAACAGTTGAGGAAGTCAAGGCACAGAAAGGCCAATTTATTTGCTGAAGGTCAGACAGTTGAAATAAAGCAGGATTCACACTTTTGACTACAAGACATTCCAACTTAACAACACTGCTTTCCAAGTTAACTGTTATCACTGACCTATTGAATATAAGGTTGTAGGAGTCATAAAGACATGGGATGAATCCAGCTCAGTGGCTCCTTATCTGTGTCACTTGGGCAACTGTCTTAAACTCTCCAAGACTGAAGGCCTTGTCTGTAACAGGTACAATAATAAGCCTTCTCAAGGGTTCTGAGGATTAAGTGTCTATAAAAGCATTTAACACAATGTGCAGCTCACAGTAAGGGCTTAAGACCTGGAAGCCATGCTTACCGCCATGTCCCTGCTACCTTGATGGCAGGAAGCTGGAACTGAACAAATGTTCCTTTTTATTACTTTTAAGAATTATTTTACCTTCTCTCTTCCACATACTTACTTTTTCTTTGTGTTCTGTATTGCTTTGCTCAGCTTAATTGCCAGTTTCTGAAGTCCTTTGGCATAGTTAAACTCCAAGTTTGCCCTGTTAGCAAAGGGATAGTTAGGATGTGCACCAGAAATGATGCAACTTCCCCCACCCCCACCCCCACCCCCACCCCCAAGACACACCAAGGAGAGAGCTCTGGCTGACAGTACAATGCCTACATAAAAAGATGATTTGTTTACTATGAAGTTCCTCTTCTCCTTAGGCATTATCCTTAGGGCTATCCAAGAGGATCCTACAAAGGGAAAGAGTTCTATTTATTTGATCTTCTAGTACACTAGTGTTATGGGTTAAATTTCTCCAACCCCTAAAGAGGCTGAGGTCCTAAATCTGAGAGCCTGAAAATGTGCCCTTATTTGGAAATGGGTCTTTGCAGGCGATCAGATTAAGCTGAGGTTGTCAGGGTGGATCCAAACCCATTATGGCTGTGTTGTTATAAGCAGGTGAAATTTGAACATGGAGACATTCAAATACACACACACAGAATGAGTGCCATGTGAAGATAAAGGCAGAGATGGGGTGATGTATCCACAAGCCAGGAATGCCGAAGATTGTCAGTGAACCACCAGAAGCTAGGACCCTGGCATCGAACAGGTTCTCTCTCACAGACCTCAGATGGAATCCACCTGGCCAGCATCATGATCTCAGAATTCAGAGGCAGAAGATCTATAAATTTCTGTTGTTTCAACTACCCAGTCTGTGACTCCTTGTGACAGCAGTCCTAGCAAAACACTTTTCAGAAGATTTCCCTACTTACTGTCCTGGGACATCAGTACTACCAGATTATTTCTAAGTTTTAATAGCTGGCAATAAAATGATAAATTATGATGGAGTTAGCTGAACAGTAACTTTCTAATGGGAAGGTTTTAAGGTAGCCAATGCCATATCTAGAAAATGAAGTTCTATTACTTTCTGTGCTGGACAAGACTCAGTGGGGAATCTGGGCACACCCTTCGAAAGACAAGCCCTTGGTTCTTTGGATAGATTGAATCGCTCTCATCTTAAACTGATTTTACCATGTTTTACTTATAGGCCCATCTGCAGATAAAATTAAAACATATTCATTTTCTCACTTTTCACTGAAGATCATAAAAGTATAGGAAAAAATAAATATGTATTGTTTTCCTTAATATGGACCAGAGAGCATTTTGTTGCATATTTTTCAGTTCTTTAATTCCATATTTATTATAAAGTATCTTTAGAATTATTTATGGCTTAATTTGTGATACAATCCCAGAACTCTCCAGTAACTAACTTCAGACCTGCATTATTTTCTCACACACATTAGACTCAGTGTTATGAACTGAAAAGGGAAAGGCAGCTCTCTTTTATAAAATGGAACCCAGAAATCATGGGCTATTGATCTATTGCTAAATTTCTATTTATTTTTCCCCTGCTAGTTACTTTTTTACCACTGTTTGTAGGATTCATGTTAATAAGGCCATGGTGCAAAAACATTCACTTGGTATCAAACCTTGCCCAAGTATGAGGAAAGGTTAAGGCAAGTATTTTAATATAATGAAGCTCGTAAATACATCTCTCTCTCTTTTTTAAAAAACAGATTTCTCTGCTCTAAGAATGCATTCCAATTGATGGAGAGGTGGAGAGGGCGCTGGTCAGCAGGAAGCCGGGAGAGACCGCCACAACCAATGAACTTGGATGCTCTATAATCCCAACAGACCTCTACCATTCAGTGGGTGGCACTAGGCAACAGAAAGGGGAGTAATTAGTCCTATATCAGGAGTTTTTTATGATAATTAAAATATGGCAATGACCCAAGCTTAGGAGGGGCTCAAAGACTGGAACAATTGCCATTGACTTGCAAGATCTGACCCCTTGTTCTTTCTCTGATTTCCTCTCCCGCAAGTTTTTCCCTTGCTCAGCATACTCTGCTTGTGGCCAGACGCCATCCTGCCTCAGAGCCCTTGCACTTGCGGTGGCCTCTGCCGTGTACTCCTTCTGCTACGTACTCCTAACAGCATTCTCCTTCACGTAAACCTCAACAGGTCTTGTTCAAACACCACCTCCACAGAGGCTGCCCCATCTAAAAGAGTATCCTTGTTGATTTATGTCCTAGAACTTAGGTCACTATTTTAAATCACATATTTTTCAGTGTAGTTCTATGACCACTCCTTGAATACAAGCTCCATGAAGGTCGAGAATTTTTGTTCATTGCAACATATACATTACAATGCTTGGCACATAATAGATGCTTGGTATATGTGTAAATGAATGAATGAATGGACTTTCCATCAGGTCTTGGTTAGAATATTTAACTGGTTTCTGTCACAAGTCTGCTCTGTCTTCATCACTTTCAAAAACTTAACACAGCCAAACTATTTTAGGTATATTCCTACAAGTCTGAGCTGTGCCCAGCTCTGATATCAGAGGACACAGCTTTCTAGCATTTGGAATAGCTAGACAAACAAACCCTTTCCTAGTCTATTGCAGACTGAGGGCTTTTGGGGACTTTCCTTCCCAGCACTCTTCCTTGGAGGTGGCACAGAGAGCGTTAAATATGAGGAAATATTCGCAGTGCTCCGCTCAGCGCAGGGCACCACACAAATTCCTGACACATATTAATTTTTCTAATGATCGTTATTATGCACCCCAAAAGATCTCTAAGCATTCAGAACACCCCAGATATACTGAGGTGGGGTGGTGTGGGGGAAGGAGCCCACAGTTTGCACATCCATCAGCTCCGGAACAATTTGGAGTGGCTTCTAACAGGAAAGGTCAGTGCTGTTGCACGGCCTGTTCCTCTGAATTCAGTTTCACTTTTAGAAAGACCTTGCAGCCTGTACAATGTGTCCTGGAGGCTAAGCAGAAATAGAAAGAACAATACCCAGAAGGAAGTGCTACTTTCCTTTAAATCACTAACTTAATCAGATCCACCTCAGGAGAAATGTGGGGCTTCAGTGGCCAGGAAAGGAGAGGGTCCTGTTCACTGTGAAGTTATTGCTCTCCTGTTCCGGGCCTGGCCATCTTTACTCCTGAGCTCCAGTGTCTCTGCTGGCTTTCCCTTGAGCATGGTAAGAGCCTAACCAGCCTAATAGAGATACAATTACCACACAGCATTTCTTGCTTTGGAAGGCTTCTCTTTATGTACCAGTGCCTTAGAAGCCTGCAACAAGGCAGATTTGCGATGTTTTACAGGTTGGGTATAGCTTGAAAATCCAGACTGTGCTCCTCTGACAAATGTGTCATCTACAATCTGCCCATACAAAATGTAGTGACATCCAACATTTATTGGACACTTACAACATGCCAGGGAGCATTCGAAGTGTTTTAGGTGTGCTTTCTCTTTTAAGCCGTGATAAATCCTACCAGGTAGGCACCCTCACTCTACCCATTTCATGGAGAGGGATAGCAAGGCACAGACAGTCCAGTCAGTAACTTGCCACAGGTCACCCATGAAGAAGTGACAGAGCTGGGATTCAAACACGGCAGACTGGCTGGAGAACCTGCCTGCTTAGCCACAGGGGTCTCCTCCTCTGAGACTGGGGAAGAGGCTGGAGATGCAGAATCGCCCGGGACGGGGGAGGGGGCGTCAAAGATAAGTATTTTTAAACATTGATGCTGCCTCTCATTCTGCCTTTAATTGCAGTGTTTCTGAATCACCATAGCTCCGGGGGGCTTAGCAGTCCCGCCGGAATCCACAGCACCCTCAGTGCAGACTGAGTTCCTGGGGCTTCTTCCAGCATCACTCATGCTATTTATTGTAAAGTGTGTTCCAAAATGTGAGGAAAGAGGTGTTAAGAGTATAGAAAATGGGAAAGGCGGGATTTGAGATATCAACTATCACCAATACAGCCCTCTGAGGCGGAACTGAGTTAGACACAGCTTCTTGTCTGTCCACCTTCAATATAGTAAAATGTTTTAGAACAAGCATTTAAATCGACCATGCAAAGCAGGCTGTAATCATCTCCTCTTGCGTCTTGAATCCTAATGGCAATTTCACAATCCTGAGCAGATTACTCCGCAAGTCAAAAGGAAATGAAATGAACCAGGGTCGGAGGATGGGTGTGGGTACACGGAGAGTGGAACACCGAGCGGGGCTTCCCTTCTGGCGAGTTGCCTGCAGACAAAAGGTTCCCAGGCCCCTGGCCCTGAATGGTCTTTATCTTCGCAGAGGTTAATTGCTAAATTTCTCCCAGAAGAAAATGATTCTGATAAATTATGCGCCAACTGCAAGCATAGAGAGAGCTGTCACTTTTATAACTCGGAATGTTTGTAAATTGAACAACCATGCCATATAGCTCGTCTCTGCTTACGGTCTAATAAAACAGTATGTCTGTGCAAGAATTCTTGCCAAACAGAAATCAACTGAATTCGGTGTTTTCCCAAGCAGAGGTGGCAATTCGCAGCCCCCTCCACACCGCACCCCTCCCCACAACTGCTCAGTCTGTTGCAGGAACTGCGTTATCATGGTTACCAGCCTAAAAGTCACCACATGCAAAGGCAGTCAAGAGAGACAGAGTTAATCTCAAACTGAGACCTAGAATTTTCATTCCCTCATTAAAATAATCAGAAACATGCTGCTAAAAACGTTGTGCTTACTGTTCTAGCCCTATAGCTATCTAATAGGGGTGGAGATTCTTTCTCCAAGCAGTTGTTTCAGCGCG
This sequence comes from Anoura caudifer, assembly GCA_004027475.1. Lineage (NCBI taxonomy): Eukaryota > Metazoa > Chordata > Mammalia > Chiroptera > Phyllostomidae > Anoura > Anoura caudifer. The sequence continues at coordinate 397,255 of PVKU01000590.1, read as the reverse complement.
TGTGAAATTGATGTTGTGTATCTCTTTTGATGGGCTAATATTTGAATATTATTATTCAACTGCAGAATATTCCAGTGAATTTCAAGGATCCTAGACCAGAGAAATGTCCTGCACTGACTTTTAATCCATTTATGATCTGATTTCCTCTCAGCATGTGGAGACAGGTTAATAAATTTTCACTAGTAATAATGAAGATAACCTAAGTCAAAGGCTAACATTTGTCTTAGAATTTACAATAAATTATACTTTTGAAAGAAAGAAGAGATGGAAAATAGATGGTATCAGATTCAATATTTTAGGTAGAGCGCAAATTAAACTGTAAGAATGTAAGTGACCATGAAATCAATTTTAGAGTGTCCTGCTCTAATAAAATTAAGATTTTAAAAAGTGGTAAAAAAAATAAACACCAAAAACATAAATTGTAGTGGATTCCTGTGTCTACAAGGAATTAAATTAAAAAGATATACGCTACTATGGTCATTTCAGTGTTATTTACAACAGCCAGAATATGGAAGAAGCCCAAATGCTCATTAATAGACAAGTGGATGAAAAAGTTGTGAGATGCACACACACACACATATAAACATATATATATACACACACACACACACACTTTTTGTAGCTGGAAGATATTTATTGTATATATGTGAATGTGTATATATATCTTCTGGCAGATATGTATATATATTTATACATACATTATATATGTATATATAATATGTATATATACATATACATATAATATGTATATATTATATATATATATATCTCTCAGCCATAAAAAAAGAATGAAATCTTACCATTTGCAACAGCATGGATGGACCTATAAGGTATCAAGTTAATTGAAATAATTCAGTCAGAGAAAGGCAAATATCATATGGTTGCACTTATATGTGGAATCTAATGAACAAAATAAACAAACAAAACAGAAACAGACTCATAGATACACAGAACAGACTAATGATTGCCAGAGGGGAGGGGAGAGAAATAGGTGAAAAAGGTGAAGGGATTAAAAACTATAAACATGTAGTTACAAACCAGTCATGTGATGCAAAGTACAGCATAGGGAATGTAGCCAGTGATACTGCAATAATTACATGTGTGCCAGATGGGTACTGGAAACATCAGGGGATCACTTTGAAAACTATATGATTGACCACTGTGCTGTACACCTGCAACTAATGTAAAATGATATTAAATGTCAACTGTAATTGAAAAATAATATTAAAAAAATAAAATGGAACTAAGGCTCTCTCAAGCTTGAGAGCAGCAGGGGACAGAGCCCTGCCTTCATTATGAATTAAGAAGGAATTTTAATAATCTGAAAATCTTTGTTCATAATATCATCCTCATCTCTGGCCTTCTAATTTCCACAAGCAACAGCTTCTGGTTGGGGCTTGGTTTGCTGACATTTTCCACCCAAGCTTCATCAGTTCATCTTTTGAAAGACAATCCCAAGTTCATTTTACAAATAGGCTACATAGCAATTTGAAAGACATTCTTACACGGAAGCTCTGTTCTTCTGCTGGCTGGGTTCTCTGGCTAGCCCACAACACCCACTTCATCATTACTGAGTGCCTCTCTTCTGCTTCCTGAGAGCAGTATAAAGGGTGAAATGGGAGGATGAGACCAGGAGGACTCCCTTCTTGGGGGTCCAGGCTGAGAGTCCCACCGAGTCACTGCTCACCTTTAGCCCAGGGAATGGACAGCTGTGGTAGCTCTAGAACTTCAGATCCCCTACATCTGCTGTGAACGAGCTCATGACAGGGGTTGGGAAAGTGTTGTCATGGGGAAAGTCAGGGAAAATGGGCAAGGGCAAGTTTCAAAACTTTTTAACTAGAAAACAAAATTTTCTACAGAACCTACCATGCTGTATTAATACTATGTTGGAGAGGGAGGAGGGAGTGAGCCCTGCTCATTTAACCCTCTCACCCCCCGAGTGTCCCTTGAGGGTCCTTATAGACTACTGTGCTACCAAGTTGGAAAGCCACTGGGCTTGATGACTGCTGATGTCCCTACCCACAGAGGACCCTAAAAGGACCTCTTGAGAGTTTTGGGACTCCCACAGCAATGCCACAAGCTGTCTGTCCACTTAGAAGATGCCCTTACATGGAGCCTGGGTTGGGCTGGGTAGAAATCAAAATGTATCATCTCATCCATATCCCCATCTGTAAATCAGGACTGAATGAGAGAACTCATTTGTACTGCCTTGGGTTGTGAGAACTAAAGTAAAAAAGACTAGGAATAGCCCTGGCTGGTATAGCTCAGTGGATTGAGCATGGGCCTGTGAACCAGAGGATCGCGGTTCAATTCCCAGTCAGGGCACATACCTGGGTTGCAGGCCAGTTCCCAGCAGGGGACACATGAGAGGCAACCACACATTGATATTTCTCTCCCTCTCTCCTTCCCTTCCCCTCTAAAGATAAAATAAATAAAATCTTAAAAAAAAAAAGACTAGATATAAGACATGTCTAACCCAGTGGCTGATCTATATAGATTGTGCTGGATAAACAGTCTCATCTGTGATTTTATTCTTGTTTTCCAGCTTTTGTTCAAAATAATATTCTCTATACTATGTAAGTATATTTCTTTGACACACTCATGTGTTGCTCTTCAGAAATAACCTAACTTGAACTTCTTAAGTTATGAGTGCCTAAAGGTACAAAGTCACTCATACATTAATGCCTTTATTCGCTCAGTGAGCACCTATTGAATGCCTGCTCTGTGTCAGGCTCTGTGCTACTTGCAAGGGATAGAAGGACCCTCAAGGAACTCAGCCTCCAGTGGAGGAGACAGACAGTGAACTGAGACTAATGGGATAGGGCAGTAAGAGCTGTATCTGAGGTAAGTACTAGCTCTAGACATCTCTGAGGAGCACTTTTTTGAGACTGTAGATGGGAGTCAAGGACGGCCCACTAGAAAGGGATGACTGAATCTTTTTTTATTTATTTAAGATTTTACTTATTTATTTTTAGATAGAGGGGAAGGAAGGAGAAAGAGAGTGGGAGAAACACAAATGTGTGGTTTCCTCTCATGCAAAACCCTACTGGGGACACAGCCCACACCCCAGGCATGTGCCCTAACTTCGAATCGGACCAGTGACCCTTTGGTTCGCAGGCCACTGCTCCACTGAGCCACACCAGCCAGGGCGGGATGGCTGACTCTTAATGCTTTGACTGGAGCCTGGCAATCAGTGCATGAAGGTGAATTAATTTCACTAAAGGCGAGAAAGTGTCTGCAAGGCAGAGGACATAGCTTGCACAATGCAAGGACCCAAGATGAGAGGTAGGAGTGGGTGGGAGAGATGGCAGGGATGCACTGGGGGTGCCTGCAAGCCGTTCAGTAAGATGGAGAGGATCATGGGTTATGGGGAGATGGAGAGACAAGCTTCATATGAAGGAAGAATCCAGATTTTTTTTTAGAAAATACTGTGTGACCTGAATTTTATACTGAAGGTGGTGAGAATCTTTAAAAGGTCATGGCCACAGAATGGAAGATGAATCAGAGAGAGAGAGATAAGGCCCCAGCCAGCTCCCTAGTTGCATGGGCTAGAAAAAGAAGATGCCGTGTAGGAATGCAACTCTGAGCCAGGGTGCAAGACTCAAGGATTGAGAGTGGTTTCCATCCCAGCCTTCACAGGGCCCCTCACACAGGTGCCTTTGTGCAGTGCACAAACTGCACAGCTGGAAAGCAGCACCCCTAGACAAAAGAAAGGGTGCAGAGATTTTTGCCAGAACATGGCAGAGGTGATGAAATGAAACAAAAGCTACAAGGTATAAAAGGTGTTTAGAAGAAATATGATTTGGTCATAAATTGAGACAGAAGAAGGGATCATGGGTAGCTCCCAGGTACTGGGCTTTATTGGGCGACCAGTGGTCCTAGTAACCATGGTAACAACAACAAAAAAAAAATTCAGGGGTTCCAGCTTTGGGGAAAAGCTGATGGATACTATCTTGGATAGGCTGGCTTTGAGGCTCCATGGAACACCCAGGTGGAATTGTCCAATAGACTGTTGGATATATGGTTTGAAGTACAGACAAGACATATTGTCTATAGTAATATACCTGTGGGAATCACCAATATGCAAAAGGAAGCTGAAGCTGTGGCTCACCCAGGCTATGGGTGGAATAGAAAAAGTGAGGATTTACCAGAGATTTTCTTTTAATTATTTATTCCTTTGTTGACAACATCTACAATGAATCATGGATGGAACAATGGCCAACTTTCTTTTTTTTTTTTTTTTGCTTTTCTTTTGTCTTCTCTCTCTTTCTCCCTTCCTTCCTTTTCTTCCTCCCTCTCTTTCTTCCTTCTTCCCTCCCTTTCTTTCTTCCTTCCTTCCTCCCTCCCTCCCTCCCTCCCTCCTTCCATCTTTCTTTCTTTCTTTCTTTCTTTCTTTCTTTCTTTCTTTCTTTCTTTCTTTCTTTCTTTCCTTCTTTCCTTCATTCCTTCTTTCCTTCTTTCCTTCTTTCCTTCTTTCCTTCTTTCCTTCTTTCTTTCTTTCTTTCTTCTTTTGAAAACCTAATCTTAAGCTTCCTTACAGAGGAACAACTGATTTTTTCCATCAAAGCCTGTTTACATATTACCTGTGAATGGGCAGGGAACCAAACACTCGTAGTTTCTGGGAATGTGTCTTTGTCTTTTAAAATCTGATCTGTAATTGCGTTAAAGTGAGCCTGATGATTTTGGCATGAGGCATCTTAGAAGCCGCTGTCTCTGGGTAAATCTGAGTCACTACTACAAAAAAGGAAACTGAAGCAACTAATTGGATAAAAGAACCTGAGCATGACCGTGAATGGCAGAATTTCCAGGAAAAAATGATGTTTTAGTAACAACTACACTTTTCTATCACCACCAATTAGAACAAATGCAAGAAGGCAGCTGAGCTTGGAAATGAAACATTCTCTGAACTCACAGCCTGATTATGATGCTCTGTCTGGTAGCCATGCGCTATTACAGAACTGTTCTGCAGAATCACATCCCAAGGATAATAAAGACCCTGTTCAAATAATGCGGTTGTAGTATAAAGTAAACCCTTAACCATCTTTCATTTATTCATTCATTCAAGCTACAAGTGCTTACTTGTATTTTATGTGGCAGGCATCCTTAATTCAAAGAAGCCCAATGTCTTTCTTGATTCTGGCCACTGGATGCGCCCTTATGATTTTTCTGTATCACAGCCCTCAGTGGAAATGCCTCCTATATGTTTTCCAAGAATACTGTTTTCTTTGCCTATACTCTGAGTAACAGTTTCTTTTAAAGAGTATTGGTGTTCCAGGTATTTTTTTTTTTTTTTAATACAAGGGAAAGGTGTCATTGATTCATATGTAATAAGTTCACTCATGTAAGAGAAAAAGAAGTCCAACACTCATGTTTGGACAGCTGGTGGGAAACAGCTTTTTATCATTTGTATATATAGGGAAATAATTGAGGAACTCACAGAATGGGGAGAGTAAAGCAAGTGTAACATCTGTTGTGTTGTGATCATTCATCCTTTTGCTATGGTTATTACGTCAACTCGGTTCCAATTCCACAGGAAAAGGCCATTTCAGAACCATCCCCCATGCCCTGGCTGGTGTGGCTCAGTGGGCTGGGTGCTGTCCTGAAAACTGAAGGGTCACTGGTTCCATTCCTGGTGAGGGCATGTGAGTGCAAGAGGCAATCGGTCGATGTTTCCCTCTCTCCCTTCCTTCTCCTCTCTCTAAAAGTAAATAAACAAAATCTTAAAAAGAAAAAATCATTCCCAATGGGAAAGAAATTATCCATCCCTGGCAAGTGAAGTGGCCTCTGTCCTTCCCAGCTGTCATGTAGAAATACCCTCTAAAATAACCGCAGTGTGCCTGATATTCTTAGATTAATTGAGCTTGTGTCCTTCAGAAAACAGTTCTCCCCAAATACCGACTCTTAAGGTGGATGAACGTCCTTCAGGTTAACTACATGATCAACCAGCTGAGTAAAGGGAGGAAAGCTTAAAGCCCAAGTGTAAAGAGACATGGCCAAGTGCACATTTATCAGGAATGAATATAAAGCCACTCAAAAATGGCATCTTGGTTAAGGGGAAATCAGTTAGCTGTACAAGGTAAGTGTTACAAAGTGTTCAGGAAATTATCTATTGAATAAATGACCTAATATCAAGATAACTTTTTGGCTTGAGTGGAACACTAGATCTGTATAGGGAACCAGTCTGCGGCAGTAGTGAATGTAGCTCAGCCCTGATTCAGAAAACCGACAGGTGCAAGGCAGCACGCAGGAGCCAGGCCCACAGGTCAGCTTTCCCATAGGGGAACCAGGCCTGCATTGTACCTAGGCTGCTTGGAGGCTTGCTTTTGCTAAAACTCCCTCATCCTGAATTAAGGCAGCAAATGTTTAATGCATATCTTTGAAGTAACTTCCTAAAGTCTGAGCTAAACCTCCCAAGGATGGAGTGTAACTAGTTCAACCACTTTTTCCCTTGCATTTGCAACATCCTTTTCCTTGTTATCTGTAAAAGGTAATCACCTAAAGCAAACCTGTGCATAATGAATGAGGGCCTTTCTTGATGTAATGCTACTAGAAAGCAATTAAAGCCTGTCCAGGCAAGGGTCGAGGAGCTCTCTCACTCAGAGAGTGGCCATGCTGTCCCTTTACTCCACAGGACTTCTGCAGTCCATGTGGATTTGTTCATCGCATCCACAACACCATGTACCCCGCTGGTTGGAGTTCACATCAGATCTGCTTTTTGTATTTGTGCTATGCAGATTTTATCCTACAGATTTCCACATAATCTTGCTAGCTAGTAGTGTTCTTTAGATTTTCAAAATCTAAATTATGTTCCATAAGGAGGTAAAACTATGAAGGTAGATATATTTAGCTACCAAAGTGTCTTTCTTTCATTGGAGCTTATATGCTTTTCTGGAATATGTGGGTGGAAGGTTTTGCACCTGAATAGGTATGGGACAGCTAGGAGCCCTAGGAAGCAATCTCAATAGAGTCACAGGTTAAGGAATGTTCTGACTCTGTACAGGAGAAATATCTGTGGCAGGGAGCAGATGCAGAGGGACCTGGACACAGCAGTTTTGGAGCAGTGATTTCCCCAAATTTATTCGGTTCATTGTTGAGTCTATTTGCCAGGCATAATTTATCACCTGCCTTTCGTCTTTACAGCTCTCTATCAGGCTCTAATTTTGAACAGGGGAACACCAAATAATCAATGTCTGGATGACTGCCCCAGATCACATACATGGCTAACAATGTGTAGAGTCTTCCTGACCTGCAGAAGGGAGATGTGTCTCCTCGGGCCATGGGTTAAGTTTGCTTAATAGTTAACTGGTCTTATTTGAAATAATTTCCTTTGAGACTGATGAAATTACTTTCTTATAGGAGAAATTCTCTTCTAGATTGCCCTCCCTGTTCCTGTCACAGAATCAAAGCAACTTGGCTATTAAGACAGAAATAACTTCTTATCTTAAATTTTTTTCTTTTTCAACTTTGCTTGCCAAACCTGGTTATTTTCTTTGTAAGAGTATGTCTGAGCTCTCCTGTATCTTTCCTTGGTCCTGATAAAGCTGATGTTCTCCTTTGTTCTTGACCTACTAGAGCAGGATGCAATCAGCCCCTGTGTCTTGTTCTTACGATACACATGCAATCATTTAAATTCGAAATAGGTTACCTTAAAAAGAATAAACAATCTAGTGTGAAGGTCTCTTTAAAGTTGTTTACTACAGAGCTGTCTAATGGTAGAAAAATGGTCTACATCTTTATGGCCCAATTCAGTCCTTGCATTCTCTAAATTTAGGCAGAAACGTTTATAACTTCTTGACTGAGTGAAGCGTGCTCATTTCAGCACAGTGAAAAAGAGTGTTACACATGTTTACATCTAGTATTAAAGAAGATGATACTGAAAATGGTGAACTTTCTTTCATCCATTAGATGGATGGATGATTAGAATGACGTTTCTAATCATTTATGGGACATTTACTGAAGAAGTCCAAAGTCCAGGCTATAAGAGCTCCTCGTATGTACAAAGGTGAGTAAGACACAGTCCTGCCCTCATGGGGAGAAAGAGATGTCACCTAATAACTGCCATCAGTGTGAGAAGCACAACAGTGGCAACAGCAGGAATGGTAGGCTCAGGAGGGGGCGATCCTCAGGCTGAAGAATCAGAAGAGACTTGATTGAACATTCCCAAGCAGAATTACTTCCTGCTGTTCCCTGATTTTTATGGCACCCAAGTGATAAATGTGCAACACAGAAGAGTCACTCTTCAAACCAGTCTCTCAAGTACCAAAATATAACACTGCATTCTGGAAAGTAGGACAGCTTGTAAGGCCTCCTCCAATCATACTACTTGCTGCAACTAAAGAGGAAGAACTGCTTATTGCAAACACACATTTTGTACCTTTGCTGAAGAATGGATGTGACCTGCTTGCAGAAATTCTCTCCATTTTGAGAAAACTCTTTTAGGTTCTTGTACACTTGATTATACTGAAAAATAAAAGATGCACAGGAGCATTATGGCCACTTCCAAAGGTAGAGAACCCCAGTAAACTCAGAATGCTGCGGTAATGATGACTGACATTGTAAATGATGGTGTGACTATGGAATGCACACCTTTTTAGTGAATTCTTAAAATAAAAATTACATCTCTTCTGCCTGGATATGAATGATCCTGGAAGTTTTCAAAAAACTTGTCTATCTGTTTCTCCCCTAGACCAAATGAAAACAATTCAGCAGCGGGGTACACTTGGAGCCTGGCTTCCTGTTGGCTTATGTTCCTGGGAAGGTGAAAAGTACATTCTGAAATACATTGTGTAATCATTTTGTATCTCTCCCACAAATTCCAAAATATTACTTCTAGGCTTCATGACAACCCCTGAACCATTAAAGTGAGATGTAATTTGTTAATAAAAATTTGTTCTAATCCCCTCTATATCTCTTTTAACTGCAGCAATAAAAATATAAATTGAATATTTCGATTGAACTAAACCTTCATAAATTTAATATCTAAATTAGATAATATCTAATATATATCAGATACAAGAATTCTGATTGAAAGTTTTTGTCATTTGACTTAGAACTCCACAATTTCATTCTGAAAATGATATCTGTAAAGGTAGACCTTGATGACAATGGATTTTAAGTGCTTAAATGGAGAGGGTAAATGTCAGCTGATTTGATGCTTCCCTGACACAGAAAAGGTGAACTAGGAATGGAATAGTTTCAAACACACTTTCTCACAGTCACCATCTGGGAAATGTGATAGTGAATTGCATTTTTCAAAATGCGATTTTACACAAATACACAAAGTCTGTGTAGACTGGGTGCCATGCTGTGACTTGGCTCAGGCAATGGGGTAGCCTCTCCCAGCATTCAGATGTCTGCAGCATGTGCTGGGCACTGTTTGAGAAGGAAAAAGGGAAGGAAACTCACATTTACTGAGCACCTACTATGTGTCAGGCACATTCACGTACATGAATCCTCTGGCCCATGGCAATCTTTCAGTTGGCACAGTAGTACCTGGTGTATGGTGCTAGTAGAGTAGCAAACAGAAGACAGAGGGCCACAGGGGAGGAAGGGACCAAAAATTTAACACAGAAAGCCGTGGCAGGATGTAGGAGGCGCACAGCAGTAGCAAACAGTTTTACTGGAACTGTCTGGGACACAGGACAGTGATCAGGAAGAAAAGCACTTTATTGTTAACTCCTAATGAAGAGTCTGCACCATCACGTGCCTGCAGGCACCAGTCAGGCACCTGAATGAGCGAGGAGCAGGGTGCAGACAGTGAGCTGAGTGGCAGCCACCACACTGCTCTGGCCCAGGCTGGCCAGATCTTCCAGCTGGTCCAAAAAAATCTAAAATAAGAACTGGCACCTGAAATATGGTTTAAAGAAATTGTAGCAAATGATTCACAAATTTTAAACCTCTCTGCAGAGTATGCAAAACACCCCTGTGCTGAGGTCCAGGTATGGCCTCACTCTCACACCAAGGGTTCTCCTCTGAGAGTCCTGAGAATGTAAAATCACTATTCGGCAGCCAACTTTCCCCACCGTTATCTCCATAAAAATAACTGGTCATCTGGGAACGATATGATACCGTAAGGCTTCCTTCCTTCCCTGACTTGCACAATGGAAAAATTTTATTGAACATTTTAAAATTGTTTAGCCTTTTTTGCTGATTCCTCTGTTAACTAAACATTTTAACTAAATTCCCTTAAGCCCTTTATTTTCTTCACATAATGCCAAATAACATCCCAGAAAACATACATAGGTATCAGGAGAAGAAAATAAATAAATGTTTAGCAGCATACATGGCCCTAGAATAAGGTCATTTCTCAGCCTCTGTTGCCTTTCTGTGTAGCCATGTAACTAAATATTTCCCAAGGAGCCATGCACAAAAGTTTTGTGTGGAGTTACAGTGAAGGTTGCTCCCTTTTTACCCTGACACCTGGACTTAGAAATGATGGCTGATGACATAAAGTTGCCTTGAGGACAGACACCATGTGCTAAGATCATAGAGCAGACAGAGAAAAAGACTCTGGGTCCCTGATGACCCTGGAGGCCACCGTACAAGCCCTCAACTCACTACTTCTGGGCTTATTTTATGTATGAGAGAACAATGATAGGTTTTTGTTTTTTAAGACATTCATTTAAGGTTCTTAAAATATGCAGCTGAACATACTACTAACTCATTCACAGTAAGATTTTTCATTTTAAAAGATTTTTCATTTTAAATTATGAAACATTTCATAAAATGACACAGATAATAATGAGACACATTATATACTTAATACCTAAGTTATAGAGATAGTAACAGTTTGCTTCTGCTCTCTCTTTATGCAAGTATTTTTTTTCCTTTTTATAATTTCTTTGGCTATACTTGGGCATTTATTCTTCCATATGAACACATCTAATTAAGGATTTTTAAAAAAACATATTTTATTTATTTTTAGAGAGAGGGGAAGGGAGGGAGAGAGAGGGATAGTGAAACACTAATGTGTGGTTACCCCTAGTGCACCCCCTACTGGGGACATGGCCTGCAACCCAGGCATATGCCCTGGCCTGGAATCAAACCACTGATGCTTTGGTTCACAGGCCCATGCTCAATCCACTGAGCTACACCAGCCAGGGCTAATTACAGATTTTAAAAAAAATTCTGGTTGTGATTCTAATTGCAATTGCATTGCAATTTTATATATATATATATTTTTTATTATATATATATAATGCTGGGAAAATTGATTTTTTATGGCATTTAGACTTCCTATCGAAGGACATAGTAAGTCTTTTCATTTGTTCAAGTCTTACTTTATGTTCAATAAAATTTTACGATTATCTTTATAGGCCCTGTAGCTTTCTTATTTGATTTATTTAGAAATATCTCACAGTATTAAGCTGTATATTTTTTATTAATGTACTATCTGCTTCCATCTCCAGCAATGCAGAAACAAAGACCCAACGAAAACACCAGGGGTGTCATGTACAAGAGAGAAGGATTTGGATGAATGCTCACAGAGTGGTTTCCTGCTTTCTAATCTGTTCAGGCTGGGGTTGGGATGGGAAAAGAGAAAGCAAAAAGATGGAGTGGAGGAATTTGGAGTACTCAGAATGGGAACAAGGAATAGAATCTCCCATCAGAAGAACCAGGAAGCAAGGAAGGGGCTCTGAAATGACCTGTCCTAGAGGATGGCCCCCATCAGCCCACTATCACCAGAGGACAGTAGGCATTGCACAGTCCTGTGTTGAGAATAGGGGACCTCAGACACACTTGTAAAGATAGGGACATGTACGGGAAACCTTGTCCCAACCAAAGTTATGAACAAAACCGGCTGGGAATATTTCTACTGCAGGGGCTGTTGCATATCCCAAATGTAACAAGCCATCAAAACTCTCTAAGACACATTTTTAAAACAAACCAGACCTTCAGAGGTCTAGTTCTAGAAGGCCAGGCAGCCCTGAAAGTTTATAAACCAGTGATTTAGAACTCAATTGCCTTTGGAGGAAGAGAGGAGCCAGTGGCAAAGGTGAGGATTCTTGACTTTTTGAAGGATATTCAAATGCAACTTCATAAAGGAAGAGGCTGTTGAAAGAAAGCATATCTTATGGCTTCAATTGACTCTGAATCTGCCAGTTTTAGATTTTGGAAGATAATTTCCTGTTGTTTAATAGACTAGTACCAAGACTTCTGGTCAAGATGGAGGCATTGGTACACAAGGCTAGCCTCCTCACATAACCACATCAAAATTACAACTAAACTCAAGAACAATCATCACTCAGAATGATCAGAAATCTGACTTCTGGCCAAGGTGGAGGTGTAGGTAGATACACTTTGCCTCCTCACACAACCAAAAGAAGGATAACAACAAATTAAAAAACAAAAAGTATTCAGAACTGCCAGAAAATTGAACTGTATAGAGGTCTGACAACCAAGGAGTTGAAGAAACATTCATCCAGATTAGTAGGTATAGGGAACCGCCCTGCCTGGTATCAGAAGCTGTAACCTCCCCAATGGCTAAGGCTGAGTAAGTGGCCTTCCGACTGTAAGCCACTAAGGAAACAAAGCTTATCTCCCTGGCAGGAGCGCTGCTTCTGCTCCTTTTATTTCATTCATAACTGGCCCCCAATGCTTGATCAGTTAGCCAATGATGGGTAAGATTCCCCAAGTGGGGAATGACCTAAGACAGGCATGATCATGGGGAGGCCCCAGGGAAGGACTTGGGGGGCTATAGAAAAAAGGGGTGATGGATCCTCACCCCTCAGCTTTGACATAGCCTGGGTTCTCATTCTGTCTGTGAGAAGTGTCCTAATCTCTTGGCTGCCTTACTTCCCCTGCCTGACTTAAGCCTGAAACAATGACAGAGGGTGGTGCAGCCCTGTACTGGAAAGGGCGGGTTCCCTGGGTGATTGTTCAGGCCTGAGAAAGAATATGTAAAATCCTATGAAACCTGCTTTGCTAAGAATGCTCTCAATTAAATGATAAGGGTCCAAGCAGGAAATGAGTTTGTTTCCCAAAGTTATGTAGCCCTTTAGCTAACAGACCCTGACTCAGAATAAGCCCTTGTAGTTCTTTGTATGCTCTCTATTGTTTGATCCTTACTGCCTAACAATGATTAATGAACTTCACCTGTATTCCTGTACAAATTGAAACCCAATAAAAGCTTGTCAAGGCAAGGGTCAGCGTGTTCTCCTCTTGAGAGAGTGGCCAGGCTGTCCCTTTTCCTGCACAGGACTCGGTAGTCCATGTGAATTTTTCTCATATCTCATCCATAATGTTGTGGACATTGCAGGCTGGTGTCTGCATCAAGTAGGAGGGGTGGAGATGGGCAGCCGGGGCAGAGAGGATGCCTGGCAAGGTGGCAGCTGGAGGACCAGGCAGTGCGATATTTGCATGTCATTAAACTAGGAGGAACAATTGGGGAGCAAGACAGACTGAGCAACCCAGGGTTCCAGCATGGGGAAATAAAGCCTCAAAACCTCTGATTGTAAAAACCTGTGGGGATTGCAGTGACAGCAGAAGAAACTCCCAGCCTCATAGGAAGGTTGATTGGAGAGACACACAGGTCCTAGAATGTACGTACACATGCCTACCCATCTGGGAATCAGCACCAGAAGGGGCCCAATTTGTTTGTGGGTAGTGGGGGAAGTGACTGAAAGCTGGCTGAGAGCTGAGCATGTGGTGTTGCTCCCTCTCCTACCTCTTTGCCACAGACAGTGCCACGACATAGTGAAGTGGGTTGCCTAGCCCTGGCAAATACCTAAGGCTTCACTCCTTACAAGGTAATAGGCATGCCAAGACAAAAAAAAAAAAAAAAAAAATATATGGCCCAAGTGAAAGAAAAGATCAAAGCTCCAAAAATAGAACTAAGCAATAAAGAGATAGTCAACCTATCAGATGCAGAGTTAAAAACACTGGTAATCAGGATGCTCACAGAAATGGTTCAGTATGGTTGCAAAATAGAGAAAGAAGTGAAAGCTATGTGAAGTGAAACAAAGAAAAATATACAGGGAACCAACTGTGAAGGGAAGGAAACCAGGACTCAAATCAATGGTTTGGAGAAGGAAGAAATAAACATTCAACCAGAACACAATGAAGAAACAAGAATTCAAAAAAGTGAGGAGAGGCTTAGGAACCTCCGGGACAACTTTAAATGTTCCACCATCTGAATCATAGGGGTGCTAGAGGAGAAGAGGAAGAGCAAGAAATTGAAAATTTACTTCAAAAAAACAATGAAGGAGAACTTCCCTGGCGAAGGAAATGGACTTATAGGAAGCCCAGGAAACTCTGAGAGTCCCAAAGAAATTGGACCCAAGGAGGAACACAACAAGGTACATCATAACTACATTACCCATGATTAAAGACAAAGAGAGACTCTTAAAAGCAGCAAGAGAAAAAAAGAAGTTACCTACAAAGGAGTTCCCATAAGACTATCAGCTCATTTCTCAAAAGAAACTTTGCGGGTAAGAGGGTCTGGAAAAAAGTATTTAAAGTCATGAAAGGCAAGGACCTACATCCAAAAGTACTCCATCCAGCAAAGCTAACATTTAGAATGGAAGGGCAGATAAAGTGCTTCTCAGATAAGGTCAAGTTCAAGGAGTTCATCATCACCAAGCCCTTATTATATGAAATGTTAAAGGGACTTATCTAAGAGGAAGAAGATCAAAAATATGAACAGTGAAATGTCGAGAAACTCAACAACTATCAACAACTGAACCTAAACAAACAAAAACAAAAATGAGAACTAACTAAGCAAACAACTAGAACGGGAACAGATTCAATGAAAGAGATCACATGGAGGGTTATAAGTGGGGAGGGGTTGGGGGGGCAGAACTGGGGAAAAGGTATAGGGAATAAGAAGCATAAATGGTAGGTACAAAATAGACAAGGGAAGGTTAAGAATAGTAAGGGAAATGGAGAAGCCCAAAAATGTATATGTATAACTTATGGACATGAAATAAGGTTTGGGAATAATGGTGGGAGAGAGGTAAGGGGCCAAGGGGAACAAAAAGGAGAGAAAAATGGGACAATTGTAATAGCATAATCAATAAAATATATTAAAAAATAAAAAATTCCACAATAAAAAAAAGAAACATAGCCCAAATGAAAGAACAGATCAAAACTCCAAAAAAAGAGAACTAAACAAAATGAAGATGAGCAATTTATCTGATGCACAATTCAAAACACTGTTTATAAAGATGCTTAAGGAACTTAGTACCTCAATAACATAAAAAAGACTCAGGCAAAAATGAAGGATATACTGATGGAAAAAAAGAACAACTTAAAAAGAATCAACAGTAGAAGAGATGAAGCCGAGAATGAGAGCTATGATATGAAACATAAGGAAGCAAGAAAAAAACCGATGAGAACAAGAAGAAAAAAGGAATCCAAAAAAATAAGGATAATGTATGGAGCCTCTGGGACAACTTTAAGCATACCAACATTCACATCATAGGAGTGCTAGAAGGAGAAGAGAAAGAGCAAGAAATTGGAAATCTATTTGAAAAAATAATGAAAGAAAACTTCCCTGATTTGGTGAAGGAAATAGACATGCAACTCCAGGAAGCAGAGAGTCCCAAACAAGACAGACTCAAACAGGCCCACTTCAAGAGACATCATAATTAAAATGCCAAAGGTTAAAGACAAAGAGAGAATCTTAAAAGTAGCAAGGGAAAAGAAGTTAGTTACCTACAGGGGAGTTCCCATAAGACTGTCAGCTGATTCCTCAAAAGAAACTTTGCAGGATAGAATAGATTGGTAAGAAATATTCAAAGTCATGAAAAGCAAGGACTTACAGCTAAGGTTGCTCTACCCAGCAGAGATGTAATTTAAATCTAAGGGCAGATGAAGAGCTTCCCAGACAAGAAAATACTAAGAGAGTTCATCATCAGCAAACCATTATTATATGAAATGTTGAAGGGACTTATTTAAGGAAAAGAAGATCAAAACTATGAATAATAAAATGACAATAAACACCTATCAACAATTGGATCTAAAAAACAAACTAAGCAAACAAGAAGAACAGAGCCAGAATCATGGACACAGAGCATTTTGATGGTTGCCAGATGGCAGGGGAATTTGGTGGATTGGGTAAGGAGGTGACGTAGTCACAGAATAGCCACAGGGGAGTAGAGTACAGTTTAGGAAATGGAGTAGACAAAGAACTTATACCCATGACCCACTAACAAAGGGGTAGGGTTTGCCTGAGGGAGTTGGGGTGCTGTGGGAAGGCAAAGAAATATTGGATCAACTGTAACAGCATAATCAATAAAATATAATTTAAGAGAAAAACATAATAGACTAGTACCTCCTAAATTTTGTACATTATGGCATACTTAGAAATTTATATTTGTACCAGATAGTGTAATAGGTAGACCCAGTTGTTCCAGGCAGAGGCAACTGGTTCTTGAGCTCTGCCCCTTCCCGCAGCTACACCATACCAATTCAAGGGCTGAGGGGAGTTGTGTCTCAGATACACCTGCACACCATTCCCCAATCTGCAGTGCGCCCAGGTACGCACAAGTCCGGAAGCTCTTCAGTACATCACATTAGTAATTTATTGATCAGATAAGAGCAGGATGTTCTGCTCATAATAACAATGGAAAATATCTTTATCTTTGACTATACTGGACACTCCCCAATGAATCTTGTTCCACTGAGATAAAGGTGGCATCAACAAATAAAGGAGTTGCTAAAAATACTTCCATTATTTTAGCATAACCCCTTATTTAGAAACATGCTTCTGTTCCTTTCATTATGAACCATCTACTCAGAGGCAAAGACAAAAGCTGTGAGAAGCAGACTTGCATAGATATTAAAGCAGAACCCAGAGACCATCTTGTCCAGCACACGTGTGTGTGCAATCAGAACATATTGGAACATGTCTGCTTTGAGGGGATGAAATCTCTTGACTTTGGCTTTGGCTCTCCCTCTCCTATCCCACCTCCCTTCCCACCCCACCCTCGTCCACCAGTGAGGCCCTCCGAAGGGATTCCATGGAGCAGAGTTTGGAAAACACCCAAGTCCAATCTCCTTATTTTATAGTTCAGGCCCAAAGAGCTAGAGAAAGAATCTTATTAGTTAGGGACAGAACTATGATTAGAAATGTTAGGTGAGCAAATCAATTAGAGAATCCATCAGAAAAAATGTATTCTAAATGGTTTATTCAATGTACTTACAGTAAGTTTACTCAGAGTGACAGTCGCCTGTAAGTGTTATGAGCAGTACAGATAGGTGGCTTCCTAATGTCATCAAACTGCACAGGAAAGGCTTGCTCAGTCAAAGTCATGTGGAAGGTAAGTTTTTGTTTTTTTTTTTCCCACATCCTTCAGCTTTCAAATACCTCACCCCACATAAAATATTCATTCCAGGAAAGAAACTACTATTGATCTAACATCTCCATATGAATTTAGCATGTTGCTTCTCCTGGGGGTTATTAATTACTAGGAAAAAACATTATGGGTTTTTTTTCTGGCTGGTGACAGAATATTTGGCATCCTTCTGAGCCCCTAAAGATTCCTTCACATTGACAACTAGTATCCAGTCTTTTCCCATTTAGCCATCAAGAAAATGTTTCTGCCTAGTGTTTATAAGCAAATTCTAGGTAACTGGCACATGAAATGATTAGACAGATGACTTGTAATCAGTATAAAATGCACTATATAAACCTTGGCTTAGGTGATTTTTCTGATTTTCCATGATTTGAATGATTAAGAAGGTTAAATTAATCTATTCTAGAAAAATCCATTTTTTATTTTAGGTATTAGAAGTTTTGTTTTTTGGATAATGATGAGCCTCATTGTGTTAAATAAACCAGGATATTTTGCTTAAGTTTAATTAAATAAGCTTTTGCTGGATGCGCTTCAGTGCCAGGCACAATGCCACTGATTTCACCTGAGGCAATGTGTCAAAGCACTGCCCCTCCAGCGAAGGGCTTCTTGTGCTTTGTAGGCATCTGTGTAATGCTTGGAATCCCCATGGCAGGCTGTTACAGATTACGAGATCTAGAACGTTAAAAAAACATGGGCTACTTCATCCTCCCCGCCTGTACTTTACAGATGAGGAGACAGGCGCAGGAAGTGTGGATTGGCACATCACACATCTTAGTGATGCACACTGGGGATGGTCCGAACTACAGACCTCCATGCCAGACGCGGGCGGCCCCTGATCTCTGCAGTGCAGCAGAGCCCCTCAGGGGCCATGGACCATTACAACAGCAGCATTTTTGTTTACTAGTGCCTGTCAATACCTGTGACCCAGGCGGAGCCAACAAGACGGGAAGCTTAGGTTGGCATCTGAACGAGGCTGGAGGAACAGCCCTGCAGCCTGCTACTGTTTTACCGCATAAAAGTTTCAGGTATGGATCCCTGAAGGCCTGCCTTGACAGGGTCCTACCCGCATGCTGAAGGAGCCAGTGAAACTAAAACTTGATTACAGCTTATTATTCACCCTTGACTTCTATGGCATTGTTTCGTAGGAAGGTGCTACTTTTTTTTTTTTAATGATCATTTCATTTGGAGATAATTTGACCCTGTCTGTTTTCTTGCACATGGACTTGAAATGAATTTCAGTTGGCACTATTTTTAGGTTTGAAGCTCAGCTAATAGACATTAAGGCATCAATGCTCAGAGGCAATTCTTTTCCCTTTTAAAGATAGAAATTTTAAAAATCTTCTTAAAATAAGTTCCAATACCTCAAGATGAGTAAAAGCCCTACATGGGGTTTAGGCAATCTTTGCGGCACCCTGGAGACTAATGATCTGATCACAGACACTGGCCCCGGTGCTTTGAGGTTGAATAGGCCCAGCTCTCGGCCTATGTTGCCTGTTGAAAGAGGACTGAAAATAAGAGACTAAAGAATTTTTTTGTATCATAAGCCCCTTTGGAGGTCTGGTGAAGCTGATTTTACTCAAAATGATATTTTCAAGCATATAAAATAAAATGACAGGTTACAAAGAAAACTAATGATATTGATATACATATTTGTAAAAACATTTTAAAATCATAAATTATATGTGCTTTTTAATTAGGAACTACTCAAATTTCAAACCATGAAATTTTGAGTTAAGTGTGAACAATATTTCCAGATATTTGTGAACAACTTTAAAATTATATAAAAATACACATAATTTTTCTTGGCTACAAAGTCACAGACGCTTCAGTGGTGCTGGGTTGTTGCTTATATTAAAAATCAAAGGAAATTCTAAATTTCAGTTAGAAACCAGTACAAATAAAAAAAATTATGTTTTTCTCATCAAAATTCATGCAACCTACTGACTTCCATACAAGGATCCACTAGGGTAGGCTACAGTTTGATAACTGTAGCTAAGCTAAGTCTTTATGAGTTAATTGTGTTCTGTGCAACCCTAGGCCCTCATGAAATGGGACATTTTACAGGTGGCTGAAGCTTTGGGTTCTTTGCTTTATTTAATACAACCCATTTCCAAACTGCAGCCTTTTCTTGACATAGTACTGCTCCCTAGGCACCAGCTAGGGCTGTCCAGGGCAGCAAGTTGAACAGTTGATGAAGATAAACAAGTGCAAACAAATAAGGATCACAAAGGTTTCATGACTTTAGAGGATTTGGAGACCCTGATGACAGGTTAGCCACTTCCTCTTGACCCCCAGACTGCTTTTAGTGGCACTGGGCCCCTGGAGATAACCTTCAAAGCTGTGGGTAAACGTAGGAGTCCTGGGGCCAATCGTTCTGTTCTGTGTGGGGTCAAGACTCTTCAGCATGTCAGGAGGTGGCATTAAACTGACACAGAGCCTTGGGGACAGTTGTCCTGGGACTGCTCAAAAGAAAACATTTTGCCCAATTCCTGACCTAAAGGCAACTTTAGAAAAAGCTGTTAGGTTGTCAGTTGTTTTTTTTTTTA
Source organism: Anoura caudifer (assembly GCA_004027475.1). Lineage (NCBI taxonomy): Eukaryota > Metazoa > Chordata > Mammalia > Chiroptera > Phyllostomidae > Anoura > Anoura caudifer. The sequence goes on along the minus strand of PVKU01000590.1, from coordinate 377,412 downwards.
AACTTAGTTCGGCTTAAGTTTCCCTCTCTTCTATCTCACTCTTTCCTTGGGCTTGACTTTCTTCTTCAGTGACTGTTGGTGCAAGGTTTTTGCCTTTACTTGTCCAGTCCCTGCCCCCCTCAACCAACCTCACCCCCCCTCCTTGCAAAAATACGATCAAAGTATCAATGGTGAGAAAGGCATTAACATTTTAGAAGGGAGCAAATGCAAGGAGTGAAAAACAAACAAACAGCAAATAAATAAACGATAAAAGGCTCTTTAACCATTTCTGTAATGAAGATGGGAGGAAATTAAAAGGGGAGAGTTTCTTCAAATCTATATACAACCATATTGCTGTTTTTTTTTTTACATTAGACATTACTTTAACATTTAAAAAGTTAAAGTAGGTAGAGGCTGAGACCACATCGTCACTATTAATATCACCAGCCAGTATGACTTTATCTCATTTAGCTTATCCGATTCAAGAACTCATTTTATAGAATTGCAGTTACAGGTCCATCTTCTCTCAGCCTGTGCTCTCTGCATCCATTGGACTTTTTCTATGGCTCTATTGCAGCCTTCATTTATCTGTTTTTCAACTTTTTTTAAATAAAATACTTGAAAGACCCCTTACTTCTGTTGCAACCAATTTTTGCTTTTTGGCACCATTTCTTAGGATAACACACTGATAATCTTTGATAACTTTATTGCCAAAGTAAATACGTCCTCCTTCCCTTTATTTCAGTTGCTCCACGTTTTCTAAATTACGTCTCTGCTATTGCTGCTAAGGACTTCAGACGTCTTTGGACTGCTGGCCCGTTTCCTAGATTTGGTTACCCTCCCGGGGCTGAAAGAAACACACTAGTAAAGCTGAGAACCACTGCAGGACGCACAGAATGTGTAGTCTCTTCTCCCTCTTCTGGGACTTGGCAATTCTTGACTCTCTATAATACGAGAAAATATGCAAAAACCTTCCACCCTAAATTCCTTCGCAGAGCCTGAGATTGCTGCGGACGTTCTGCGTGTTTGTGTATCTGCTCTATGCGTACGTAATGTTGGCACTATTGGTGTATGTCTTAATGTTTTCTACACGGCCACCGTCTCCATGCAAATATGATGTTATACCCACTCAAAGTTTTTCTAAGGATATGAGAATACAAGATGACAATGACCTGGCCAGTCATTTGCGAGAAAGAGCAATTAAATCGAACCAGAGAAAAAAACAGACTTTTGTCCCACAGCCAATATCTAGACGTGTAGTTCCTGAGCATCTCAAACTTTAAGTTAAAATACAATTGTACATAAATCTACTCCTCAGCCCCCTTCTCACCCACAAAGATGCAAACTACACAAGGTACTCACTGAACAGTTTGCGAGTGGGTCCCTCATGCTGAAATGTTTCTTGCTCCCGTCCCTTTAAACTGTGCTCTAGCCTTTAGCGCTGGAGTCAGGACACTGCCCAAGGTTGGGTGTGTCCTAGACTTCCTGGATTCAAAGGGCCTTCTCAAACACCCTGAGGAGGAAGTCCCACCCTGAACCTGCCTCCTGTTTATTTACTGAAATAGCAGAGAACTGCTCCGGGTCAAGAGAGCTGGCGTGAGAAAGACTTATGTAAATACTTAAAGGGCAGAATGCAGAGTCCTGAGTCCTGCAGCCTGTAGAGAAAACCCAGAAGCTATAAAGTGTCCCTGTAATTCGGGCACTCTCAGGGCTGATACATGTTCTCTTAGCTTGCTGTATTAACCACATTTTTAATTTTTTGTGTGGTATGATGCTTAGACATATGGAGCCGTTCAACCTGGGAGGGCCTGTTCCTCCTACTGTCAGCTAATTCCTAGAAATAGCAAACAACTTGCCCTTGAGCACATCTTTGATATGCAAAGCAACCAATCCAGAGCCCAGACCCCCTCCCCATCCTCTATCTAAAGATCACACACCAAGTCAATATTTCCCTTGCCCTATATCACCCCAGCACACAGGACCAATTAGGATCATACCTATATAACTATGATTATGATAGGAGAGTCAAATGTTGGAAAAATTTTAGTTTCAGGTAATAGCCAATAAGCTTAGTAATCAATATGTGTAAAAAGCTATTGTTTCAGGAACTGAAGGTATGACCCAGGTCCCCTGACTCCAGGAGACCACAAGCAGTTCCACCTTTGTGCCTCAGGAGAACTGCAAGCAATCAAGGCGTTATCTGAGCCATGGCACTCAGGGTGAGGGTGAGACGCCCACCTTCCAGGACACAGATGAAAGAATACTGCAGCTTTTTACCTGATTAACTTTTTCCCTGAATTCCAAACCCCATACCTACACTTTTCTTCTTATAAAAAGTGTTGGTTTAAAATGGAATTGAAGACCATCTATTAGGGTACAAACCCACCATCTTCTCAGATGACCAGGCATCTGAATAAAGTGCCCATGAAGATTCAATCCCTGTTTCTGCTTATTGGGTCTGGTAAGTGACAGACAGCATCAATGCTGGCTTTTCTGGTTTCAGTTATAGTGGAAAATGTCCAGAAAAGGCTACTAAGGAGCAGGGTATTGAGAGAAAGCCCCTCAACTCTAAGGTCAGGATCAGTTCTGAAGGGCTGACATGTAGCCTTATGCAAAGTCATAGGAGCTTTAATAGAAGAAACATATACAGGCAAAGCAGCTGCTCCCAGTGGTGGCTGGGCCGGGAAGAACCACACCCCTCCCAGTACAGGGTCCCCTTTTAAAAGGGGTGAATAGAAGAAGTTAATAACAAACCCAGCTGGCAGGTAGTTGTGTGGACCTCCCTAGAGAACCATAAATCACTAAGTTAAAAGAAAAGTTAAAAAGATAATATCAGGCAGCTACTACTGTTAACGTAAGACACCTCTAAACTTGTAAGAATTTTTATGAGTTTACTTGACCCAAACTAACAACAATTGCTGGGAAGCAAAATCTCAATTAGTGAAGAAAATGCTCCAGAGAATAGCAGTTTAGTAACTTATTTTACCCATCAGAATCAAAGGAAAGGACAGGAGGGAGTTACACAAAATCCATTGGTGATAGATTAGGGAAGTGGGAGAAAGGAAAAGGATGGGGGGAACCTCTGAAGTTAGATAAAATGCAAAATGATAAACTCATACTTTTACTCAGGCGGGTATAGGATAATTAACAGTTAGAATTAAGATAATAACAATAACAACAAGGGGATTTATGGTCTCCCCCTTGTTCCCCACCTGTGCTTTGAAGGGTCTGGAAAAAGGAAGTTTGATGTTCCAAAGTTATGTTACCATCATAGATACAAAAAGACAACACACAGGCTCATTTAAGGTAAAGACTGACCTTCGTTAGGGAAAGATACCAGCCAGGGACATGACTACCTGCCATGAATTTCTTTTAGTTAATAAGCGTTTATTTCAGACCATACTTTGTGGTTACTTTCAGTGTCTGGGTTTGTAAGGCTGCCCCTCAGGCCTCCCCAGAGCTGGGTTTCAGGTGTGGCCCCTTTTCTTCCACACTGTATACATTCACTGACCTCCTTCCCAGGAGCATGACATTCATCTTTGAGCAGCATTTGGTTTTCGGAGTAGTCAGCCAAGCGTGAGGGTACAGAGAGTCAAACAGTCACAGAGCATTTAACGTCTTCCAGACGCCTTTGCGGCTGGAGCCATATTGCATCTCTCAAATGAGTTCCCCTAAAGAGCACGCATTAGCCACCCCTGGGGCCCTGACCCAACCCAGCTCTCACGCCTAGCCCAAAAAGGCCAAGAGGCTAAACTATCAAATTAAGAAGGATTCTTCCATGTTCACCCTCATATTTTTTACTCACTCGGAACTAGAAATCAGCCTTTGGAAACATTTTTTTTTTTATTGCTTTCTCTCTAGCTGTGGTTCCAGTTATCAATCCTTAGATTTCCATCTAATGGCCTTTGTAACAGTCATTGGCTGGGTGTGGGTAGCCTTTCTCTGACTGGCAGAATCCTGAATCCAAAAAGAGCTCCATCAGCAGAGCCCAGTGGGGCACATCAGAGCTATCCAGGTGGGCATGCTTCACTCATCTGCCTTGGCTCCATTCATTTGCCAGGATCCATTCAAAGTCTCTAGAAATAACAAATGGAGGAGGGGGTGGTTAATAATTAGTAACGAGAACTTGCCCTGCAACCAGGCTGCAGATGTGAGTAGTGAAATGACACCAGGATGTTACTGGAGGTTGGATCTCAGTTCAGCAACCTTGCTACCGGAGTTGTGGCAAAGAAAGATTTCAGAGCCAAGAATGAAATACACACAAAAGTTTATTCAGAAGGTCACAGAGATAGAAGTGAGCCAGTTGGGCTGCATGGGCTCAGGAAACCAGTTACAGAGATGAAAGAAGGGCCCTTGGAATTTAGGAGAAAGAAAGCAAGGATTATGCTCCCAGCAGGAAGGGAAGGGGAAAAGGCCTGGCATGCTTCAGAGAGAGCGTACAATCTGGGAAAGGAGGGGTTGGAGAAAGGTGCAGGCATGCTGGAGAGAGAGGGAGAGCTGTGCTAAGCCCTCTATCCTGAGGGTTTTTATCTCCTCTCTAAAGACGGGGGCCTTAGGAGAAGTCCCAGGGGAGGTTCTCAATAGAATATTCATCAGCTTTCCAGGTGTGTTCTTTCAGGGTCATGGTCTCCACTGATTGGTCAGCACTTGGGCAAGGGGTCATTAGTCATGGCCCCTGGTCCTGACATCAGCCATGGCATCACCCCTCCTGGCCTTGTTGCCCTCAGGTTGTAGATAAATTGGACCGGAGCCTTGGTTCTGAGGCCTAGGGCCTCTCAGTGTTTTCCCTTGCCATTTACTGCATTTGGTCTTAGCTCAGTGCTAACCCAGTTCAAAATGAAGAGATAGCCCTCCCTTGCCAGTTTCTACAAGAAATGTCGTCACACCAAACTTACTGTGGTGTCTGTGGCCCTCATGCAGACTGGTAGGACATTCTTCCACATTTACTTCTCACCTGTGTCTCTCCCAGCAGGCCTCCTGGACATCTGCTTCATGAAAATATCTCCATCTCACTAAAGTATCCCTCTCACAGGCTGCTGAAAGGGCAGCACGGTGTCCCGGCTCTGTCTGGACTGAGAATTAAAGCTTGGTTACTTGTTGAGCTTCTTAGAAGGGTGTTTGCATGTAGAAAATATTTAGAGTTTAGAGGTCAGAAAGGGGCTGTATCGCTTATCTCTAGTCACAACAGTGCTATCTATTAAACAGAAGACCCAGTGGTTCCAAATGTGGTAGACTGTATTTAATTCACAAGTCTGTGCTTAGGCTGGGTGGCTCTTCTGGTCTTCCCAGTCTCACTTACGTGGAAAAGCAGGTCATCTGTACAGCTCTGCTGATTTTGGCTGAGCGTGGCAGGGAGAGCAGGTCTTCTGGGCTCCGCTAGGCAGGTGGTTGGTTATGGGCTGAAGTAATTTTTTTTTTTTTTTTCATCAGCCAGCAGTCTAACCCAGCCTGTTCTCAGGACATGGCAGAGGAGCCAAGAGATCACGTGGAAGTCAGGCTTGGGAATGACATACGATGACTGCAGCTGCATTCAGCAGATCAAAGCCATCAGTTGTAGGCCAGCCCAAATTCAAGGGGGTGGGGAGATTCCACTCCTTATGGGAGGAGCTGAATGTCTCATTACAAAGGGCTGGAAGGAGGCAGAGAATTGGAATTAGTTTAACATTCAGTCCATTACAATAGCAGTCAATATTTGTTCTTGAGTAACTACAGAGATAAGGGAGAAAGGACACTGGAGGGGGTGGCCGATACAAGTCATTCTCTCTCTTTCCCCAGTTCAGCTTCAGGGGTCATGTCTGGAACTTCAGCAAGATTGAGGTTAGAGAGAAAAATAAGAGGAGTTAAATTCACAGAGGGTCTAAATACAGATTTGGAGATAAGGTCGTTCTCCCCTCTGACTCCACACCCCGTCTTACACACAGTCTGCCAAAGAGCACAATAAAGCACACCTCTGCTTGGGGTGGAGGGCAGAGGAGGAAAAGGAGCAGAGCAGGTTCTCTAACGTGCTTCCAGCACCTAAGGCTGCGGCTGGTAAGGTCAGCTTGGCAAGGAGGCCGGAGCAGGCCAACCTGAGTAAATTTGTCCTTGTCCATGTAAGAACCCCCCAAGCCCCCTGACTCCCAGAAATGGTCCAGGGAGCTCGGGAGAAGGACGCTGAGTTCCTGTGTAAGCAAGGGGGAGAAGGACCTTGTAATTTTGGAAGTAATGTTGACATCACCTTATTTGTACCTAAAGGTTGACGAGAACTATATATAGGGAAGTATCTCAAAGAAGGTACACTATACTTGTTTTCTAAAAAGACTGGTGCCCTTTGAGTTCTCCATCCTCAAGTTTGTCTCTGGCCATGTGTTTCTGGCCCCCGCTCATTCACAGGCTTTTTTTCCAGCCCAGGCCTCCAGCTTGTTACTTGAGTTACTGTCTGACCTCTCTGATCCCAATCTTCCTGCTTCCTTTCTCAGTTTATGCTCAGCCTTTGCCTTCCTGGCATGGCCTCTCTGCAGAAAGAAAACCTGCAATGGACTCCCTGGGGTCTGGCCTGGAAGCCATTCCACTGCACTCCACCCATCCTATTTTGGGCAGCCTCCAAGGGAGTCAACAACATGAGTACACATTTGTTAAATGCTTATAAGGGGGTGCTGGGTATTGGTATGTTAGTAAGAAACAGGAGCCCAAATGTAACAGAGGTTAAGGGCAATTCAAAGCTTGACTTGGAAATTTCTTTAGTAGCCAGAAGACGCAAGGAATTGGAAACAGCGCATGTATTAAATCCCTATGTATTAAATGGGGGTCTAATTAAATACCTTATGGTAACATGGGCTCACATTTAGAGGACTTACCATCTGCTGGGTGCTATTCTAAGTTTTTTATAAATATTAACTTCTTTAATCACTATAACAATCATTTAAGGTAGACACATATTATTTTTATCTTTATCATACACATAGGGAAACTGAGGCCCAGGGTGGGTAAGTGACTTACAAGGTCTTGTGGTTGGCAGGGGCACAGCGGGGGCTGGCCCGACTCCGTGCTTCCGTGTTTGATTACGATGCTGTCCTGCCACCCAACCCGGACAATGGGCTACAAAACATCCTGGGGTGATTTAGTTACACGTACTGACTTAAAAACAAATTGCAAGAAGATAAGTACGCTTCCAGTTTGGTTCATGTATATGAAAAAAGAGACCTAGACACGTATACACGAGGCGGACAACAGCGCGTCTCTGAAGGTTGGGGTTGCGGAGGACTCCCTTTCTAGGACACATATTGCTGTGTAATTTTAATATTTTAAAAACATGTATTGTTTTAGAAACCAGGGAAGACAAAACATTTTAAAAGAATAACAGTTATGTTAACTTTAATTTTTAAAAAGGAAAACCAGTAAGTACAATGCTGGCAGTAGGCTTCCTTCATATGGCCGGACTTTGTCCTTCTGCCTTTATGTGCTCCAGCTGACTTTTTAAAAAATCTCTAATGTCCAGCTTTTGTCATTTTCCTTGGACACAGTAAGCACACTCTGTCTTTGTCCTGCCATCCATTACACACACCTCTTCTGATTTATTTATCCCATTATGTTGAAATCACTTATTTAATGGTCTGCCTCCCACACTATTCAGTGAGCTCTGCAAAGTACCTGAAGCAGAGTAAATGTTCAATAAATAATTGTTTTCATTAGACTGAATTCAATACTACTGAGAAAATGACCCCATTAGCTGGTTCCTCTCCATTGACAAGACTGGGAATGCTGTTTATGGGTAGGCCGGGATCCTTAGCTCTCAGGAAACAGAGTTCAAAACACAGAGTGAAGATAAGTGTGACCCACAGGACAGGAACTCTAAAACGGGAAATGGCTCAAATGCTCTTGGGAGTCCCTGACACTCTGATTGAAAAGGACCTTGACAAGAAGGAAACTGGGAAGGAATCAAAACAGTCCCAAGAGATCCCTTAGAGAACTTGCTTGGAGGTTTGTTGGTTAAAGAGATAAACAGATGAAGTAAAAAGAGCCTTGGGACCAAGGATAAAATCAGAGAGTGGCCTAATGCTAAGAATAAATTTGGGAAAGCCAGTCTAAAATGAGCCAAGTTCTGCAAAGTTTGCCGAAAACATCCGAAAGAATTTTCCCTCCATTGAAAGCACAAGAAATGTAAAGGGACAGCACCTGGACTTGGGACAGCACCACGTCCCGGGGACAGGGTGAGTAGGAGGGCTTTGGGAGGCTGCGCAGGGTTCTAGCGGTGAGCAGGGGGCACTTTCCTCCCAAGATAGGCGGTGACACAGAGGACACATCTTGACACATCTTTCATCCCACTTCTGAGTCCTGGACGAAGTCCTCTCCTTGGCCTGTCAGACCTGGCGGAGGACCAGAACCGCCTCTGTGCCGTCTCAAGCTGGTAAAGCCGCAGACAGGATTTACAGACGTGACGTTACTTCCACCAATCACCCTCAGAGGGAAGTGTAGACGTACTCTCACTGCAGGTCAATTAATTTTTAGTTTTAGTCTCTGGTTGTTGCAATAATTAGTTTCCTTAATTCCGTATCTCTCCAAAGCTGGAAGATACATTTCTAAAGCCTTGGCTTAATGCATATACATGTGTATGTATGTGTATATGTGTATGCATATATTTTAAATGTACCTTTGCCCAAAGCCTCAGGATGGAAAAAAATCTAATTTAGAAGCCTAATGGGTATTTTAAACTATAGCAGGAACAGTGGGGGCATATGCAGATATCATTATTGTTAACAGCCAGCCCAATTTGTAGCATCTAAGGTAACTTTCATGCTGTTTGTACTAATTATATTGTGGTTTTTAAATTTCACAGAATTAGCTTTTTGCTACTTTCTGCCTTATAAAAATTACCTAATTTTTAAATCAAAGTCCAAATGGCCATAATTAACTTAGGGCTGAATTTTCATTGTGCACATTCAAATTTCATACACATTAATTTACAATCTCCAGGTGTTAATGGAGAATAAAAATGAAATTGAATAGATTAATTTGCATAAAACAAAGTAGCATAAATTTTCTTTTCCCTAATGAGCCCTAGGAAACAAAGACTAATGGACAACTAATTCACATGAAGTCATCCTACAGCCATGATCTATGGCTTTAACTTCCCCTCAAAAGCATAAAAATAAGGATATTTTACAAATACAGATTAGCCCATATTACATATTTTCATTTGATCACCTATATTAATATTCATGTGGCGTTACTTATATTTTCTAAGCTCATCTAGGATAAGTCTTAGGGATTTTAATTAAAATGCAAACTGGAAAGTGTGGTATAGAATTACTTTAGTCACCAGGCAAAATATGAGTTTGGCATTTTTGCATATGTAAATAAAGTGCCACCACAGGATTTATTTGCCTTTTTCACCTTGGTTATATATCATTGATTTACAGTTATTTCCTATAAATCATTGCCATGTTATGGAGATGGAATCTCAGAGAGAAAATAAAAACACTCCAAATGGTTATATTTCACAGTTCTTTGGCAGTAGGAACCAAGGAGTTGGGGGAGGATGGACACGGGAAGGGGAGGAGCTTTCTCTTCACTCTATTTCCTTTTGCTCATGTGAGATTTTATATGATGTGCTTGATCACCTTTTCAAAAGTATAAACTAATTTATTTTTGAAAGCTGTTGCACACCCTTGCACGCTAAGGCCCACAGCGTGTAAAGCCTGTTTACTAGTCCACCAGCCCTCTGTGTACGTATTAAAAATCATCCCTTCATGTCTTCTTACTCAAATTATTAACCTGTTAGTCAGCTTTTCCCACAACTCTTGGAAAAGGTTCTCTGGAAGAATCACTGTTTGTTTTTATTTTTCCGTTTTGCCGCTCTGTAGCATTTCGCACAACTGATCATTCACTGGTGTCAGTTCATTCATTCTCTCACTTCAGTGAGGTTGTAGGTGGCATCATCTTCGATCTAGGTCAGTGATTTTTCAACAGCTGTGCCCCAAGAATTTTTAAAACATGCGATACCTGACTATTCAGTCAGGAGCTCTGACCTCTTTTTCCTTAGATCACCAAATTAAAAAATGACAACAGCCAACACAACAATTATATCCAGTGTTCATGAATCAGAATAATACCTATATTTTTTGTCAGATAGGCAAAAAACAGGACATATTTTTTGGTGTGCTGAAGAATTTTATTAATTCTTTAATGTGTGCCATGAGATGACAATGTTTAAAATTGCTGATCTAGGCATTATGAGGGATACGATGAGGAATCAGCCTGTGTCTTTCAAGGAGCTCAGTGTGATGAGGGAGGTTACATTACACCGTGATAGACTACATAAAAAGTCTGTTCAGAATTGTGATGAGAATTCCAAAGAGGCACCCCGCTCGGCCTGGTGGGGGAAGGGGAGAATGCCAGCAAACGGCAAGAGATGGTCCCACTTGCTGAGGTCCAAAGGGCACATATTAATTGTCCGTGTGTAAGAGGGTGTGTGTTGGTGTATTCAGAGAATTATAAATCTCTCAAGCATGCCTCGAGCACAGACTTTGTCTGGGACCTTAGTGTTAACGAAGCTAGAGGCACAGAGGTCACACACAGAAAGCCGAGGGTGCTATGTTGTAACTTTTAGCCAAATGTAATTGGAGCCACATAAGGGTCTTTTTTTATGTAACATTTTGAGCACATTTGAGGTATTTAGATGTGCATTTTAGACTGATCACTGTCAGCAGTGTGAAAACTCTAAGGGGGGCTAAGTTAAGAATCATGAAGGGTGGGAGCCTGGTGCAAGGATCTGGGACACCAATGGTGAGGCCTTAATAATGTGAAGAGGAAGGGGTAGAGTTTTAACGTGGAGCCAGGAACCTGGTGATGGATTGGGAAGGGAGTAAACAATGAAGGACAGGGAGGCTCTAGGGTGAAGTCCAGGTTTCGGGTATCATCTTAAATCCCCTTCCCCGTGGCATCCGTGGGAGGCACTACAGGGCGGGAATTAATAGTATAGGCTTCAGAGTGTGAAAAATGTGGGTTCAAAAATTGGCTACACTCTACATTAGTATACCAGTTTGGGAGAAAAGTTCTTAATTCCCTTAAGGTTCAGTTCCCTGCTATGTAAAGTGGAAGAAATAATAACCCATACCTTATAACAGACAGTAGGAAGTAAATATTCAGTAAGCAGTAGCTGCTATTACCACTGCTATCATCATTTTACTTTTTTGCATGATAAATTAAGGCATTATTAAAGATGATTATACACAAAATACTGAAAACTACAACTACAGTAACTCAAAAACTTATAAAAGTGAACATGAGTATTCTGTTCACCAAACAATTTTTATAATAGCTAACACATTTTCTTCTTTCACCAAATTTCCCTTCAGTAGGCTGAGGTGTTTTGTATCCCTTTATTGCACTTGGAATTCAAAGATGGCATTTTCATTAAAAAAAATAGACCTCACAACATCTAAACATCTGTTTCACTTGAGACATTATTAGGGCTTTGAAAACAAATACATATTGATTTAAAAATTATCTCGAAGTTACAAATTGCAAGTTCGGTACACAAAATGTCTCCCACGCCTTAATATTTTAGTGTGTATTTCCTAGAAACAGGGAATTTCTCCGACAAAACCACAATATAACCATCAAAAGCAGGAAATTAACATTAATTTATTACTGCTATTTACAGCTCAGTTCCACCAATTGTCCCGATTACGTTCTCTGCAGCGACAGGTCCCATTCAGAACCATGCACGGCAGTTCCTTCATCCCAGGACTGATGGTGTTTACTTAACGGTGTCTGCGAGGCTGTGAAATTACTGCTTGTGCCTTTGCAGTTGATAAATGTTCACTGGGGATACGCCTTGAAGCTATGCTAACACTTTGTTCTTCATCAAACTTTCAGTTTACTTATTTTTTTAAAGATTTTATTTATTTAATTTTAGAGAGGGGAAGGGAGGGAGAAAGAAGGGGAGAGAAACATCTATGTGTGGTTGCCTCTCATACACCCCGTACTGGGGACCTGGCCTATAACCCAGGAATGTGCCCTGACTGGGAATCAAACTGGCGACACTTTGGTTTGCAGGTGCTCAATCCACTGAACCACACCAGCCAGGGCTGACTTATTAATTTAAATGAATTCCCTGTTTTCCCATTTTATTCGGTGCATTATGATCAGGTATATGATACAATTTTGGTGCACAAAATGTCTTAGATTTGGCCTGCGAGAGCCCCTTCAACTTTGTTCTGTGTCCTTACACAATTTCCCCATCATTTGTGAGCACCTTCTTGCTTTCTGGTCCAAGATGTTCCATTCCAGCCTGTGCTTTCCTACCTCAGTACCCCATCAAGGAGCCCTGGGTCATTTTAGTGGAGAATGGATTTAGGATGGGTTTAGAAACCAAGAGCTGCGGTCCTACATGTTCTTATTAGGAATCACTGATTGTAGGCCCTGAAGTGGACAGCTAGGGAATGTATATGTAATACACTCACTCACACATGCACAGATACACACATGCATCTATATTTTGATATCTATCTATATATTGGAAATCACAAGTTCATATAGATACCTATAAGTTTAATTCAATATTACTAAGTTCATTCAGTTTTCTCTCCCTCCATATTTGTAACTCTCTTTTCTAACAATGAGCAACTGGCTTTCATTACTCTTAATATGTTTACATATTTGATCCATCCCCTCCCTGTAGCCACTTCCACACTGTAGCCACTCTGACTTCCACTCACTGCCCCTCTACAGAGACACCCTCATCAGCCTGCTTGGACTAGATTTATCATGCTGCCCCCCCCGTATGCACACGCTCTTCACCCCACCCTGATTCTCCATGCTGTGTTGTCCTCTGCAGATGCTTCCACAACCCATATGGCCTCTGACACCCCACTCTGGGCAGCTATGACTCCGTCAGCTGGCATGGACATCCATCCATCCAAAGCTTTGATACCGAAGAGCTCAAGAAGAGAAAAAAAGGAAAGGAAGAGAGAAAGGGGCAGAAAGGTAGGTCATCATTATCATCAACATTACTGTATTTCTTCCTGCATTTGCTATCACTGTGTTATTTGCTGGCTTATCTTCTTCCTCATATTCCTCAACTGTGGACATTTCCAAAGGTCTGCTTTAGTAGGAAGTAGAGAAATGACTCAGACATCAGATTAAGTTTTCTGCCTATCTTCTTTCTGACTCTAAGACCTTGGCAAGGTTCTCCTCTTTGTGCATCTGTCTCCTTATCTGAAAAGAAAAAAAAAAAAGAAATAATAGTGGAATCTATTTTCATTCCCATCTTTCCAATTTTTGGTTAGACACTTCCAAATGAATGGGCTCTCATCAGTTTAATTGCTAAATGTAAAAATCAGCTCATTTTCCTCTTCCAAAACTTATTCATCTTCTTGAAGCTCTTATTTCTGTAAATAAATACATTCATTCTACAAGCATTTATTGAGTGCCTACTATGTAGCAAATGTGGTGGCTAATTGTAGGAGACCGTTCTGCGTGCAGTGGGCCCAGTTCCCACTTGGAGATGCACAGGACCCACACCCACGGATAGGTTCTCCCATGGGGAATCAGGCCTGCAGTGTGCCTAGGCCGCTTTGAGACTTGCTTTTGCTAAAACACCCTCACCCTGAATTGAGACAGCAAGTGCTTACTGTAACTTCTTAAAATCCATGCTAAACTTTGCAAGGCCCAGTGTAACTGGTCCAACCACTTTTCCCTTTTCATTCACAAATATCCTTCTTCTGTGATGTCACTAGCAGCAGCATCTCCTTTGTTGTCTGTGAGGGGTAACCACCTAAAGCGAACCTGTGCATAGCAAATGAGGACTATCATGTAATGTGCCGAGAAACCCAGTAAAGGCTGGTCACGGCAAGTGCCAAGCCTTTTGCTCCCCTTGAGAGAAAAGCCATGCTGTCCCTTGTTCTCCACCGGAAGCGGTAGTCCATGTGAATGTCTCATTTCATCCATAATGACATGGCCACTGCGGGTGGGCCTGCGGGTGTCTGCATCAGCTAATAATTGATATAAAAGGCAAAGTCTTTGCCTGTAAGATGCTTACAGTCAACTGGAGGTGAGTATGATACATACTCTGATGGAGTGAAATGGTTGTACCTTTCTTCTCTAAAAAGAACACTGCATTCCAAGATACTACAGCTTTCTGGGATGAGGTGTTCATATGTCAGTGTTGAAGGTCAAACATGCGTTAGCTAGTGGAGAAGAGGGAAAAGGCCTTTGAGGCAGAGTGAGCAGCATGGCCAAGGTACTGGAGACATAACCTGGGTTGGTGCATTCTGAGACCGTGGCCTTGAGAGCTGGGTTGAGAGAGGCCATGGTGAAAGAGGAGGATGGAGTGGGAAATGATAGGGGTCAGGCTGTTACAGAACACAGAGGCCACAGGGGCCAAGTTTCGCATGTCCGCAGCCTTATGGAAAGATATCTCTCAAAGCCAGAGATTTGTGAAAAGGAAAGGAAATGTTTGTTTATTGTTATACAGAGTTAAAGTAGCCACCTAATGTCTTCATTAAAATATCAAAGTCCTTTAGGACACCCACAGATGCCCACAGTGCTTCCTTTCTCCCCCTGCCCTAATTCAGGGTACCGTAACTCAGGAAAAGAAGCACACATCCGGGATCCAGGCTCCTGACACCATCAGCTGTGTCGTAGTCCAGGCAGTATCTCTACTTAATCCAAAGCCATGTGGCACCATCTCATGGCCTACTGACAAGAGTTCGTTTGCCCTTCTTCCAGGCAAAGTCTCTCCTGCTTCCAAGGCTATGCAGCCAAAAGGAGCACCCCAAAGCCACATGGTCCTCTTCTGCCAAAGTTGCAGGGAAGGGGTCTCCGCTCTGCCAAAGCCACGTGGCTCCCTCTTTACCTAAGTTTCGGGGAGGGAGTCGCTACTCGGGCAAAGCCCAGTGGCGATTCTCTGCTAAAGCCACATGGTTATTCTCCCTCACAAGGCTGTGGGGGTCTTGACTCTGGTGAAACCACATGGATCTCTCTCAATGGCTGCCATCTCAGTTTAAATCCTCATGCCAATCCTCCTCTGTACCCCACTTCCGACTCTTCCTACAATCAGTTACACCTGCCAGCATTCCTGTATTATTCCAAGTTTTCTGGGTTGCCATCCTAAGTCTGGGCAGGTGTGTCCCCATGTCCTGGAGCCAATCTTCTCCAGGCTCCCACACAGGCACTGTAACTCAGGGGTCCTCCCCCAGTCACATCTTGGGGGGGAAGTCCTTTCCATCCCCCTGGCTCAGAGCATGGCCACAGCTATTTAACACATCTAAGCCACCAGCCAAAGGCTATAGATATGTTTAATGACCATGCCATGGATTAGCAGCTCTGCATGTCCCTGCTCCATGTGTCCCTTCCCCCAACTCGCACCTGTGGGGGAAGGGGTGAGGACATCTTATATGTCCCTCTAATATTTCCTGGACACCCTCAGCTCTGTGCCCCATTCCAAGTCCCTATTTTGGGGGCCCCCCTCTTGGCTGCACCCTGTTTCAAGACCACCAGCAGCCAGGGCATGCCGCTCAGGGACTTACTCCCAGATTCACACCATGCCCTTCATCTCAAATGCCCTTTATCTTCTAACTTGACTCATCCAAATCCTTCTTCTTCTTGGCTTTCTCCTTGAAACATTTTGTCACCTGATCCTGAGGAACATCTCTCTTTTCTGAACTTTTCCAGCAATTACTACTCTAACAATATATGTATGATGATGATAATGTCTTGTATCTGTAGAGTTATTACTGTTTTCAGAAACCTTTTACCTTTATCACTAAGTCTGATGTGCACAACAGAACAAGCATCATTTCTTTCAGAGCTACCTTCACCCATTAAAATAACCGCTGCTGTGCCCTTCCTCTCTCACTAGACTGAAACTTCCAGTTCAGCAGTTTTGCCTTTGACTTATTTATAATGGCTCTTACAGCGCCTAACATAATGCCTCAGAGAGAACTGGTGCTAAATCCCTGTTTTGACTTAATTTTAATGTGCATTTTGTTGAATTCATTAGTACCGTGATTCTGTTTTTAGCTAGCATACTATCAGCTGTCTTATACATTCTCAGAGATGACTTGCAAGTGATATAACTAAGAAATGAAATAATATGACTGTAAGTATAGTATGTCAGAGCTCTTTTCCACGAACCATTTAGTACCCTCAACTGAGAAAAAAGAGACACTAATTACTCTTAAAAATTCTAAGGATCATTTTGAACTCATTTTTGGTGGTATGACTCCAAATGGCTGGGAACCCTACACATTTCTTGCTTATTGGCTTTACTGAATTGTTACTATTATCCCAGGTCAGCAAAACTAACAGGAGCAAAGAGTTTAATCCTGGTGAATTTAATTAACTGCCAGGACTCAAAGAAAAGTAGGACTGGTCATTGCGTCGTCCTTTCCCACAACTTCCTCCCTCTGCGGCACTCCATCCCTTGCCCGATCCTAAGAGAAGTTCCCTCTGAGATTTTCAGCCTTTTTTTAAATCCTCACTTGAGGATATGTTTATTGATTTGAGAGATTTGAGAGAGAGACGTAAGAGAAACATTCATTGGCTGCCTCCCCTATGCTCCCCGAGAGGGGATTGAACCTACAACCTAGGCATATGCTCTGACCAGAAGTGAAACCCACAGCCCACTGGTGCACTGGGACAATGTTCTAACCAACTGAGCCACCTGGCCAAGGCTTCAGCTTATTCTAAAATGCAGACCTCTCAATAAGTAGCTCCATGACCCATGTATCTTCCTTCTTTCTAGTCTGCAATGAATTTAATTTTCGGACTGGTTGAGTTGATTCCTTGTAAACCTGCCTTCTGGGTTGTAAATTTGTCCTTGCAAGCTCCCTGGGGTTACACTGGGGAAGGAGGTGTGTGCTTTGTTAACTGGAATGAGGCAGTGAACTTGGAAAACTGAGTCAGTCATTGATGTGTTGGATTTATTGAGGGTCTTCCCTAAGAAAGGTCTCCGATGCAGCTGACAGCACTAAACAGTATGATATTGAAAAGAGAGAAAATGGGCTAAAAACAGCTGGGGTAAAAATCTGAGATCTAAGGGAAAGTTAAAGGAGGTAGATAAGAAAAAAAATGGAAAATTCAAATGCAATAGAAGTCTGAGTAGCCCAAGTCTTCAGAAAGAAGTGCATACATTCAAAAAGAAGCCTAATATACCAGGAAGATATGCATAAGCTCTGAAATCACTCAAGTCTAGGGGCAAATCTCAACTCTACAGCTTGCTGACTGGGCGACACAAGGCAAACACTTCTTTGAGCCATAGTTTCAAAGAAGTGTCTGTAGGTTATGGGTGACATAGTGTGCTAGTATATGTTTAACAACTGGCACATTCAATAAACAAACACACAAATAAGTAAAAGTGATTTGCAGTTTTTGCAAATTTCATAAAGCAAATATTCCCACAATGGCTAGTTTCCAGCCACCAATGTGTTGTCACCGAACAGAGTTGGGAAGGAATGCATAGTAGTACACACTTACACAATATTTTCATCATGCAAATACAATAGGTGTAAATATCTCAAAAGTGCAGATGATAGTAAAATGTGAGAAAATAATCAGAAGAGATATTTTTGAGTGTAATATTTTTAAATATAATTTTAATTCATAAATATATAATTTTTAATAATGGTCATTTAATAGCATCTTGCAAAACATCATAAAATTCAAGAATCCATCTCAGTCAAGCTTTGTTCAGGCATGTGTTCTAGTGCTGTGGGCTGTGGGGTCAACGTTAATGCATTAACAACATATGCTGAATGAAGTGCCTTTAAACAGAAGCACACATAAAACAGGGTTATGTATTGATTAGTTGATGAAAATGTTGTGATCAGAGGCTTGTAGGAACCTAACCCTGTATTTTTTCTTGGGGCCATGGTTCATGGTCATTTTACAGAACATCACTGCTGTGGATAAGAAGAGTGGAGTTGTATCCACCTTTTAGGGGATGGCTTGATTGAGCTGCTTCTGTACTTAGCACATTGCCTGGCACCCAGTGGGATAGTGCTAGGAGGTTTCTCCTCTTCTTCATCTCACCTTCCCTTTGCTGGGTAGTGCTGTGCTAATCCAGGCAGGCACTCAGATGCAACCAGAAGTTATAGAACCTACAAAGCAAGTATTGTTATTGTTGGATGCTTGCCTCCTCCAGAGAGGTGCTTTGGAAATTGCACTCATCCATCAATTCACAGTCCTTGAGACAGATGCCTTTGAACTACACAAAGAAAGGGGGCTAACTGTCCTAACAAAAAAGAACTGCATTTAGTGAGGGAGTTTGCCCTTCTTCCTAAGGTTCCCCGGGCTGATAATTGCCAATTTGTCATATTTTTTGCAAGTTACTTTCCTTGAAGTAATTTGGAGGCTCTGCTTCTCCCGGGTCTCAGCATCGTCACAGCAAATCCTACCTTCATTCTCTGTCCTGACTTACATTGTTGACTGTGGGTTGAAGCCTCAGTAACACTTAGTCCTTTAATTCTTCATCATCCCGCCATGCGCCCATCATCCTGCCTTGCCATGTGATGCCTACCACCCCTGGGGACACCGACACCCACTCCAAGTTGGAGTCACCTTTTTTTTTTCAGTCATGGTCAGGATGGACAGGACTTAGCCCATATTCTTTCTCTTCTTGCTAAAGATGACAATCCCTGAAAGCTTTTCATTATTCCTCTCTAGAACAACCTTCTGACCATGGGATACAGGCCCTATATGACCTGTGCCCCCCTAACTTTTGAATGTCATCACCTGCACATTCCCCTTTGTGCATTTTCCCTTACCCACATTGGCCTTCTTGCTGCTTCTTGAACTTACAAGCATGGAGACTTAGCATCTCAGGTTCCTGCTGGCTGATCTGCAACCACCCAAGACCCTCCCGCACCTCCTGTCAGTCAGGTCTGAGCGCAAAGCCCCAGTCCGTGAGGTGTCTGTGACCATCCGGTCTGAAGAGCCTGGGCCGTCGCCGTGCAGCCACCTGTTTCTTCCCTACTTTTGTCCTTTGTCACCATGTGAAATTACCTTGTGTTGTGGGCTGAACTGTGTCTCCCAGATTGACCTTGAAGTACCTCAGGAGGTGACTGTATTTGAAGATAAAGCTTTTAAACAGTTGATTAGGGTGTGGGGAGAGGTGGTAAAGGTTAAAAGGGGTCAAATATATGGTGACAGAAGGAGATTTGACTTTGGGTGGTAAACATACGATGCAAGATAGAGATGGTGTGTTATAGAACTGTATACTTGAATCCTATATAATTTTACTAACCAATGTTACCCCAATACACTTAATAAAACTTTTTAAAAGGAGGTGATTAAGTAAGGCACCTTTCCCATTCATGCATTTTAAGTGTATATTCCTAAAAGCCTCAGAAATAAATTGTGCATACGAATCAGTGTTTATTGCAGAAGATAGAGGATTTTAACTTTTTGCCAAATTATGATACCCTTGAAACTTCATCTTGTCCATTCTTGGGGAGACATTAATGTAATAAAAATGTCATCAATGTTTAAAAATAAAAAGATGTGATTAAGGTAATATGAGTAGGGTGGGCCCTACCCCAGTGTGACCGCTGTCCTTATAAAAGGAGATGAGGACGCAGGCAGACAGACTTGCAGAGAAAAGACTGTGGGAAGACATTTGAGAAGGCGACCCAAGGAGACAGGACTCAGAATTCTGAGACCGACACTGCCGACCCCTTCATCTGAGACTGCTGCCGCTGGACCTGGAGTAAGTTTCTGATGTTCGGGTCACCCAGTCTGGGATGTTTTGTTACGGTAGCCCCAGTAAACGTACTTCTGGTTTCTTTGTTTTTTTTCCTTCTCTTTCCAAAGTGTAAGTTCCATGCATGCAGGAACCATATTTGTCTTCATCCTTCTATCCTTAGTGCCTAAGACAATTCTCAGCATCTAGTAGGCTCTTTATAAATATTTTTTAACTGATTGGATGTTGCAGCCAGGGACCCGAGCCTTTGCTGTTTAAGTTATCTTTGGCTATGCAAATGTTGTCATTATTCATTAAACAGAAAAATAAACCTCAAGCCTAAAGAATTACATCAGAAATTAGTCATAAGTGCCAGGGCTTAGACCTTCTCACCACGTTGTTCCAGAGTTCTGGTTCATCAGTTCTCTAGTTCTCCAACACCCTCTCCTCTCAGTTCCTCTCTGTGTGTAGACCCTTCTATAGCCTCAGTCCTGCATCCTCCTCCCCTGATGCCCTTTGTGCCCAGGTCTGGGAAGCTGGTACCACAGGTGGCTTCCGTTACCTGAGCTTGCCAAAAACCCCTCATCACCAGTGACACAAACAGGCACCCACAGCAGGGAAATGCTGAGTTCACAAAGAGTTAGAGATGAAGTGCATCCTCATGCTATCTTGTTTCCTAGCAGATAGAACATTAATTGCTAAAACTCATATTCTAGTCCTGGCTGGGTAGCTCCAGGTTAGAGCATTGTCCCAATACGCCAAGGTCAGGCCACATACAAGAATCAACCAATGAATGCATAAATAAGCGAAACAATAAAATCGATATTTATCTGTCTCTCTCCCTTACTCTTTTTCTAAAATCAGTAAATAAAAATTAAAAAATTCTTTTTTTTTTTTAATTTTAAAGATTTACTTTTAGAGATGGAGGGAGGGAGAAAGAGAGGGAGAGAAACATCAATGTGTGGTTGCCTCACACGCCCCACTGGGGACCTGGCCTGCAACCCAGACATCTGCCCTGACTGGGAATGGAACTGGTGACCCTTTGGTTTGCAGTCCGGTGCTCAGTCCACTGAGCCACACCAGCCAGGGTATAAAAACTCATATTCTACGAGCACTCTCCTAAATGGGTTCACTTGTTTCTCCAACAAACATTTATTATTGTGCTCTATTTTCCTCTGGGCCCTAGGTAAGGCTCCCAGAATACCAGTGGCCTTTTGATTTTTGTTCTGTTTGCTCCCTGCAGCTCTCTCCGCTCTCCGTGTGGGAGGCTGGCCCCTGCCATCCGCATCTCCCTGGGTTCCCACTGGCAGCTTCCTGCGTTCAGCCAATAGGTGGCATGAGAAAACAGGAAGAGAGAGATGTCGGGGTATATGCTCCCCACTCAGATTTACCGTCCCCACAGGGTGTCCTCTCCTTCACGCTACCTGTTCTGGCCTCTGGTTAGAGCCAAGGGTGGAAATGGTTTCCCATGCTTGCTGGACTCTGGGTGCCTTATTTTCCTGTGTTTGATCTTGTGATCCTACCCACGCTTCTGAAAGTAGTCCTTTCATTGAAATTTCTCCAACTCAGCCCTCTAACAGTGATTTCTGTTTCCTGCCCAGACTCTGACTGATACAGGCTTTGTATACTTTTTGGACTCTAAAGTTCAGGAATGATGTAACTTTGGTGTCCTCATGCTCCAGTGGCTTTGGGGTTCATCAAGGGTGTGGCGCTCGGGCTGCAGTCAGTGGGGAGGTTTCGAGACCACCTGCGTCCTGGTCGATCTGGCGCAGCCGCCGCCCCCCCCCCCCCCCCCCCCCGTTTGCTCTGCCACCTTTCACTGCTGTTGCACTGTCACCACTGCTCTTGGTGCAGCAAGTGCAGGGCTGGAGGAACAGAACGAGGGGGCAGAAATAACCTGGGCCTCGGCTGGATGTGGCAGAGAGGAGGTGGCCTGGTAACAAGGAAAGCGGCCTTGAGAGAAGCTGAGCTGCATCGTGGCCCTTTGGCACAGAGGCTCATCGAGTTAGACTCTGCTCTACTTGCAAGAACAGAGACTTCACGGCTTTTCAAGGTGATACTTTTGCTTATTGTCTATCTTTTCGTGCCTTGGGGAAACTTGGGTAGTTTAATTTATTAGAGTAACTCATGCTTGGAATCAGATTGTTATTGGGGGCAGTTACATGTTGACAAGCTTTTCCATGGGGTGTCTGCCTATTTTCACAATACTGGTTGCGGTGGTAGTGTGTCTGGTGGAACGTCTGTGCTATTTTAATGGCTCTCGAGATACTAGGTGACATAAGTTTAGAGAAGAAGAAGGCAGCTGGGGAAGACAGTTACACAGCACAGACAGAGGAGGGAGAGAAGGTCTAGCAAAGTGGGTGGGGCACAGACCCAGAGAAGATGATGTCAGCCAGGCTCCTGGGAGGTGCACTGGACGGAGACTGAGAGGGCAGTTCTGGGTGTGCTACGCTTTGCATTGTTAGTCCTGAGTGCCTAACTTTATAATTTGGAAGAATTAGCAGTCTGATATATTTGAATGGACATCTCCATAAATTATATTTTTTCCAGAATGCAGTACTACATAGCTTAATTCTCAGAGATATTATAATATATATGTATATACATGAACATTCGTTAAGTAGGGGCACAGGGTGCTCGGAGGTTCAACAAAAGACCATGGAAGAAGTTGCAAGAGAGAGGTTTATTACTCACCGCTCCTGGGGGAAGTACACAGCATGCCGTAAGGGCCACACAGGGAGGCACAGGGAGGTGCAGGGAGGGTGCAGACAGAGAGTGACAGGACCTGGGGCACATGCCTTTATTAGGGCCCCTGAGAGGAGTGCTTCGGTGTTCCTGACTGAGGCCGGACTGATCAATTTAAATCAAAAGGACAGGGCTTTGGTGCGCTCCACAGGGGTTTCAGGTAAGGGGTGCATAAGGCACACAGGCGCTGGGGGAGGGGGAACTGTTGTTCACAAGGGCTGTTGGCAAGGTCACATCAGGGACTTATATTTGCTTGTGACCCCATGCGCTGCTGTCCAGGGCGTGCAGCAGCATGAGGGGCTGGTATCAGTTTCAGGCCCTAGAGGCCACATGACCAAACGAAATAAATACTAGGGCAACAATATGTGGAGCATGTTGTTAAAATTCCCAAAAAAACACCATATGTGACACAAAAATGTAACATGCTTGTTCAGTAATCATAGCGATTATTGGAATTTGAGGAGGCATGCAAGAAACTGGTAGGACGAGGTAAGCCCTGAAATGAGTGTAGTCCGGGAAGGTGCGGCCTATCACCGACATGAGCTAGGTAGTGCTTACAGAAAAGGGCATTTACATGGGGCTCTTAATACTTATCTTTATTATGAAAGTGTTTCCAAAGTAAAATGATCCTCATAATAACGATTGTGTCCAGAGATCAAGAATGAATAATTATATTTTCATATAAAAATCAGCAACAAAACATAGTAACAGTACATAAAATAATTCTAACTGGTTAACAGCACATCATTCCATTTCTGACAGAGATGCTTGAGCACTGAATTGTCTTAAGAAAAAACTAAGGTTTGCCACCTATCCTGTTCCTCACTGCAGGATGGAAAAAATCAAGTCCAAAAACTAACCACCCTCCCCTTTGAGTGACAACAAATGGCTGTGGAGGTAACTGATTACATGGGTGAACAAAGAGCGGGTGGAAATCATGGGCTTAGCAGCACTGTAAGACTTGGAAATCAAACTCAGAGGGCATTTTTTTCCATGTTTAAATTGATGCAGCTCTAAGTTAAAGTCCCAGAATCACCACATAACTGTTCCTATTACAGAGCTAATTTCTCTTTGGCAACTGATCTTTAAAAACCCCTAATTTTTAAAGGGTAGCTTTATAATGACAGTTTTAAACAATTACTGTAGATCCCAAAGAAAAAAAAATATCTATAAAATCCATTTTTTCTCCCTTAACGTACCAGTCATACAACTGCTGCTGTTCCTGGTTTCCAGGCCGTGCAAAATACATCAAAATAGGAAGCCAAACTTCCATGGCCCCTTGTTATGAAAAATGGGCTTAACAACACTTTTTTAAGATTTGGCATCAGAAGGAGGTGTGGGTACAACTGATCCAAAGGCTATTGGGAAACTGATAGCAAAAAAAAAAAAAAAAAAAAAAGTGACAATATTCTGGCTTCTTTTTCTCAAGAGTTCCAGGAAGCTGAAAGGAATGTAAGTGAATGAGATAAACAACCTAGATTTTTAGGCTGAATGCCCCCTCCCATCACTTCCTGGGAAATCTTGAGAATGCCTAGTCTTGTTGGAGACACCATACGATATGCCATTTGGCTGCAGAGATTTTGTTTTATTTCTTTCATGCGATGAGTTCTTAGCTTGTGACCATTTGGTAATGTGTTCCTTTCAAAGGCTTCAGGTCAAACTTAAGTTGGAAATACCCGGAAAAGACCAAGGTTCTCTTTCGGGTGTCTGCAGATCTTATTAACAGTTACTTACGATATTTTATATTCTTTAATACAATATTCTCCATGAAAGCCAGCACCAGATATGCTCTCTTTGAGTATATGTTAGAGGAATTCTAAAAGCATAGAGTGGACAAATAGGTAGGCCTCCTCAGCATCTCCTGAGCGCCCCCTACAGGGGAGTAGGAGACCCTGCACACAAGGGCAAACTACAGAACCCTTCTGGACTACTACTATGAAGAACTAAAATGTGGCCATAGTGAACCAGTGCTAATCTATTTGGTAATTTGAGACCGACACAACTTCAATTTACTGAAAAAAACTTAAATGGACTCTAGGGACAACAATATCTTTATTAAAAACCTATCTTGCTGCATTTTGCCTGACTTCAAGAAGTCATGATTATTGAGAGTATTCTTCCATGGACAGAATGCTAGTGAATGTAGTAACTAGAGCTAACCGCATTTGCTCTGTCCACACAAGTAACTTGGAAACTGGGAGTGCCTTGTCAGTCTGACTTTGATCTGATTTTTTCTTATTTGAAGATTAGAAACATTTCAGGGCTATTATTGTTTATCAACAAATCAGGAATCAGTCAAAGACAAAGAAAAGAAAAGAAAAGGAAAGAAAAGAAAGCTAATTGGCATCTTAAGATCTCAAATAGCACATGAGATGTAAACATAGAACCTTTTCTTTCCAAAGGGTTTCTTGAACCTCTCCGGACATAACGACATCATCACACATACTGATAACAGCATCTTTTAACACCTTTGGAATTATTCTATACGCTTTCTATACTTCAAATAAAAAAATTCAAATATTCAGGCAACTTTGGCATTAACATTTCCAAGAAAGGGATAAAAATATCAATGAAAACAATCACAAACAGATTGAGAACAATCATTGTGTCCATAAAGTTCTTTGTGAAGAGCTCTTTTGCAAAGACTCAGGTAAGCTGAAATAAAATCTCAGTTTTTACTTCGGCCCAAATGACAATGAGGTTAAACTACACAAAGTGGAAGACCCAGACCCCTTCTACCTAAGGTGGAAGCATTCAGTTTGCTCAAGTTCAAACTCTACCATATATATACACACACACTCAGAATGGAAAGTTTGGCAACAGAATTGGACATTTGAGGTTCATCCACCATTTTGGCTGAAGGTGATCTAATCTTATCTCACTAAAGAGTTATTTCTCTCACCCAACTGCTTGCTGTCTTTGGAGAATCAACCTTTGTCTCCGTCAGGTGCATTTCATTATCTGATGGTACCCCGGAACACCTTTGTCCAGCAGCCTAGCAGGAGTCAGATGTTGATAAGATCCTGGGGTGAAGCAGCAATCATATGCATTTTTCCAATATACAGTTTAATATCCAAAATATGAGATTTACTCCCCCATGCTCAGCATTCATATGAGTACATTTAGGAATGAGAACTTTATTTGGCTTACATGCTGACCTGAGGCCCTCTATGATTTTAATTCTGCAATATTTAGTTCTGAGGCTGAGAGACTGAAAAGATTCCATGACTCTCAGCTGTATGGGTAGAATGAACAGGAAGTTGACAGAGAGGCAGGAAGTTTCTATTGTATATAGTAGATAGTTTTTGTGAAAGGAATATGGATAATAATGAGTCAGTGACATTTTGGTTTTATCGCATTTTTGGAGAAACATACATATACACACATAGATCACACATTTCTATCATTTATTGACCCAAGGCCAAATTCTACTCAATTTTCTACTTTTTTTTTTTCCCACTAAGAGATATAGAAAAGCTATAACATCTGAGAATTAAACACACTTTTTCTAGATTCCTTCCTACATACCTCTTTGTACATTGGGAAAGTTTGAATGTGACCAGGAGGAAGGAGACAGCAACGCAGGCTAAGTTAATTAATGGAAACAACCCTCACTAAACACTGCCGAATTCACAAAATACACTTCCAAAACTATGGCGTGGCTCAGGCAGAAGATACCTCAGATTTTTCTCTTATCAGGCCACCACGGGAGAGCAATGGACAGAGATATATTATTCTTCACCTCCAGAGGCCTACAAACACCATTTTCATTTGTCAAAAAGAACTCTTTGCTCTAAAATGTAAAATGCAATAAAAGTCTGCAGATCCATGGGGGACTTTGTTAAATTAATGCCATCATTCTAAGTATTCCCAATCCTTCTTCTAAGTGATTTCTGGGAAAACAAAAGATTGTTTAGGTTTGTCTTTGCTAAGGATAGACTCAATGTACTTAATGTTATGCAATTCTTCCTCAATAATTTGTAAGCTAACCTTCTGAAACTGTTCTTCTGTGCTAAAGGGTGTCAGATAATCCAATTGTGCACCCTTCACAGTTCTCTGGTTTATTGCACCCACGGAGAGGACCTGCTCTGCACACTCAAGCAGGGTACAATCCACTATGCTCTCCCATGTTTTAGTTGATGAAATAGTAAATTCTCACCCTGTCAAAATTTTTCAGCTATAACATGCTCTCTGTTACTTTTTATTTATCTGCATCTTAGCAGATACTGAGATGACAAACAAGTACTTTTGATGTTTTATGACTGGTCTTACAAACTCAAACCATCCACGAATTACACTCCTAGACATAGCCCGGTGTTGTGAAATAAAATAATAAGGACAGGAAGAATTAGTTGTTTCAATAAACAGGTAGACACATTTTCAAGCCTCTTCAATGATTACTATGGACCATACGAGAAACATACTATTTGTAACTAAGTGGGGAAAGACTTAAATTAGTATCACAGTGTGAGGTTTTGGTTTGGGAGCATTTTAAATAGAGGTTGTAAATTGTGAGCACAAAGCTTTAATTTTTCCAAAAAACTGAATGGAAGGTGAATGGCTCGGAGCAGCACACTCACGCCCTAGGGTTTGGCTGTTGTCTGCCCTGATTCGCATACTTCTGTCACGGCATAGTGGTGTCGAGCCCTTGTTTTACAGGATGGGCTTTTTGGTTTATGAAGAAATTATTTGTGGTAACTTTTAATTCCTGCTCACTAAAAGTTGGAAGAAAGGAGACAAAATCTTTGGTTTACAGGTATGGTTTTCTTATCTCCACACAAGTAATGCTGCCACCTAGGAGACGACGGAGACTTATTTTTCAGTAGTCTTGCTCGTTGCCAATATTGTCAGTGTCAAGTCCAATTTTTGTTTTTCTGGCAATAGCGTCTTTTGAGTAAAAAATCCTGTAAAGAGAACAGGTCTCTTCAAAGAAGCAAACAAAGGGGCCCGGAGTGCAATGCTGTTTGGGTAACAGGAAGGTTTTTCTGAGTCCTGTGTAGGGGGAGAAGGCAAAGGGCAAAAAGAGTCTTTCTCCCATTCTCTTAATTTGATTCAGAAAAATAAGAACATCAAAATCAAATACTAGATAGGGCACTTTACTTGAAAGCTGGTGCGATAAAGTGCTTTGCACTAGAGGTGACCTTTGCCAACTCTTGAAATATCTTTTTTTCTGTTGCGAAATATAAACTCAGCTTCTTTCTTTTCATGACACCACACAAGACTGCGCCAATTTCAGGGGCAGCGGTAAAACATGGTTGCAATCAGCTGCTCTCTTGGTGCTATTCTCAGATCAAGAAAAAATTCCAGAGAGTAGGAGTGATTTCTTTGTAACTATAACCTGAAGCAAATGTCTTCCTTCAGAGCCAGAGCGCTGACCTCATAACAGAGAATAAAAAAGTCTCTGTGACCGGCAGGGTGAATCCCCAACTCACTATCACACTCATTGAAGAATCTGGGCTGCGTGCACAAGCAATGAAGCCTCTCCCAAAACAACTTAACACAAAACAATTTTTAAAAAGCCCTCCAACAACTATACTCTTTAATCTGAACTGCTAAATGACTATGAAAAGTAATAATTAAAAAACCTAGCTCATCCTGGTTAAACTATATACTGGGAGAATGGTTATGGAGACTATAGGCAATTTCTACATGGGCACTGAGGTGAAGAAAGCAAACCTATCTGGAGCTGTACGAGAATCTTGCATTGGGTGTTGCTTGCTCTAAGACTAATCAAGCTGCTGCTCCTAGCAGACGGGCCTACAGCAGTAGAAAGGAGAAGAAGTGGATGGAGCATCTCCCTCACCGTCATCAACCCAGGGAGTGGAAGGAGTGAGGAAACCCTCTTTTGTCCACAGATTTACAAACAAATACAAAAAAATAAATAATATTCTAAGACAATACAAATGCAAATACTGTTCCCTTGTGTCAATTACATACAGCATGCCTACATATAGAGAATGATAATTCTTCTTCATTCACAGACAGGACATATGGCAGTGCACTATTCAAAATGCTTTGATAATCCTAATTTTTGTTTCTGGTGCTGAGATATTATGAAAGGAACTGCATTTGCAACTTATTAAATACTTCGGGGAACAAATAGTTCACTTTGTTCCGGACTTGTAGTTTTGAGTAATTAATCATCCACAGAGCAAGGGCCAGTCAGGAGATACCCGTTGGTACCACTGGTTCCATTGGTAGTAGTTGCAGTGTGGGGGTTCTTCCCTGGAGGTTCCGAGTCCTCCTCATCTGAGCTAGACTCAATATCACTTCGATCATCCTTGGACACCTGTGGAACACAAGAAAGTGAGTGTAACCAGCTCCTAAGGAGTCATCAAGGTATGGCATGCTCAGAATCACATGCAATCCATATACAAGGCAAAACAGTTAAAATGTTAAAAAGTCAAAGAGGACAAAAACTTTGCCATAGTAATTAGTTCTCTTTTACTGGAGATACACAGTTTGGGTGATAAAGTCAGTTATTAAGAAATGTGGGCTAGATTTGCTGATCTTTTATTAAAAAAGATTTTATTTACTTATTTTTAGAGAGAAGGGAAAGGAGGGAGGAAGAGAGGGAGAGAAACATCAATTGGTTGCTTCTCACACACATCCCAACTGGGGACCAAACCTGCAACCCAGGCAAGTACCCTGACCAGGAGTTGAACAGGCGACCCTTCACTTTGTGGGATAACGCCCAACCGACTGAGTCACACAGGTCAGGGCTTGCTGACCTCTGTATGGTGCCTTTCTATACTGAGAATGTGTTAGACCATGAGTTGTGCTTTGACCAGCAAAGTGGCCTGCTGCACTGCTGGAATGGCACTGCAGGGATCTGGTACGAGTGAGTCGATCTGTGCTCTGACGATCACATCCTTGAGAATCACTTAAAGTCAGCTCTCAATTGACTACTCTAATGGAGACGTTCGCTAACTCAGTTAATCAAAACATCATTCTTATTTGTTTTTGTAATGCATTATTTCATGACTTAATTTGGTTTTCTTTTGTTAGAATTAAGTAGAAATTTAGTTTTATATATGACATAGTAACTAATGGCAGTAGGGAGTATTTTGAGAACCTGCTGGCTGAGTGTTAGTTTTAAATATTTCCCAAGGAAAATCTACCAACTGAATCATCATGAATTGGTCCCCATCATTCTCCATTCAGGCTCATTAAGTAATGAGGATGGTCACATAAGACAACAGATAGAAACCTATACATTATCATAAAAAATGAAAAAAAGTCAGACTGTCTAGCATGAAAGTACAAGGCGGGACCCAGAAAACCTGAATTATCTTATGGAGGGTGAGCACCTTGTAGTGCAGGCTTCCCTCTAGGTGAGTGTTCTAGGAACCATCTGTATCAGTGTATCAGCTGGCGTTGCTGTGAGAGGCTGCGCTCACTCGGCTTCAGTGAATTTTTTTTGAAGACTCTTTCAAAGCATTTGCCCATTTCATGATGGGGGATTTATGAGCATACCTGCCTGCACTGTGCTGAGTGTTCAGCAGTTTTTGACCTAAACAGCATGACCCCCATATCCAACCCTTCCTATTCACCTGATCTCACTAGAAGTGACTTTTTTTTTTTTTTTTTGTCTCCCTGGATGAAAACAGTCCTTAAACAAAATGTTTTGCTGATATGGAAGAGGTGAAACAAAAAATGGCAGAAGTACTACAAGGCATCAAAATTGACATGTTCAAAAACTATTTTGAGCAGTGGAAAAAAATGTCTTGACAGGTATATTGCATCAAATGGAGAGAACTTTGAAGGTGACTGAAGTTTAAACATGTAAGAATATACAATTTTTTAGCAAATTCTGTTTTTTGGGTCCTCCTTCTAATTTCAGGAGAAATTAAGGAAATACTCTACTGCTTTTAATATTAAAATAGTTTGATCCTCCTACTCTGTAAGTCTAAATTATGATAAGCATTTTTAAGCCAAAGATCTTAAGACCTTTGAGTAACTGAGCGCCATTTACTTACTTTCTAAGTGGGGTGGCAACAGGGACTTGGTGCCCTGGCTTCACAGAACTTTCTTCAATCTAGTCACCTGAGAGTCTCTGGGAGGTGGGTTGGGGAACTTGGCAAAGTCTCCTGGCAAGTATATTAGAACCATCTGGGGGAGCTTTTTCACATCATGTCCTCCCTATGCCACCACGACTCCCAACTTTAGAACCCTGGAATCCAGTGCCCTTCCAAGTGGAGAAGCCACCGTTACGAGACAGTATCACCGCTGCTAGGTGCAAGGGGACTGGAGATGACCAAGTAAATAGTGTAAAAACGGACCTCAGTTCATGCCACCTGAGGTGAGGCTAAACTCACAAGGACTGTCTCCAAGAAGATTTAGATACTAAAACATCAAAACAAGTAAATTGTAAAGATACCTTTAACTTAAAAACCAGGGTCACAGAGATGGCACTATAGTAGGGTTCCACTTCATTTAGAAACCCATTAGTCATAAATTAAGCAGCTCATAGAAAAGAGAGTGATTAATTTACATTTGCATGATTAGTAAGATTATTTGTAATTGCACTGGGAAAAAAATCTGTAACTATGCTACCTTCAAAGAAAGAAATAATTTAGGATGTTTTAAAATAACCCACAAAAAAAATGGTGTCTACAACCTATGGCTATGAACCTTACTGTCCTAGGTGAGCAGTAATACCAATTAAAATATTATGAAGCCTGAGATGTGGAATAAAACTAATGACTGTCTCTTCGTAAAGTTGAAGGAATAAATTGGAGAGAAGAGAATATGTCTGCTAGAAATCGCAATGCAGTGAGGACACAAGTAATCTAATCATCGCTCCTTGTACCTTCGTCATTGTTATTCTGCTGAAAGCATTGTGCATGCAAGTAGAAATACATATTAACTTTAAAGAGTAAGAGCTCACAGGAAAAAAGTTTTGCTTCTAAACAATGCATCAATCAAAATATTTTGGATTTATTTATTTTTATTATATTATTTGGGTGACATTGATTCATAGGGTCATATAGGGTTCAGGTGTACATTTCTATCATACATGCTTATGTGGAATTATATGACAAGAGCTGACACTGAGAAATGGCTTCATAGTCCAGGACAAGGTGCCCTGAGGCCCTCTGCGGGAGGGTCAGCTCCGTTTCCCTCGCTGAGGACAAGGTGGTCGGTTAAGTGCTGCCCTGTGGTCCAGGGCAGACCAGGCAAAGGAGCTAATGCTGAGTACTCCATTCGAGACTGTTGCTCCTCTCTCCAACTTACTTCTCTTTCTCCTACTTCACTTTGGTCTATTCCTGTTCGCTATACACTGCTGAAAAAATTCCTCTCCTTCTCTGTGGGATCATGCAAAGTTCAGCGGAAGGCAAACTCATACAAGAAGACATGAACTGAGCTGCTCCCAGTATCCCTTTGCAGCTGGTGGGAGCCATACCTCAGTTAGAGCC
The DNA here is from genome assembly GCA_004027475.1 of Anoura caudifer. NCBI lineage: Eukaryota > Metazoa > Chordata > Mammalia > Chiroptera > Phyllostomidae > Anoura > Anoura caudifer. The sequence goes on along the minus strand of PVKU01000590.1, from coordinate 345,606 downwards.
CCCAGCCAGTGCCAACAGATTAGACAGAACAATATGCATGGAAACAAAAGCATCCGAGTGCCCCTCCAGCAGGCTAACGCGGCACCCAGGACAAGGACAGAGAGAGTGTTGAGAAACTTACATGTAAAGGGTTCCACTTCCCAGCCTTCCGGGGTGGCAGAAGGAAGAGAACAAACAATGAAAATAAGAAAATGTCATAGAGAACGTTCTAGAAAAGTCACTGCACTACACAGAGAGGTTGGGCTCAAGAAGCTTTATTCAAATCAGCCTCATGAGTCTATTTTTTTTAACCAAAGAAACTAAATTTTATTGGAAAAGGGATAAATGGGCACACTGCATAGTAACCTTTCTTATAAAAGCAAATAAGTTATTAAATTTGTATTCAGTATAAGCATATCCAGAGAAGGACCAAGGAAGACAGTGAGAAGGAAAGAACACAACAAATAATCTATTATTAAATCTGAAATTATAAATGCAGAACACTGGGAATCATCAGTAAAGCAATGCTACAACTTAAAAATATGAACTAAATGGAAGACAATAAACATTTGGTTTGCATTTCTAGGAGGTTATTCTAAACTTTCAAAAAATCAATTTTGATGAAATTTGAAATAAATAATGTTCTTATTGATTCAGAGCAATTAAGTAATCATGATCTGGGACATATTAGAAATGGTGAATTTTATCTTACCTTGCCTTTTGAAATAGCTTTGCAAGCTATTTTTATGATCAAGTAAGACCAGAAGCAGTTCAGGCCTAGTATTAGCAACAGCAGTATGTTAAAAACCCACCAGGAAGGATAAGGTCCAACGATCTCCCAACTTTCAAATAACGTAGTATTTAACACCCTAAGGAAGAGGAGAAAGGTGTCATTGAACGCAACTTTCCACTTTGCCTTCCGAGGAACGCCAGTGCCTACATGGAAGCAGGAAGTCAGCTGTACCCACTAACCACTCCCTCCGTGCAAGGCCCACCAGGTTTCTGGAAGCATCATCACTGGAAGTATTTCCCTGATGGCAAACATTCATTTTGATTCTAGCTTGAATAGGGTACTTCCCCATTTACTTTTGTTAGTATTTCTTCCATTAATTTCCATTAAGATTTTAGTTGTGATTCTACCTCTGTTGGCTAAAGGGCTTTTGAAGTTGCTTTTGGTCTTCAAATACATGAGGAATACCATTCAGTAACATTACACTCCAAGAAAAAAGGATGAATTAATTTCAAAAACACTATGTTTAAACCACATGCCTAGTACAGTGGGAGCTAGAATATACTTCAGTCCTATTTCCTGTCCTCAATGGTTTATAGTCTTGTAGGGGAGCCCCCACAGGGTTCTTAACTTTGTAAGCCTTCCCCTGGGAAAGAATTGACAATTGAAAGATATAGTTTTGAAATGATGCCTTGAGATGAGTATTACAAAGATGTTAAAAAATTACTAGACTGTAATGAATGTTCTTAGTTTTAAGAGCATGTACTTGAGGTAGGCAAAAGTATCTGAGGTCACTGATTCTGTCCCTAACACACCATCAGGACCAGAATGGAGCCGCCACCTGGGCAGGTACAGGAGAGCTGGTTTCAGTGCTTTCCTGCTGTGTCTGCTCCCAGGGCTTTGGAAGCTGACTAGGGCCTCCTGGGCTCAGGTTGCTGCCACGGGCAAGGACAGCAACCACAGAATTTTGGAATCCCTCTTACTTCCTTGTTTTTCTCCTTAGATGGCTGTAGGGCTGCTTTGGCAATGCAAGAGTGTTGATAAAACTCATCTAAGTGTATTTCCACCACCTGCCATTGCAGTGCTTCACTGGGACCCCACAGGAGAGGTTAGGTGGACAATCCTTAGTGGCTAAGGGGGAGGTATGAAAAACTCTTGAATTTAAGACACAAACCGCTCATGCAAGAACAGAAGGCAGACATGCAGATAATTTTATAACAGAGTGAGTGTCATGAGTGCTTTGAGAGAGGTTAAGAAAAGTACTTTATGAGTCCACTAAATAAAAAACTCACTTATTTCAATTGGGATAAGATATAAAGAAAAAAATAGACAGAAATAGGTTCCCTACCCCCAATTTCAGCAACCTACGCTTACAGACCAGAGTGAGAGGAACAGAGTGTATCTCTAACCCTGCCACACTGGTTGTCTCTCAAGAACAATAAACTTGAATATTAAAATCCTAAAATCAACAGTATGGAATTGAATTTGACAATTCATTGGAAGTTTATTACTCTCTGCTGTAGTAGTATTTGTTCTGGTGCAGGTGGACCAATATTAGGAAATCTATTACTACAATATATCATATATCCATCTGGGTGTAAACCTAATTATTTCAATAGCAATGAAAGACATTTGGTAATATTCAATTCTACATTACTGATATTTAAACTAGAACTCATAGGACTTATTTAATAGGATTTTTAAGCAACTCAAATCAGCAGCTATAAACATATTTTAAGAAACATCAATTTTTGCCTTTATAACCAGGAACAAGCCACAAACAGCCAACATCACCATTATTATTTAGCACTATTCTGGAAATTCTGGCCAGTAAGTATGGTAGAAAGTCAAAGACTTCATCTTAAATATTTAGACTTTAAATCTTTATAACTATTTTAAAAACAGCAATCAAAATTTCCAACAATGCAAAATGGTAAAAAATTAGTTTTCATTCTTAACACAGAAATTATGAGGTCATTTTAAATATTAAACATGTTTCAAGAGTTTCTTATGATAGACAAAAATATGTATCATCTCAACTCCATAAAAAAATATGTACACACACACACACACACAAAAGGACAAAAAATTCCTTGAAAGGAATTAATCAAAGCCATTATAGACTTTCTTTGATGGATTAGAGATTGTGTACATTATGTTCTTTACATTCTTCCATTTTCCAAATCCATGTCAAATAATTAGAAAAAATGCAAGTTATTTGTAAAAAAAAAAGAATAAATTAGGATAATTCCTATATCATTGCCTTATTTATTATAACAATAATTTTACTTCAAAACTACCTCGGCTTCCTGACATACTATTAATTTTGACATCGGAGAGACTGTAGTTTAATTTGCACAGAAAGAGGCCCTGCAGAAATAGCAATAATGATTGCACTATGCTATTGAGCATGCATCAACCTTTGCTGGATTATAGGTTGAGAAGCTTTCTCACCACTATGATTTGCTCGGCTTCATTTGAACAGAGTGTCATGCAGTCACTGGTGACATGGCATTCATGTGAATTTCTGCAGTGCTGCATCGGAATTCATAGGCTTTCCTGTGACAATCTCTGGCACCTCTGACATGCTGCTCAAAAGTAATGGGATTTCTTTGAAAATTCAGTTGGCTGCCTGCAGAGACACTCTGCCTGCAGAAAATACAATGAGTGCACCGAATGGATGTATCTTTTAGTGAGAAGGTTGGTAAGGAAAACAGTGCATTAGGTATTTAGACCAGGGAAAGACAGATCATTATGTCTCCTGGACTCTGAAATAAACCCAGGAAAGAGGGACTGTGAAGCCACAGAAAGTTTTGAGTAAGAAAACTGTCTCTCTCTTTCTCTCTTTGTTTTTGTGGCAAACTACTAAATGGTGATTATAGACTTTTACCCTTTCTCAGAGGTTAGGGTTAGGAGTATGTACCTTCACGATGCCGTTGCAAATTTCTGGTTACAGAATTCCGACTAGTGGTTATGATGAGGAATGATTTCTGGGAGGGACCTGGAGGGAGGCTACTGGGATGCTGGAAACATCCTATAGCTTGGCCCGGGTGGTGATTATATGGAGTATACAAGGTTAAACACTTACAAAGGTAAAGATATAGCAAGCTGTACACTGAAGATTTGTGTAATATACTGTATATGTGAATTGTGCCTCAATAAAACAAAATAGAAAAAAGTACTCTGTGGGCCGAACACTGCCAGTGTGCAACTTTTGGTTTGCATAATTACTATATTGATGTCCTTCCCCGATGCCTCAATACTCTGTGCTCCACATGCGGCTTCTAAGTAAACCGACCCCCAGGCCCCCAATACTAGTTAGCCTACATCATCAAACCTCCTACAGCTGCCCAGATAAAGTGGTAGAGAGTTTGTATGTGTAAGATACCAGAAAGGATCATCTTCCTTTGCCTTAATGTTGAGCTCACTTAACCACTAGATGGCATATCATGCAAGTGCCAGACTTGATTCCCTAGATCTATTCTGCCAGAACCTTCTGCCAAAGTGTGGGTCCTAGCACAGAAATCACCTGCTTTTCAGGTTACACCCTTCCTTCCACAAATCCTGTCTAACAACGGAATGAACGGCTCCAGTCCACACTTCTTTCTTCCTGCAGGATTCTCGAAAGAAATGGATGCTTGTGCAATTCACTGGTGACCTGCAGATGCACCGGTTACCACCCCTGAGGGCTCAGCCTTGATGGCTTACTTTAATGGATGTTTAATGAATCATAAGAATTTAATGACTCTGCACTATAGTTATCTTCTCTCATGCTTACCTTTAATGGGTGCTTCATCTTAAATTTGATTATCACAGTTATTTACAGGTTATATGAGGTGGGGGAAGGGGAGATGCATACGTTCATGCAGAAAAGTTTACAATCTTTTTTTTTGAGCAAAGAAAACACAGTCTCATTTTACTATGATAAGGCCTTACTCACTAATATTCTAAGCATCAGTGTGACACCTGCTTTCCCCGTAAGCCTCTGAATTCAGGAAGTCTCATAATGTCACACAGCCCAGGGTAAAAGGATCTTCAATGGCAACTCATTCAGAAAAGCTCCAACCAGTGCTCCATTTCATCATTCCTAATCATGAGAGTCAACTCAAAGCTGAAACTGATTCTCTCTAATATGTAAACTTAGATGAACAGCCTCACTTTCAGTGGATGCTCGTGATGAGACCATAGCCCACAGCACACACAACCTTTGCCTCTTCCCCTTCTCCCCTCTACCCCAACCAAAGACCGCCCTCTGAGCCTCGGGTTGTTATTTCTGGAATGATCTCTCTAAAAACAACAGCAGTAAAATGAGATTCGTATCAGCTATCCAAGGAGAGCCAAGAGTGCTTGCCTATGAGAGTTAGGGTCAGGGGGTCACTTCAGGGAGCACCACATAACACCAGTGAGGATACCTTAAAAAAATTTATTTTACAATCAAAATCAGGGTGTTTTTTGCTTCAGAGCTTTTGAATGGTCTTGACTTTGCCTTCCCAAACAAACCTCAATATATTCATGATGTGTGTTTCTCTGGCATATATTTTCATTTGGTCTACACGAAACACAAACGAAAAATAGATTCTAACTAAAGATTATCGATAATCTCCTGACATGTTTTGTTCATTTAAAAGTAAAGGCTGATAGAAAAGCAATTAAATTTACTCTGAGCAGAAACCACTGGCACTAACATCTGATAAAGACTCAGTTAATTAACTCACTGTTACAATTAAGTCTCTACATCCCACTTTTCTAAGGTAATAAAAGCTCCATCATTAAGCAACATTTTGGTCAAGGGTTGGGTGGTCAGGGCTACTACAAGGCTGAACACTGCGCTTGCAAAGTTCTTTCAACAAGACAGGCCCACCTGCAGCTCAGATTTCTCCACAACACTGGTGTTTGTGGGCAAGCTCTCTTAGGAGAGTGGTTTCATGCAGATATGATTCCTCTGTCCCTGACAGGAAGATAAGCTCGAACAGGGATGAGCCATCGATCTTTCATTTAGCAACGGGCACATCAGTTGTGCTGTATTCCTACCCGAATAAGATATGGGGTCAATTCAGTTATTTTTACTTTTAAGTCATAGCCTGGCCAGACTTAGCCATTGGTCCCTTATATCACAGGAAATTTGTAACTGGTGACATCCTGGGTAGGACAAGTGTTTTTCTCAAAATTAGGCATTGCCCTCTTGGTGCTCCATTTCCTGTCTGTCTACCTGAATGCCCCCCCCGCCCCCCCCCACTCAGTCTGCCTTTCCGTGTTCCTGATCTGCCAACAATCCGAGTCCCTCCAGCCAAGGCTGTGCCCTTCGGGTGTACCCTGATTTCAGTGTGCTTGTTTCCAACCCTCTGCCTAGTTCTTTGTTGCCTACATGCCCCTAAACCAGACTTTTACCTGGCTCTCTGTAAGTGCTCTTTGCTGAGTGATTACTATGTGTTGGGCACTGCACCAAACACACTTTGTACATTCTTTCACTTAGTCCTTCCAACATTCCTGTGAGACCCCTATAGAGTAGAATACTTACACTAGCTACTACTTCCTGAGCATCAGCTTGATGCTAGGAACTGGGCTCACCCTTTATCTGCGCCAACTCATTTAATGCTCATGAAATAAGAATAGGAAAATTATTCTTTTTTTTAAGTAGGTAGTATGATGTTTATTTTACAGATGAAGAAACTGAAGCATAGGGAGTGTAAGTAACTTTCCTAAGATCAGATCAAGCAGGTGGGAGTGAGCTGGGATTTGAACCCCCTTGTCTCCTGGTCTGGGTCCTCAGGCCCTACTATTCCTAAACAGACTCTGCACCCAGCCCTCCCAGACCTTTCTTAGTTCTGCGCCCTTGGCCCACACACAGGGCCAAGCCACCAGCGAGTGATGGCAGAGGAAGGACACTAACCACCACACCTGCTGCCGTAGCTTCTGTATTCCCCGTGACCTCTCCTTTCCTGCTCCTTTCTCCTGTGATTTTTATCTCTCGGGCCCCAGCTGGTTTCTGGGAGGTCCTTCCTGCTTAAATGACCCAATTGAGCTCATTTAACTGGTTTTCCCACTTTGGCCCACCCCATTCAACCCTTGCTCGATAGAATGATCTTCATTACTGAGCATCATATAATGCCTTTCACTACCACCTTGTCAATGTATGTGAACTATTTAAGATATAAAATCAAAGTTTCTTTTTGAATTCAGCTCAGATTATGGGAGAGCCAGCCTTGTGTCCTTTTATTTGGTTTTCTTTTTTATAAGATTGGGCATCTCCAAATATTCTTTACTTCAATACAAGGTTCATAAGGCTGGAGCCTGCTGGGTAGGTAGGAATCTAAGAGACAGTGAGATTCCAGGGACACATCCTTGCATGCTTTCTAAGAGAGCATAAAACCATCCTCACCCCCTCAGAGGAGCAGGATGGAAGACCAGGCCCTGAAGCCTCCCCAAACATCTTTGTGCTTCCATGAAGGGCTGCTCTTTGCTCTCATCCTTTGTAGAAACCATTCCTAACAAGGCCATCGACGGGCTAAGTCCTTCTGGGCCGAGGTTGAACAGAATGCTCACAGCTTGCCCCTGGGCTTCCTCGCCTTGCTCTCCCTTTCCCATTCCTCTGGGGATTTGAACAGTAATTTTTGTAGCTGTGAGAGAAAACTACAACCACACACACACCAATTTGGAACTCTGACTGTGAGATTCTTTTTACCTTTGCAGGTTCTGAATCAATTAACTCAGTTAAAGAAGACAAGCTTGGTCATTCATGAAGTTCATGAACTTGTCCCTGAGGGAACCCACTGGGTTCTGACAAGGAAGCAGAGAGGGGAGGTCTAGTGGCCTGGTCGGAAGATCTCATCTAGAGAGTCACTATTTACAACAGGAACTTTGAGAGGCTGGTCTAGTTTCTGGCTTTTTGGGAGTATCTTCCATTTTGGCTTCCCATACAAGTAGTTGCTGGAGCCTGGGGCCATTTGTATTTTTTTTTCTTTTTTTAAAAAAGATTTTACTTATTTATTTTCAGAGAGAGGGGAAGGGAAGGGAAGGAGAAAGAAACATCAATGTGTGGTTGCCTCTCTTGTGCCCCCTACTGAGGACCTGGCCTGCAACCCAGGCATGTGCCCTGACTAGGATTCAAACTGGTGACCCTTTGGTTCGCAGGCCCACACTCAATCCACTGAGCTACACCAGCCAGGATTGTATTTTCTTATTAGCTATTTAAATAGCAACTTTTGTGTTGGAAAGGCTTTTAGGTCAGAAGAGCCTGCAGTACGGTTATCCCCTTGAGTACAGCCCCCAGGAATAAGGCGGTCCGTATATTGCCCAGAGAAGGCAATGAGGAACGCAGCATCCAACCCTGTGCCTGTGTTCTGGGGCTGCTACATGGGGATTTAAAGTAAGCATCTCCAGAGATGAGTGGTACGGAAGCATCAGTAAAATATGTCACTTTCTAGTCCACTGAAACATTTGTTTTAAGAGAGCTTGAGTAATACTTTCATTGGAAAGATGTTGAAAGAATTTTTATGTTTATTAGATTGAATCTGATTACTAACCTGTAAAGTTGAAAGGGCAGAAATAATACCAACATTTTTTTCAGGGGATCAAGATCCTCAAATAGTATTTAATTATGCAAGGTCACAATATTGCAGTTTTTAGTCTAAGTACATTATTCCCTGGTCTCCTTCTCTTCCTATCTCTAAAAAAAAATTATATGTGTACTCCTGATAAACCTTTCAGCAAATAAGAGCTAAAAGGCAGGTTCAGAAGCCATTGTGTCAGGCTGGCAGGCTGGTAAGACAGGAAGAATGCAATCTCTCTGCTTTCTAAAATTGCTTGTGAAGGTTCCAGTAGAGTCTGGGCTCTTGGAGAATCTCAGCATTTCATCACTCATGCATCAACCCAACCCATTTTGTTTAGTAGGAGCCATGAAGAGAGTCCGTGTCATCTTAGAAACTGTGTGTGTAGTATACGTATCAGGACTTCAGGCTGGCCCTACCTCGGTCTGTCTTGAAGCCCTGGTTGTAAGATTTCTCTGCCATATTAAGATATAATAGAATTTTCCAAAAAATTCTGAAAACCAAACAATAGCCCTTTAAGAAATGCAGGCACACTCACCTAGCATGCACCAACTAGCTGGTAGGTCCAAAAGGTAAGCTCAAGAGTATCTGCTGTTCCTGGTAAACAGACCCTCCTTCCACTTCCTTCCTGACTTCCTTAGTCTTATATCGTCTCCTTAGCTCTGAGACTCTGGCCATAGTTGCTCCTGCCTCTCCAGGTCATATTTCTGTACGGTCTCCCCAGTGTGTGACGGCAGCTTCCACCCCTCCGGCAACTCTGACTGGCATGATGCACCTGCTCCAAGTTCCCATCCTGACTCTGCCCCCATGCCCCCCCATACCAAGCCACACTGACTCCTTCCCTTTTTGTTGAGGGTGAGCAGAGAGGGGGAAAGGGGGTGTGGGGAGAGAGGAAAGAAGAAGGTGTCTCTCACTCCCACCCAGGCTGTATGAAGCCTCTCCTCCAGCCAGCTCCATGTGTGGCATTTCTAAACAGGCCAGAAGGAGCCACCTTGTACTGAATTCTACCGACCTTCTCTCTGAGAAGGGTTGCCAGGTGCATTTTTCATCTCTGTTTTATTTAAATATTTCCGGGGTTCAATCTTCAACTTTATCTTAGAGAAGTGTCCTAAAAATTTTGGAAGTGTTGCTTTGAAGAGAAAATGTATCACAGGCCTGAGAGGGAAGTCCCTCTCAGCTGAGGGACATCGAACTGCATTATCTTTATTAGCTTCCCGTTGGCAAGAGATACAGTAAACATGTCTTTAACAAAGACTTTCTTCTCTAGAGTAAGTCTGAGTCAATAAAACTTGGTGGTAAGATGCTGAAAATCATGGGAAACAAGGAAATCAAAAAGGGGTGAGGGAACCCTAGGAGAGTGAATATAGATTTAGAAAAGAAAAATTCACTCTGCAGGCTTCAACAGTATAAAAGAAAAATAACAAATATGGAACTATATGTATTGAATGGTAACAAGGCAATTGACCAACAAAAGCATTTATAATCACAGCATTCTGGTTAAAAAAGAATTGAAATAATGTTAATTATTGAAATAATTTCTGTAGAATAGACACGCTTGGCAATATAGGTGGGAAGTGAGCTTACTCAGCAAAGAACTGACAAGACTGAGTATGATGTTTGAACTGAAAGTCCAAGTACTGGGACTTCAGGCTGTTTCTGCCTTTGGTGGCACTATGATGATATGTGTCTTTTTACTCCTCAAGGCTACGTTTTCTCATCAACAAAGTAAGGGCCCCCAATGAAATGACTGCTAAAAGTTCTTTGAATGCTAACATAAATAGCTTTGTGAATTCTTAGGTTTTCAGATTTACCTAAAATTTTACCTTTTCGGATTATTTTCTCAATGTATAAGACACTTCATAGGTACAGATGCATTCTTCTCAAGTAATTCATATTCATTTCTCTAAAATTAATAATAACCAGACAACTAAAACCAAGAAAACAAAAGGGAAGATTGCACATTGCTTTGCTGTTCTTCTAGAAATATGGGGAAAGTAAGAAAGTAGAAAACAAGGCAAAAAAAAAAGCATAAAACCCCACCTTTAGGAAGGAACCAGGGAAGGGCCTTGAATAAGTGTTACATTTATGAGGCAAACCTCCGCATCCCCTGCCTCCACCACACACTGAAACAGCGTGCAGAGCCTTAGCCGTCAGCAGCAGGGCATTTGAATCAGACGACAGTAGCTACAGGGATTCCTTAGTAAGCACTCAGCTCAAGTTTGTTGCAGCCACCAGCTGCATGCCAAGCCCCATGCTCACACCCCATCAGTAGCTTCTGTATACTCGTGTGAGCAGGCAGTCAGGAACACATGTGGCGGGGTGTGACTTGTCCACGAAAGTGAGAGTGTCCAGCCCTGGGCTCTCATTGCTCTTTAATTCAGCAAAGCTGAAAGCTATCACCAACCAGTGTTACTACGTTGTTCTCTCTATCTTTCAATCTCTGTGCAATGCTTGAAGCATCAAATGTGTGTATGTGTTGGGTGCATAAACTCAATGCCACTGGACACATACTAGTATGAAATACAGTCAATATTCTTCAGACCCCCTGTGACCAATGCACAACTCTACCTTATGTTGAATGCAAAAATGACATCTCCTAAAATTAACAAGGCATTTGGGTCCTCTCTCACCAACCAATGCAACTATTTACCTGAGAGGGACTTTAAGATGGATAAGACTCAGTATCTATACTCAAAGAATTAAAAGTAAGTGTACGAGGATCAAATACATTGGATGTTAAGGAAGAATATCTTAAATAGAATGGGTGTTCCAGGCAAAACCAGCATTTTGAGCAAAGGTATGTGTAGGCTGGAGAAGCAAAGGGAACACACAAGGAATCATAGTTAAACTGAGCACCTGGGAGTAGTGAAAGAAGGAATGTTAACTGACACCATTTTGTGGAAGGTCTTTCTTTCTAAGTCTGAACTTACACTGGAAAACAAGAGAAATTCCTGGATAATTTAGGGATACATTGATGGGGGGACTTGACTAAGGCCTTGATTTAGGAAGAATCTTATAAAACTGTATTTGGGATGGTTTTCATCAGGAGAGAGAGGGAATGTGGGGATGGTGGGGAGAAGGCAACTGCAGAGATCTTGGCCAGAGGACATGAGGGTCTCAGAAACATGAGCACCTTTGAGGAATGTACCTCTTTAAAAACACTGCCCAGTAATTATAGTTCATGGAAACAGGTACCCCAGAATGGTACAGGGAGGAAGACTAAGAAGAATGAGATTCTTCATGTGAGAAAGAAGCTCTGATTTATTGACGGAGGTGGCACTGGGTCTCATAGGAGAGTGTACACCCTCCTCCCCATCTCCATCATCCAGTAGTGCTCTGGGTCCTAGTGCAGTGCCTGGATGGTGGCACCCTGCATCCTGAACCACATCCTCAATGCTTTCCTCTTTTGGACAGGTGGTCGAGTCTTTTGCCAGAACAGTTACTAGTTTTGTAGGAAATAAGAAGTTTCCATCCATATGCCAGCTTCCGGAATCTTTTAGTCTGACACTCTTGCTATGACCTGACACTTGTGGTGGCCATTAGCGTCAGTTCTGAGGTTAGGCTTTTGATCAGGGTCACTGCTGTCACTGGTATTTGGACCAGTGACACACACCTCTCTTCTGCATATATGACACGAAAGCAAGCAAAGGTAGCAAGGGGAGCTTGGTTAATTATTTGGTAACTAAGAAAGTTAAGTGGAATTAACTTTATTTTTATTAAGTTTGTGCTATATGCCCAGTACTGTTGGGGGTGCACACTAGTGGGTCTCAGAAAGCTAATCTAATCTGGTTGAGTTGCTGGGGTTGGAATATAAATTAGTATATTCTATATGGTGGGTAACATTACAATATATGTCAACATGAGCACATTCACTGAGCCTGTGATTCTCTTTCCAAACATTTGTCCCAAGGAAGTAATAAGGAATTTATGAAAAGATTTAGCCTCAAGGATATTCATATAAATATTATCTACAACAGCAAACCACCGGAGACATCCTAAATAATGTCCCAAAATAGGGCAATGATAAATAAACAATGACTTTCTCATAAGATGGCCAATATAACTATGTAGCCAATATAATTATGTTATAGATGACTATTTAATAAAATAAGAAAATGCTTACAGTGCAATGCTAAATGAGAAAAGCCAAGCTATAAAACAATATGTGCAGAATGATTTCATTTTGGTAAAGGGAAAGAGGTCACGTTAAGCATATGAAATGTTAGGAACAAAGACATCAAACTACCAACAGAGATAGCTACCTCAGAACTGCAGCATTGGGATATACCTTTTCTTCTTCGTTTTCCCATGTTTTGTAAAATTTCTGTTTATTTATAATATGTACATGATTACATAAATAAATATTAGTTTAAGCTAAAATCTGAGAAGACCATATAAGAATGATAATACATAGCCAAGTGCTAAGGAAAACCAATAAGGGTCTCAACTGGGGCAAAGAGCACAAGAGATTTTCCCAAAAGCCACCGGCGCTGAGTCTCACAGCCACAGAGGGGCAGCTTGGCGTGGCCAGATGTGGTTCTCCTCAAAGTCTCAGCTTCCTGCTCTGGATGCGGAGACAGTAATGGGCAATACTTGCCTGTGGTCACAGCAGCTGCTGCCCCCGGCCCCCTTCCCTGTGAGTGGGAGAAGGGGTGGCTCCCTGCCAGTACTGAGGAGGGGAGGGCTCAGTGTTCGGGGAAAAGCAGGGCACGCTAGTGGCAGTGAAGTCCCTGTCTGTCTCCAACAGGCCTGTTCACACTGCAAAAAACAGATGTTGAGATTCCATTTGAACAATGGAAGCCGCTCTCTAGGTTCATTCATGGCTACGGGTGTGGGGGCTCTGAGAGGATAGCGGGCTGACCTAAACACACATCGTAAGCACATCTGATCACTTCTGTCCCTGGAATGTGGGTTTGTTGGCATGTTGGGAGCTGTTTTTGTCAGAGTTCCCAGTATTTACAGCTTAATAACTGGCCTAAGAACTGTAAAACCTGCCTGACTTCTGCACTCTCTGTTATTTTATTTCATGATTTTGTGAAAGAAATGTATTTTGCAAGACACAAGGCATAGCTTGTGGAAACTATGGTACAATCCCCACAATCTTGTCTTGAGGGGCAGGGGGAAATGGAAAAGGAAATGGAGAGAGAGAAGGAGAAGGGGAGGAATGGAGGGATGGGCAAAGGGCAGGAGGAGAGAAGGAGAAGACAGAGAGAGACCCTCTTCCCTAGCACTTGCATTTGTCTGTATCTTGAATCAAGGCTGGGCCTTGCAAAAACTCAGCATGGCATTTAATACCACCCAATTTCTGGGATTAAATGTTACAGTAATGAAAAGAGAGCCACAGACAAATAGCTGTGTCTTGGAACTTACAAGAGGGATGTCCCTACAACCTAACCTCAGGGCCTGAAACTTGAAAGCTTCCTCCACCTGTAACTGCCAGGCAGGGAACCTGCCCGGTGGGATCCACTTGGGGATCAGGGCAGGAACATATTCAAACAGTTTACTGAGGAAGAAAGGAATATGAGCACCTTGCCATGGACAGAGGGAAGGCAGTGGAGTGGCACCGACCGCTCGGTGACGGCATGTGGATTCAGGAGCTGGGGGAGCAATGGTTCTTTTGCAGAAATCCCCACTGTAAGCACATCAGTGTAGTGGCTCTAGGGATGGCACTTTTCTTTGGTAAGTCATCTTTGAAAGGTCAAAGACAGCCTACAGAGTGTCCTGGGGGTTTCATCTTAAAAGCAAAAAAATAATTTCACTGACAGGACAAGATGTCCTCTCTGCTTCTGTTAGCTGTAGTGTGTTTAACTGGGCCCATCCACTCAGCCTCAGTCACTCTCTCCAGTAGTCCCTGATCATGAACAGAATGTTTGCAGTCAACAAGCCGAGTATAAGTCTTCTACTCTCAATGACAGAGATAGCAATAGCCGAGGCCATACCTTAAACCAGAGGAAATTCCACACACACCATTGCCAATCTGAGTGTATGGGTCTGGCGGCTTGCTGTGGGGTTTAAGTGGCACTCAGGTGGCACCTGCTGCAGCTTCCACTCACACATCGGAGATGCTGAGGAAAGTACTTCCTCACGGGAAAAGTGCGTAATGCACATAAACAGCCAGTTCATAGAAGAAATACAAATGGCTTATGAAAACATGGATAAAATGTCCCATTGTGCTTATAATCCACTAAACACAGAATTAAAACAAGAGACATGTATGCCAGAGTTCTGGGGCTGAGGTGGCATGATGTCTGCAGGCCGCTCTGAGATGACTCAGCAAACGTGTGTGGGAGACGTGCAATGGGTGGCGCAGGTGCGAAGGACGGGTGAACGCAGGTGAGGAGGCTAAGTGTTCATGGCACTTTTTCCAAAATTTCTGTGGGTTTGAACATGTTCAAATGAACAAATTTAAAGAGATAACATTGAAACTATCAAATCATCAAGCACACATTAAAAAGAGGAGGAAACGCTATTATCAGAAATAAAGTGAAAGTGATACTCAGTGGCTGGTCAGAGTGTACAGTGGTGAAAATCTGAAAATGGAAAATTTGGCCATACATGTAAAGAATATCTATTTTTAAAAAAGATTTTTATTTATTTATTTTTAGAGATAGGGGAAAAGAGGGAGAAAGAGAGCGAAAGAAACATCAATGTGTGGTTGCCTCTCGAGCTCTCCTAATGGGGGACCTGGCCTGCAACCCAGGCATGTGCCCTCGAGTGGGAATCGAACTGGCAACCCTTTGGTTCGCAGGCCAGCACTCAGTCCACTGAGCCACACCAGTCAGGGAAGGTAAAGAATATTTAAAAGTGATTCTTTATCCACATAACTTTACTTCTGAAGTTATCTTTGTCTTTAAAGAAATGAGTTACCTACACATTTAGGTTCAAGAATGTTCATGCAGCCCTGGCTGGTGTAGCTCAGTGGATTGAGCATGGGTTGTGAACCAAAGGGTCTCCGGTTCGATTCCCAGTCAGGGCACATGCCTGGGTTGTGGGCCAGGTCTCCAGTGGCGGCCATGTGAGAGGCAACCACACATTGATGTTTCTCTCCCTCTCTTTCTCCTTCCCTTCCCCCTCTCTAAAAATAAAGAAATAAAATATTAAAAAAAGAATGTTCATGCAATACTGTTTTTAATGGCAAAAACATCTTCAAATGGTTAAAAAGGCCCATCTATATAGTAGAATGCTGTTTATACATTAAAATCATGTTCTATCTATGTGACATGAAAAATTCTCCATTTAATAAAAAGTGAAGAAAATCAGATTAAAAATTGTATACAATGTGATCTCTAATTTTCATATATAAACATTTCATCCACACACTGGATAAAAATTTGATCAAAAGAACATATTCCACAATGTTAACATTGGTTACTTCTGATTCTGGGAATTTAAAATAAAAACATTTTCTATACTATTTTCCAAATGGATGCATTATTGTAATTAGAGAAAACTATTTTTTTTCAAGAGTAATTATGTAAGAAAACCTTTCACTCATTCATGTCAGTTCCCCTCAGAGGAAAGGAGGAGAGGCTGAGTGTTGAGTGGGAGGGTGGAACACCATCAGGAATGCCCACGGTGGACACGTGGAGTGGAATTTGGATCTGAGCCACAGGTGTCGGTTTTAGGGTTCTCATTCCTATGAGCAAGTATCCTTAGCATGGCACTCTCATGGTATTAAAGAAACAAGTCTAAGAAGAAAACTTCAGGAGGCCAGAGGAGCCCCTTAGGTTATTCTGCCCAAGTCTTTCTCAGACTGAGGTCACATGTGGAACATGACGGCAGAGAGATGACTTTCCACTTGTGCTCTGGTCCTGGGGTTCCCAGTGTGAGGGTGAAGAAGAGTCTGGGGTAAAGCATATAGCAGATGCTCCATGAACAGCTTTTCTTGGGTGGGGAGCAAATATCTTTGATTAATTTATAAACATGCATGTGATTTCTGGAGTTTGTATACACTGTATATAACATGTCCATTGAAATGATTCAAAATCAGCTTTTAAGTGAAATGGTGTTTTCCACTGTAAATCGAATTTCCCTTTATCTGTAGAATTGAGAGACCTAGTCTCTCCACTCCACCTTGTGCCATGTGCTGCGATGAGCCTGTTCTGTAGGAGGACAGTTCCCAGCTTGGCTGCTCACTGGAGTTCCCTGGGGAGCATTGAGAAGGCTGACACTTGTGACTGGCCTACAAAGGCTACGATTCAAATGGTCTCAGATATAGCCTAGGCTGTGAAATCTTTAAAAGGTCCTGGGCAATTTCAGTGTGCAGACAGGTTTGGGAACCGCCTCTGTAGGCTTTTTATTTCTTTTCCTGTCTATTTTCTTCCTTCCTTCCTTTCTGAAAAGCTACAGGCAAACCTGAGTAACATTTCTGACCCATTCCTGCTCTCAGTAGACATGATGGTTAGGGGTCATTTATGACGGTGTGTGCCTGAATGAAATTTACCAGGCTCTGCGCAGCATGTTTTAAATTCTGTCCTTTTCCCCTCCCACTTTTACTTTTTGAGCATCAGAATTCCCAATTTCTGAGGTTTCAAACTGCCCTAGCTCAGAGACACTTGTGGACCTTACTCTTCCCAGCTGTTCTTTACCCTCTTTCAAGCCACTTAAAACTTAGGTTTAGCCTCCCAGAATTTTGCAGAGGTCCTCCTTTGAAGACAGCATCTGAAGCATGAGTTTCTAAACCCATCCAGACTAAAAGTGAAGCCCCAGGCAGAGAAGGGACAATGTCCACAGCACCAGAGAAAGAAGCCCAAAGCCTCGAAAGATGACGGTGCCCTCTTCCTCGCCCGCAAGTAGTTCATGTCAAAAATGATTCCTCACCGAACAACAATGTACAAATACACTTCAAAACACTTTTATCTTTTTTGACATGGGAGATCAAGTCAATTTTTATTAAATACAAAAATATTACAAAAAATGTTTATGGCACACTTTGCCTGTGTCTTGTGGGCATACACCCTTGGTCGGCCCATTAGGTACCCAGCATGAAGTGTGAGTGAGCGTGATTCATGGCCCACCCCTAGATGACTTGGGTCACTTAACATTCACGTCTGCTAAAAAGAGAGAGCAATGTTTGTTATAGAGAGCAATGTTTGTGAGGAGCATATTCCCCTTCAGATTTGATCAATATTCAAGTTTCTTAAGATATAGCACTGGGTTTACTATGTTTAAAACACCTGAGATTATATTCAGGGAGATTTTTGCATTGATTTTCAAAAGACAACTCTGAGAAGGTTCCAGCTAGTAACGCACCACCTCTTCACCTTCCCTGGAGGTGCCTCTCGTATCAGGACAGCAAAATACGAAGATGGCCACTGAGATGCCATCTTCATTTGTCTGCTTCTCTAACGAGGAGGGTAGATTGGCCCTATGTATGTGTGAAGCCCTGGGGCAAACCATTCCTTCCTCACCTGAGATACTACTCAAGTGAAAAATCAGTCCACCTGGAAAGGCCACCTAAGTCCCCGTGAGCAGCCACCAGGAGGTGAAGGGTGCTGAGGGCAGCAGGGAACCGTCCTACTGCTCAGCAGCAGAGATGTGGAAAGGTTTCTGGCTAATCACAATGGTTAGACTCACTCTCCTTCTTCAAACCTCCTAATCATCACCCATGGGAATTAGAATGAAATCTCAAACACCTACCAAGGCCCATAGAAGTCTCTAATTTGGACCTCTCCAACCTTATTTCCTACCTTCTTTCTCTCTCTTATTTATCAAGCTTCTTCCTGTTCCAGGAATAGGCCAACACTGTTCCCAGCTCATGAGGATGGCACCAATGGTTTCCTGTGCTGGGCCTCTTCCTACAACTTGTCCTTCAATGTGTGTCTATTTCATTGTATTGCAGATACTTTTCCATGACCTCATTGCCTCCCACCTTAAAGCATAAGCTCTGAGAGTGCAATGACTAGGTGCATTAGACCTGCTTTGGATCTGCACAGCCACTGTGAACTCTGTAGCAACTGGGTGCTGATAAGATAATGGGGGCTACTGATCAACCCCCATTCCAAGAAAACCGATGGCAGGCATAGCCCCCACCTCCGCGGCCCACAGACTATCCCTGCTGGATACACTGATTTACAAGTATAGGCAGGCAAGACTGCTCCTCCCACTTGCCTTGCAGTGTTGATACTCATAGGCATAATTTGTCAGTGCATTGTGCCATGATAATTGCTTTTGGTCTGCTTACTGCCAAGACTTTAGTTTTAGCAAAAGCATTAGACATGCAACAGAAGAAAGAACGAGCACATTAGGCCCTGAAAATAAAGTTATTAGAATAGCAGGCATAAAGGTGATGAAAGCTCACGTTGAGGCTAACACAAAGTGACTTTAGAAGCCATTTCAACTGAACACCATCACAGGCAGAACTGAAGTAAATTGCAATACTAACAAAATGCTAATGCTTTGCATTTTTATCATTATCCTCCATGAGTTGTTTTTCCTCTGCAGAGTAAGACAAATGGCAGTCAAGTCAAAGGTCAGATTTTTCTCTTTAGAGCTCTGATGGAAGGCAGGGCCTTTGATAACTGTGGGGCTGCCACGTATGTGCTCAGCCTTTGAAATAGATACCACGCTGAAAGTGATGTTTTCAGATGCCAACTGTATAATCCTGGGGCTTATATGTTATATACGTGCCCCTGGCACTAAGGAACCAATGCTTAGAATGCTATCATTGCTGCTCCTGAATGGGCTTTGAAGGAGTATAGTGACACACCTTTAAAGTGTGCCTCCTGAGCTGGGGCTGTGGTCCTGAAATAACTCTTTCCTTTATTTCTGTGTGGACTTTGGTCTCATTACCACCATGCTCTAATCAAACAATTGCGCACACAGGCAAAACCATTTTCCCTACGTTTGTATCTATATGTACAAAGATTATCTATCTATCTATCTATCTATCTATCTATCTATCTATCTATCTATCTACCATCTATCTATAATTGCCTGCTTGGCACCTCCTCTTGGGTATTTATGAGGTACCTCCAAAGCCAAATTTACATTTCCCTAAAACCTTACTCCTCTTGCAAATAAATCCACTACCAAGACTATTGCCAACCCCATTATTAACCACTAGAATTCCAGACATATACCACTGTTTCCATCCCAAAATACTTCAGAAGAGGTTAGAGTAAGTAGGTAATTCACCCAGAGTCATACAGACAGAGTGATAGAGCCAGGATCTGAGCTCATGCAGGGTTATTCAGAGCCTATTCTGTTAACTACCATCTCCTTCCTCCATCAACGGTTTTAACTCTCATTGAGTTACTTAAATCAAAAGTGTGGTGTTGCCCTTTACACCTCCATCAACTTTATCCCTCACCCCATAAACAATGTGGCTACACGTTCTATCAGTCATCTGGAATCCATTTACTCCTGTCTGCCACTGCTACTACAGCTCTGCTCTCAACCACCATCAGCTCCTACCTAGACAGTCACTGGCATAGGCTTCTAATGAGTCCCCCAGACAGACCTTGTTTCAAGATATCATAAACAGAAAGACCATGAGAACAATGAAATCATGTGGTACTATTTGGTCAGAAAGCAATCATCCAGATAACCTAGAAGATGTGTATTTTTAAAAATTAGACTATTACTAGGAACAATTTCAAAACACTTTCTTAAGCCTTGAGTAGATCCATGAGCCCCCAGTGGCCAAGCTAACCCAAACTCATTCTTACGATGGCAGCTTACAAGTCTTCCCTCAGGGAATTATTCTCCATCCCTAAGAATAGATTGATCCTCACAGCAGCCAATACACAATTATAATGCTTATTGTTGTAACTGTGGGATTGATATCGGCCTCCCTAATTGAAAGCTTCGTGAGGGCAGGGGAGGAAATGTTTGCCTTTTCACTAATGGTCTCATTACCTACTAGAGTGTTTGGCAAATTGTACGTTTCAAATATTTGTAGGATAAATGGAATTTTTCCATAATTTGAATGGCTTTAATATTTTCTAATTCTAAAAGTAATATTGTCATGTAGATATTTCAGGCTATGAAGAAAAAGTTAAGAAAATGAAGTCAATTCCTTTCCATTTTTTCTTCAAATTGTTCTTGGCCCATATTTATTTTCATCTGTAGAAAACCAACTTTGTTGAAGAGCTGTTTAAACAATGTGTATGTAACTGAAAATCCATGGGATATTTCTCCTCATCTGGCACCAAATATGCTTAAATTCTGGAAAAGGACATAACGCTGACCTTTCCCTCACTCTTTTCTACCACACTAGACTTTTCAGAATTGTATCATCATTTGACCTCCAGAGTTTAAGGCACATTCCTCTAAATGCCGCCTCTTCCAAACTCACCTCCTCTCCTACATCCCTTCCCATCTTCTCTATGCCTGGCTAGACAGTAGAATCAGCTGCATTATACAATATAAAATTGAGGGTCCAATCATTTGTGCTTAGCAAATATAAAATTAAAAATAGCATAAAATAATGGGAACAAAAGAAAATTTAAATAATATGAAAGAATCCAACTGTTATTTTCCTAGCTCACTTGAGTTAGGGCACATGAGTGTTTTGTAACCTTACATTCTTAGTTTTTATGTTACTCAGCCTTTCAGAGTGAGACTATCTCATTGCACACAAGGTCAATTTACAGATATATACTCAATTTTTACCATATGACCTAGCCTTGGAAACTAGCCTCTGAATAACATTCTATTCCATTTCATATTGTGTTTTTTGCTCCTTGCTTCTGCACATGGCATTACCTTGGATGGCCTGTACTTCCTCCCATTTACTATGCATTGCTTGCTCAAGGCCCAGCTCAAATATCACTTCCTCAGTGAAACCATCCTGTGTCCCTGATCAGAGTCCATCCAAACATCTACTGGGCCTTTACTATAAAACTGTGCACCTCTGTTGGTTGCTTCTGGCATCCCTCTGTGGGTAGACTAGTTGCCCAATGTCAGAGCTGGGCTGCAGGCTCCTTGGGGTGAGGATGTCATATGCACATTTGTATCCCTGGTGGTTAGCCCTGAGTCTGAGCAATCCTTCAATAATTTATACTTGGTTAAAAAACAGAGCCTCATGAGATTTTCTTTGATCCATAGTTTATTAAAACATCCATGATGCAGATTCCATTATAATATTCTGTTTACTTCAATGTCCATCCCTCACTGGATTATTTATTTAATATATTTGAGCTCCATTCTGAGGAATAATTGTGAATCTTGAACTAGAGTTTAAAACTTTCTGAAGTTCTAGACTTCCATGGTCTTAGCAGAGCACACCCATCTCAATATCAAATATCAATTATATAAAAAAGGATAATTTAGATACATCACCAGAAACAAAAGCATCTATTTTCTGTTTGGTTCCTGATAAACTGTCATTGTTTACTGTTTAATAATCACTGCCATCTGTCACTTAACTGCTTCATACCATCTGTCCCTGCATGGCAGAGCAAAATGAGTCACATCTCTTCTTGTTGGTCAGATGTAGTGAGCTCTGGGTGAATGACTGTTTCAGAAAGCGATGTTTTGACTGCCATGCTCAACTTTATTTGTCACAGGAAGAAATCCTATGTTAAGTCAAACAATCCATAACATAAGCCTCTCATTCTGTATATGTAAATTGGAGTTAACTTTCATAATTTGGTTTTCAGCCATAACTTCTATGTGATGAACTTTTCAGTCATAAATTTTTCAGTCATAACTTCTATGACTGAACATTTAAATATGTACATGAGGGGAAAGAAGACAGTGTAATGACTGCCTCACCTTGATAGCAACTCAAAAGTGATCAACTCATGGTCAATGTACTTTCATGTGCATTTCCCTCCTTCTGCCTACCTTGAATTATTTTGAAACTAATCCCTGAGACCATATTATTTAATATATAAATATTTCAAGGTCTTTGAAAAAACCTAACCAAAACACTATTATCACCCATTATGATACCTGTTAACGATAATTTACATTCACCTGTTGAGCCCATTTTGATCCTGATGCAGAAATGGATCTGACTGAATATTTCCCTCTAAACTGCTCAAATGGCTTTTATAAATGGTAGACAGTCTGTTCAGTTATTACAATGCTACCTCTGGGGAAAAGGAAAACAACCCATTCTCTGAATCCTGCTTAACACTGAATTCAGTTTTTGGAATAGGTACTATATTCCCCTACACACATACAAGATAAAGAACAAAGTCACAGGCATCCACACTACCACATCAAACTCAATAGCCATTCTTCTTGTTCAGTTTTGCCTAGGGTCACAAGCCCAGATAATTCATGCTGAATTTCCATGTACATTTGAGCAATTGGTTTTAGACACTGCAATAGTTCATTTTATAATCTCACATCCCCCATAAATTTCCTATGAATATTGGTATTAAGAATGTGAAAGAGGTAGTTCTTAAAAAAAGACTGAATGCCATATTTTTCAAAAGGTCACTGTAGAATTTTTTTCCTTACACAGTAGAGAAAAAGGACAGTTACGAGATGAAGAGGGATTTTTTTTTTTTTTTTGGTTAGCCTAATACTGAATTATCCATTGTTGGTACTCAGTCTCTCCTGGGAGTTTCTTAATTGAACAGGGCTTGAAAGGTTTTCATTGTGTTTTTCCTCCAACCCTCATGAATCACAGACACATTCATAGTGAATACAGCTCTAATGGAAGACGCTGTTATCCCATTACTCAGTCTGGCCTCTGTCACTATTGCTCTTGCCTCTTAAGAGGCTGGCATGCTATCAGGTCAAGAAAAGGTCAATGTACAAAGACAAGAAGCATCACTCTTCACAGGGAACAGAAAAGCAGTAGTAGAAAGAGATGGTACAGCCACCAACTAATGACTGTAGCATAAATTCTAGACTAATGTGTCCAAGCATCGAGGGAGATCCACACATTTACAGAGGCAAGACAGTGCAACGGAGTATTGTGGTGGCTCCTATAGGCAAGACAGGGTGAGGACAAAGGAGCTTGTGGGATGAGTCAGGTACTAGTGACGTGGCCTTCATGTTGCCACCTGCATGCCAGCGTTGTCTTTACACACATCACCTCACTCTGAAAACCTGAAAGGAAAGTGCTAGCTATCAGGACTCTGACTACAGGCTGCAGCTGAATTACTTATCACTTTCCCTGTTCAATTTTGAATAGTCAGACTTTTCTTGACTTGGCCTTACTCTCTCAAAGAATCCTCCTCTGCCTCAGTACCCTCATCTAACATGGACTTGTGTCAGATAATGTTCTCAGCTACATATAAGAGCCATAATTTTCAAATGAGCTAGAAACAGTGCTATACAATGCTTTGAACTTCTCAAGGTACTTCTTTACATGCATTCTCATTTGATACACACACAAACTCTGCCAAGGAGAGCTTTGTTGCACTCACTTACCATGGAGGTAGCAAAAGTAGGGAAAAGAGTGGTGATTTGATCAACTTTACGAGTAAGCTGGTATCAAAATGAAAATTTGAACAGGATTCTTAATTCCTAGTCCAATATTATTTCCACATTATTTCATTTAACAGGCTATTTTGTAAAACAGCCTCCAGACTATTGGGAAATAGCTTTCCAATATCCTTGGCCTGATGTGATTTCAGTGACATTCTATACATATAATCTATACATTTGTCATTATTATCTGATTCAATTGGGAGTAATAGTTTTAGCAATTAAAAAAGTAGTTTAGCCCTGACTGGTGTGGCTCAGTGGATTGAGCACCAGCCTGCGAACCTAAAGGTTGCTGGTTTGATTCCCATTTGTGGCGCATGCCTGTGATGCAGGTCCCCAGTTAGGGGCATGCAGGAGGCAGCTGACTGAAACACATAGATGTTTCTCTCCCTTTCTTCCTCTCTTCTCCTCTCTCTAAAAATAAAATAAATAAAAATTTAAAAATGCAGTTTAAAGAGGACAATAATTAAAATGATATATATGTACCTTAAAGAGATACATTATATATTACACATTATACACACAAGCACTTTCATTCATCAGTTTTTTGACTTGGGGCCAAGGGTTTTCCTTTTGAATATGGGTTCTCTAGTCAACCTTTCTTGCATATCCCATTCTTAAAATGCACAGTCTACAATTTCCACTTTGGGCTTCTTTAAAGTTGAGTGAAAACTTAAGCCACTTGGAAGCAATCCGAGTGCAGACACCTTCTGTATTTTTATGATTTTCCTCCCAGTCTTTTAAAATTGTTGCATCTATACATACACAGAATTTTAAAGATACTTTTAGTTTTCACTTAATTTTTATAGTTTCAGAAGAAGCATTTTGATTTTATACTTATATATTAATGTGTTATTTAGTATTTTATTACACTGAATAATAAAACATACAGCCAGCATAAAGGGTTTGCAGACAACCCCTTGACTCTTGGGAGGCATGCAGCTCCAGCACTGGGGGAGGTTCTCAGGCACCCCAGCAAGTGCTGGGTGCATCATGGGCTGTCTGCGTGCCAAGGCGAAAGGAGACGGTCTGTCCATTAGGGAAGAGGGGCAGGTAAGAAGAATATGGCCAAGTGTTTCTGTTTTGTCTTTTCCTGGGAAGCAGGATTTTGGGGAGGAAAGAACATTTACCAAGAAAAAGACTGGCAGAGTGCTGGCTCTGTGTCTGACAGACTTCTGGAAGTTGTTTGACTTTACCTGGGGCTCAGGTTTCTCAGTATAAAATTAAGAGAATAAACTAGGTCGTGGTTGCCTACAGCACTGGGAATCAAAAGGAGTCTTAGGCCTGGGCTCATTCAGCCCAGTGGAAAATCATGTCTTCACTGGCAATTTCTGATGAAACTATTAACTAGCTAAATGGAAATTCTATAGATAAACTGAAGTTTGCCTTTCCTCAGTTGTAGGAAAAAAAATTCTCAGGTTCAAGTTTTCTGTAAACCTTTGTTATTTACTAAAATTAAAATTAAAGAAAAATACAAGGAAATTGTTGTTCATGCTTAATATGAGTTTGTTTTTATCCTAGGCATGTGTGAGGATTTTAATATCTACTTCCAGATTTATTTTCAGAAAGCAATATAAGAAAAACTCACATAATTTTAACCTAAGTTTACCTTTCCATTAAATAAAAAACAACTCCACTTAGTTTTTGAGAATCAGCAGGTTGAAAAGCACCTAAATATAATGCAATGACCACCTTTAGTTTATAGTTCAGCCCAAGTCATCAACTAAGCTTATCCAAGTGCCTTCCATTTTCCACAGCAAATACCTTCCATGCTTATAAAGAAATCTCATCTCCAGGTATGTTGTTGTTGTTGTGGGTGGCAGTAGGGGACAGGACTGTGGCTCTAGTCTATATTCCAAACAGTCCCCCAGCACCATGTTGAGCGTGCTGCAGGAGGTCAACACACTCACTGTGTCCTGTGATATACCAGGTAAGGGTAAGCTATCAGTGGGAAATCAACATATTTAAACTTCCTACACTTCCCTGCCTTTCCTTTTCAGCAATGTCAGCCTAGAAAAATTATTTCTAAGTGCTGTTGTTTTCACTAGCATTTTGTATTCTGTACTCAGAAGCCATTTTGGTCTACAGATCGCCTTCGCGGAGGCCTGAATGGAGCAGTCTGATTAAAATGTTTCATAATCAATGTAAATAGAAGAAACAGATTAGGGATGTCACCCCCACCCCTGACACACTTCGGAAGCCAACTGTTCTTGTACAAACTTTTAGGAAGCAGAATGACTATGGTGGGTACAATAATTTGTAGGCCAAATCTATCATAACCTCAGTTGAATTAGTTATTGACTTTATATTCATTGTTGGGAGGTGGTGGACAGGGAATGGGGGAGAAGTTTGCTATGAGCATTGTATGATATAAAGTTGTATTGACTCTGATGACTGTGAACAAGCCGCGCCCAGAGCTACACAGTCCTGCGTTAACCAAATAGTCAAAGCGCTGTTCTGCTCAGCTGAGGAGGGGTGAGGCATCAAGGCCACTGCTGTCACCCTACAGAACGCATACTTGGTAGAGAACGGGTCTGCATGAGCTCGATGGAAGTGTTTAAATGTTTGGATTTGTGGTTGACTGATTTTTAATTTTTTGACTCATAGGCCTAACTTTCAGTTTTTTAAAGATTGTCCCATTTTCTGCTTAAGGAGCCGAAATTCTCCAGCCTCATTTGCCAGGATACAGATTATGTGTAAGCGGGAGGATTTTTTTTTTATCAACAATAAATGTCTTGCACTGTGAAAATAGCAGCTTGACTCCCACATTCACTTAGCAGCGGGAGGCATGAAATGGCTTGGCCTTTTTGAATTATTCCTGAAATGTGTTGCAGATGCATACAGATAGATCACTAAATATAAACCTAATTGCTTCTCTCTTTTGTTTTTTGTCGCACTTCTAAGCAACTTATAAAAGCAAACTATTTATATAGGGTGAGTTCTTTATCATCATGTTCTTCAGAATAAAATTAAGTTGGAAGCAAAACAATGTATATTCCCAAAATACAACCTGGTAAACCCTGTTGACTACTGAAATTTGTAACTGACAGGCTGCCAAACACTGTGATAAAGAATGTGAAAACAGAAGGTAAACTCAGAAGGGAAAATAAAAACCATGGAGAAAATATAAAACTTCGAAATACCGGATCCCTTCCTTTTACCCGATCCATCCTGAGAACCTCTGAGCATCCCCCACAGGTTGAACCCCACAGCCAATCACAATAACAGGGAACCTGACTGCACACGGCTCCCTTGGCCTGCTTGGCTGGAGGTGGGCCGTGACCACCTGACAATCCCTTCCTGCTA
This sequence comes from Anoura caudifer, assembly GCA_004027475.1. Taxonomy (NCBI): domain Eukaryota; kingdom Metazoa; phylum Chordata; class Mammalia; order Chiroptera; family Phyllostomidae; genus Anoura; species Anoura caudifer. The sequence continues at coordinate 318,651 of PVKU01000590.1, read as the reverse complement.
GACCCACTCATTTGTCTTCTTTATTCTATTTTTAGGCTAATGCTGACTAGATTTAGAAAGTCAGAGAAACACTGCACTCGCTTTAAGTTCTGAGACCAGGAGGTCATCCCATTTGAAGCAACATTGCCACCAAGAAAAAGCCGTTTAAAGTGAATTCACTTAAGATGGAATATAAATTTCAAAGAAAACAGTGAATAAAAGGGCCCATAAAGACTTTTATTTTGAGAAATAAGATAAAATTTATAAAAGTGAATTTCTTTCATCTTCCATGTAATCCAATTTAGGTTATAATTGCAACTATGTTCTAATTCTTAGTGCTCTAAGAATGAATCTTAGTGCACTAAAAATGAATCAAATGTTGACTGTCAGGGTTATAAAACTGTCCTCCAAATCAAGTGGTGTAGTGCATGACTTTTTAAAAGAAGATGCAAGAATATTTGAGGGCTTCAACATTTTCCCTGACAACTCTTTGAAATTCATATCTTTCTTCTTTTGAAGTACTTGTCATGCCACCATCCTTGCTCATTTTTCCATTCTCAATTGTTAAATGGTCTTGCCACCTCCTCCTCTGGCAATGGCTTTGGCATGTTTTAAGCAGAGCTCCAGCATCACTCTCATTGACCTCATAAAATTCTTGCATGTCATGAATCATGTACAGTTTCACTGGGTAACTGACTTGTGTCACTTTACATTCATCTCACTAGAGTGATGAGAAAGGCACTAACAGCATGAGAGGAATATTTGAGAAGATGCTAATCTTTTAAGTGGTTAATTCATTAACTCATGGAATGATGGGATTTTTCTTCCTTCTACAATCCCCTAATTGCTGATGAAATTCCAGGTAACCCGGATCTTTGGAACTTAACTTCAATTGGTCCTTGAAACTGCTTTACATTCTTTCAGACCTAATATATTGAACTGGAAATTTTTTACCAATAAGGAATCTGAAGTCTAGTGATACTGAGTGGCAGAGCCAAGGCTAAGGGTACAGTTAGCCTAGTTCGTGGCTTTAATCTTCAGACTACACTGCCTTATTGATTCCCTCTGCAGAATGAATTCCAGCAGAGAACACTATTAAACAGAAGATATAGGCATTTCTTTCTCTTTTTCTTTTTAAATGTATTTTAATTATGCTATTACAGTTGTCCCATTTCTCCCTCATCATTCCTCTCCACCTGCACACCCCCTCCCACCCACATTCCCCCCTTTTAGTTCATGTCCGTGTGTCATATGTTCTTTAGCTTCTACGTTTCCCACACTATCCTTACCCTCCCCCTGTCTATTTTCTACCCATTGTCTGTGCTACTTATTCTCTGTACCTTTTCCCCCCCTTCTCTTCCCACTCCCCTGTTGCTAACCCTCCATGTGATCTCCATTTCTGTGTTTCTGTTCCTGTTCTAGTCATTTGCTTAGCTTGCTTTTGTTTTAGGTGTGGTTGTTAATATCTGTGAGTTTACTGTCTTTTTACTGTCATATTTTTATCTTCTTTTCCTTAGATAGGTCCCCTTAACATTTCATATAATAAGGACTTGGTGATGATGAACTCCTTTAACTTGACCTTATCTGAGAAGCGCTTTATCTGCCCTTCCATTCTAAATGACAGCTTTGCTGGATAGAGCAATCTTGGATGGCGGTCCTTGACTTTCATGACTTGGAATAAACTTCTTTCCAACCCCATCTTGCCTATAAGGTCTCTTTTGAGAAATCAGCTGACAGTCTGATTGGAACTCCTTTGCAGGTGACTGTGCCCTTATCCCTTGCTGCTTCTAGAATTCTCTCCTTCATTTTAATCTTGGCTAATGTAATTATGGTGTCTTGGTGTGTTCCTCCTTGGGTCCAGCTTCTTTGGGACTCTCTGAGCTTCCTGGACTTGTTGGAAGTCTATTTCTTTTGCCAGATTGGGGAAGTTCTCCTTTATTATTTGTTCAAATAAGTTTTCCACTGGTTGCTCTTTCTCTTCTCCTTCTGGTACCCCTATAATTTGGATTCTAATTCGGATTAAAGATGTCCTGGAGGTTCCTAAGCCTCTCCTCATTTTTTAAAATTTTTGTTTCTTCATTCTTTTCTGTTTGTTTGTTTGTTTGTTTCTTCCTTCTGGTCCACTCCATTGATTTGAGTCCCAGTTTTCCTCCCATCACTATTGGTTGCCTGTGCGTTTTCCTTCATTTCACTTATTGTAGCCTTCATTTGTTCATCTAATTTGCGGCCAAAATCAACCAATTCTGTGAGCATCCTGATCATCAGTGCTTTGAACTGTGTATCTGATAGGTTGGCTCTCTCTTAGTCACTTAGATGAATTGGCTCTGGGGCTTTGATCTGTTATCCTGTTTGAGCCTTTTTTTTTTTTTTTTTTTTTTTTTTTTTTTTTTGGTCTGGTCATGGCTGTTATGTAGTGAGGGGTGGAGCCTTAGGTGTTCCCCAGGGCAGAGCAGCCCAGTCACTGGGTTGTGACACTGTATGTGGGGGCGGGGTCCGAGAGGGAACAATGGCATCCGCTCCGCTCTCACTCTCGGATTGCAGTCCCTTCTGCTGCTTCCCCTTCACCTGGATTATCTGTGTGTGAATGTGAGACCACCTGGTCAGCCAGCCACCCTGAGCGGTATCACTGGGTCTGCCCGCTGTCACCCTGCGCCTGGGGTCTACTAGCTGCTGCCTGTGTACCTGGGGTCTGCCAGTTGTTGCCTGGATGCCCAGGTCCACCAACCTCCACTTTTTCCTGCTGTGACTCCACCCCTCTTACCGGTCTGGATGAATGGTTGTCAAACTTCTGTACAGTTCAATTTTCTATCAGTTCTGGTTGTTTTCTTGTTTCTAAATCTTTGCTGTCCTTAATTTTGGTTGTGCGAGGAGGCACAGTGTGTCCACCTACACCTCCATCTTGGCTGGAAGTCCCATTGATATACGTATTTCTATTCTTGATCATGAAGAAAACTCACTATGGCCCTGGACAAGTCGTTTAACCTTTCTGGGTGTCAGTTTTCTCTGAGGTCTTCTACAACAGAAAATAGTTATGGTTTTTGGTTTGTGGCCCCAAGGTCACCAGGAGAATTGTGCTACTACCCATTCAGAGAGTAGATATGCCAATTTGGACAGTCATAACACAATACATAAACTGAATCATTGATACTCAATGGTCAAGTTCCCCAGGAAGTGACTGCAGTTTACTGACAGTTGGCTGAAAGGGAAATGAGTCAATTGAGTCATAGCTCTGTTCTCATTCCCAGAACCTCTCACCCAAATTCAATGGAATTCCAAGAGCTTGTCAGATATGACCCGGTTTTCTTGTTACGGAAACTAGAGACCATCAGGTATCTTTCTATCATGTGCCTCTCCACTCCAGCCTTTCATTCTCTTTTTGTTCCTTGCCTCATGCTTCAGAAGGACAAGTTTCCTACTTTCAGAAACCTGTCTTTCCACTTTGCTGTTAATCCTCTGGGATCCTGCTTGCTCAGGTTTTCCCTGTTCTCTCATCATCAATATCATCAATCTCTTCTTTTCCACAGATGCAAGGAATTATGCGTGCGAGAGAAGTCATCAAACCTGAACCAACACTTGGATGCTTGCCTCTCTTCCTTTGCTTCTCTGAAAAACAGGACTCATCTGATTCATTAACACCTACAAATACTCTTTCTCCTCTCTTTCTAAAAGAAAGCACAGATGTCCAGTATCCTATAAAAATCTTTATTCAATACTGTAATCAATCTAATGATCATCTTATTTCTTTCCTTCTGTACACTGCAAATTTTTTAAATGAGTCATCTGTGTCCACTGTCTCTTCTTGCCCACAACTCACTGTCCCTGTCCCCCTCAGAATCCCCTGCAAGGCAACTCATTGGAAGGTGACCTACCCACTTGTAATTATAAAATCATAGAAGCAAGAAATTTTAGAGCTAGAAGATATCTTTGATACTTACTTCAATTCTCTCATTTTACAAACAAAGAAGGGCACATGTACAATTTCACATGACCAGTGGTCTCATTTGTCTTGACCTCCCTTGCAGTATTTGATATTATAGGCTCCTTCCTTTTTCTGAACATTGTTTAAAATATATAAACTATTGTCAATGTTTTTTTTTTCTCATTGGTTCAAATAGAAGAACTGAGAAGCTTTCCTGAAACAAGCCACATTAGTCATGAGACAAGATGACTGCCACCTGTGTTTGTTTCAATCCAGATTCTTGAGATCGCTGTTACCCCTACTGACGACCCCTTCACCATTACATTTCCTTTCATTTTCAAAATCATTAAAATCTTTTGTTCTTGATGGAAGAATTCAATATAAATGTACTTAGCCTTTCTGTGTTGGAGGTGAGCTATCTATACCCTAGGGGGGAAAAAACTTTATATACTGCTATTCAACTATTAGATACTCACTTAGTTACAAGATCATTCTAATAATTAACATGCCTTGCTGCCAAACATTTTTTCTCCTTTCTCCAAAAAGGTGGAGCATCATTTTTACTGCCAAGGATTTCTTGGATGTAGAAACAATAAGGAGCAGCAAGTCATCACTGCATACCAGAATGGGGACATGGCGTTAATTTGAAAAGAAGAAACTAACCTCTCTTCCTGCTTTGCTTAGGGGAAAACAGTCTGGACTTGTTCTCAGGCGGTATGGAAATCTACTGACTATTTCTCAAGGTTCTCAGGACACTGTCCCAGGGAAGCATATTCTGAACATGGCGAGAAACGATGGTGCTCATGCCTGAGGTCCCTGTGTAGTATAGAGACTCTCTAGGCACAAAAAGTGTCAGCCTAGTACAGTTTTAATAAAACTGTTAGGTTTTCATGTACATGCAAGGGAATTGCCTTATGTGAAATCTCAAAGCCAGTAAGGCCAATTTATGTGGCAAATACATCATTTGCTATTATTCCTTTTATTCCTTTTGCAGCAGGCAGCAATCAATAGTCTCTCCACTTTTTAATTACTAAAAAGAAAAGCCCCAGGAACTATGGAGGCAGCTGGTGTGGTATTTATTTGATGTTGATAAGAGTAAGCAAAAGCTTCACTAATGGTATACATAAATAAAATATATAAATATCAATAATATATACTTACTTAAGATATAGATTTTTATATCTATAAATATATGTAATAAATAATATATATTTAGGCATAAATATATAGTTATTTAGATATAGATAAATGAAATATATGTTTATATATGGTAAATATATAAAACACATGTATAGCCCTGGCCGGATGGCTCAGTTGATTGGAGCATTGTCCCATACACCAAAAGGTTGCAAGGTTTGACTCCTGGTCAGGGCACATACCTAGGCTGCAGGTTCAAGTCCCTGGTCATGGCGTGTGTGGACGCAACCAACTGATGTTCCTCTCTCACATTGATGTTTTTTTCTCTATCTCCCCTTCCTCTTTCTCTAAAATCAATGGCTATTTCTTCAGATGAGGATTAAGATAAAATAAAATGACAAAATGAAAAAATATAAAATATATATCCATCTAATATATGCACAATAAAACACCGCTTTATTTCACCTCTTCGAAGGAAAATGGGCAGGGAGATAAAAACAAGCAATGACTCTAGTTGTGCATGCACTTATTTCCAGAATAAGGTAAGCTTTCATCATCTTCCCCGAATCTCGAAAAATGGTTAGAAATCAAGCTTAAAAAAAACCCAAAATCAGTCACAAAGTCACAAGTCAGTATATCCAGTGTGGGCCACCCAAAGTCTGGTCCCCTACACTCTGCCTGAAAGAGAGCTTACTCCAAACACTAGCTTTAAGGGACAGCATGTTGGGGTGGGCAAATTATGGTAGGGGAATTAGTCAGAATATATGGCTTAAGAGAAGAGGGAATTTAAATAAGCATTACTCTGGCATTCAGAATATTTATTCCTGGTTTAGGGAGAAAGAAAATAAAAAGGATGATATTCTATCATATCGCAATAAACTATCTGTCTGGAGAGAACACCTTTACGAAAGTGAATTCCAAACTGAGACCTAGAATACATCATAGAGATGTACTGTAAGATAAACCAGCAAACTCATGGTATTGACAGTGCATACAGTATTGTCACAGTACCGGGTCTGAGGGGGAGAGTGAGACATGGTCCCAGCCCTGTTGTAACTCACTACTGAGTGGAGACCCATCACAAGGAAATGAATAATTATCAAACAACAGCACCAGAACTGTGCTTGAGGAAAATGCCATGCTACTGAAAGGAGGGGACTCAAACAACTAATTAAATTTTTGACTGGGGTCGGGGGGCACAATTTGAAATAAATGCAATTACATGGCTAGGAAAAGGAGACAGGCAGGAGCTCCATGAATAATTCACTGCTGAGAGAGACATTCAAGCTCTTCCTTCCGTACTTCATCTCCGTAGCTTTAACCTAGTTTGTCAGGCACCTGGCTTATTTGTGGAAGATATTGTAGACTTAATGTGAGGGAAAGGGTTTTGACCCTTTTAAATAAGTTGCTGACTTTGCAAATTGTGCTGCTAATATAATGTGGTATTCTGGAAAAGGGAGATAATTTAAGAGACTTGTACACAACAGAAAATTTCTTGAGTGCTTCTAGTTAGCTTCCGAATTGACTGAATGAGATGTGTTCATATGGTACTTTAATTAATCAACCTAAAATATTAATTTCTTTATCAAGGTCTTTGCCCTTCAGTAGCAGATAAGAAATTAGACATTCTTGTCTCTTGGGGTAAGATATAAGAGATTCCAAGGGATAAGAACAAAAACAATTGTTGGACTAAAATCTTGATTAGTGGAAATATCCATGTTAACATAATGATAACCAGAAAATTTTACTTATTTTCTTTTGTTCATTTATTATTGGTCAAAAAGCATAATAAAAAGTCACTGAAAAATATTCTACTATTATTTGATGGTTCACAATCTTGTACTGCTTCAAGTGCATATCCTTACCACCAACTATGATTGCAGAACACAGCAGTGGAGAAGGTAGGAGACTAGGTTGGTACAGAGGTGACCCAGGGTGCTCCCCGGAAGCTATTTTGGGAAATAATCCCAAATATTTCCTTATTTGATTAGCATATACCATTGGGCAATAAAATTATAGTCAATAGACTGTTCCATTTCATTAAACATATTTTACTCTATTTACATTTCAATCAAAAAGGCAAACTAAAAATGTTATATAACCAAAAGAGTACCTTTTTATCTTTCAGAATTTAAAACCATTTGCAATTATTTTAGTCTGGCCATTGCTATATGCCACAGAAAAATGGAATGTATTCAGGACCATTTCTTCAAACAAGTTTTGATAATTGTTTCAAAGAATGCCTCATATTACATGTCATCATAACCACTGAATATATAACACAAAGACCACAATACCATGTATTAGCAATCAAACAAATCAAATTACATATTATTTTCTGACAACTCTACTTAAAGCACAAGTTGGGACTGTATGGAATACAGAGCAGTATAAAACAGCAGTGTTTGTGAAAGTTAGGTGTGCATTTATATGCTGTCCATTAAAAAAACAAGGATCTAAGACAGCAAAATTGGATTGGGCAAGTTGCTCTGAGAGAGGCAGAGTTTGCTATGAATTTGACGTAGGCACCTAACCTGACACTGATGTATGCCAGGTGAGAAGTCCCTGATGGTGGGGGGGGGGGGCAGGAACAACAAACTGTCCAGGGCCCTCAGATGTCATTAAAAAGTACTAGGTTGGATGGTGTTTTCTTGCTCACTTTCTCGAGTCATCCCATGGATGGAGGAAAGATGCTGTATTTTTTTTATTCCTCCTTCTCTTGAACAGGTACTCTCTTCCTACGCTGTCCTGGAACCTCTCAACAACTTCCTTTCTTCTTTGTACCTCACTAGTCAGGAGCCACCATGCCACATGTACTCACCACACCCTTGACCAGCCTCCTAGTCACAGTCTGCATTCTCAGCATATCCACTTGTTTTATTATTTTCTTTATATATATATACACATACATATCTTAATCTTATTGGATATTCAGAAAAGCATATAATTAATAGCCACACTGCTGTGGTAAAATGTGTTTTGAAAAACAGAGAAGATGATATTCCCATATGCATCTGGATGAATTTCAAACCTTACTATGGAAAATGGTAAAATAATGATCTAGAACACTCTGTACTGTCTTTTTTCTAATTGCAGAGATCTTCAGAGAGTACAAATCAGCAAATAATTCCCCTATTCTGCAGGGCAGAGATCAACAGAAACATTCTGAGAAGTCACGTGTTTCTGTCTGAACAGCAGCAGACCACGTAAGGCACATGTTTGATTTTTATATATATATTTACCTCCTGTGTTTATAATTACGCATTTCTGTTTTATTATCTACTGAGGACAAAAGCTGTATTTATGAAATAATTGCACAACTTTCTGCCTATGAGTTCTGAGCAAAATGATTCAGTGACTGAAATGCTCCTGCTTTTGAAAGCTACTGAGTCATTGTCTTCTTTGTCTGCTTTGACTGGCCTATTGTGTATTATAAGGAAAGACATACGTGGGCTGCAAAGTCTCAGTCATGACTGTGCCCAAATGCATGGGGAGTTCGAAGATGCCATTCATTCACCTAACAGATATTTTTCAATGCAGTGCTGGATGTTCCTGGGCTCATGACCTAATCAGTATCTACGTCCCTCACCCACATTGTGCCTGACACATGGCAGGCCCACTGTGAAGTTCACTGGAGAGATCTATAAAGAATAAGGGGCCCCTTCCCTATGAGAAACTTGCAAAGTGCTTGCTCCCTTGTTCTAAAGACATAAAATGTTGAATAATAATACATGATAAGCTATATCCTCCCAAAGAATAAGGTGACTCTAGGGATGCTGGTGATGCTGTGTTTCTGTCTCCTTGGCTATACTGACATCCCAGAGGTGACAGTAAGAAGCATGGATGAGTTCTGAGAATGAAAGGACACAGCCAGGGTGGCCTCCATCTACAGTGCCATCGAGCCCTGCACACTGGGATTCTGCAGGGAGGGTTTCTGGGATGGCTCAGGGACTAGTCCAGACTGGGAAGTAGGCAATGGGAAGGCAGAAGCTGGGCCCAGGATGAGCTCAGGACCATTGAAAAGGGGCTTCATGTGGAGAGAGAGGCAAACTGGCAGGAGAAATCTGATAGGAACACAGTCAGGGAGGTGAGGCTGAGAGCTGGAGGAGATGACTAGCCTCAGATACAACTGCACTTCATAGAGTGTAAGCGAATGGAAAAGAGCTGGTGTGGGTTCTTCACCTGTTATGGTATTTTCCATTAAGCATCACTTTCAAATAAGTGAGAACTTGATCAAATATACAATTTTAAAATCTATGACCTTCGCATTAGACTTTATTACAATACTAGATATTTTTAAAATAGATGTAATGGCCATCTATTTTTATTTTTTTCTAATACTTTGAGAAAATGATCTTTTAATTTTTTTTCTATTTTCCCAGCAAGTGATTCTCTGCAGTGACAGGGAGGGAGAGAAAGATCATTCAAGACATTAATTCTGTGTAGAGCATTACTAGCATACTGCATTTTTCTGTTGACTCAAGTCAGAAAAAGAAAAAGCCTCCTTGAGAGCACAGTCTGCCCCCTTGCACCCCTAGAGACAATATTAAGAACAGTGGTGTTTTTTCCTAAGGTGGACAATACTTCTACAGAACACCCAAAGGCTGAATACATTTAATACATCACTCCATTGCCTACTCATCAGACTAATTTTTAATGCTCTAGCCCAGGAGTTGACAAACTTCTATAAAGACCCAGCTGGTAAATATTTTAGGATTAATGGACCATATATTCTGTCCCAACTATTTAAGCCATTGTAGCAGAAAGCAGCCAAAAATAATATGTAACAGATGGGAAAGATTATATTCCAATTAAACTTTATTTATGAAAACAGGTGATAGGCTGATTTGTCCTACAGGCCATAGTTTATTGACTCTTGGTTTAGCTCTTCAATCTTGAAATTATATTAAAATTATTATGTTCATATGAAGGGATAATACATTTCAAGAGACATTGTTTTCACCCATTCTACCCCACCTTAAAAAGGTATTTACTGATACTAATATAAGTATTATTAAAACATGCTCAAGCACCTAATAGCCAAAGATTCCATAGTTTGTCTTTCAAATATATTTAACACAAACCAGCACTAAGGAAAATTTCAGAGAAAATCCATCAAGGGATTCTAGAGGGAGAGGAAAAAAAATCCAACTTTTCCAAATTTGTGAACTCTGAGACTAATCTTATTGGATATTCAGAAAAGCATATAATTAATAGCCATACTATTGTGGTAAAATGTGTTTTGAAAAAGTCAGAGAAGATGATATTCCCATATGCATCTGGATGAATTTCAAACCTTACTATGGAAAATGGTAAAATAATGATCTGGAACACTCTGTACTGTCTTTTTTTCTTTTTAACTGCAGAGATCTTCAGAGAGTACAAATCAGCAAATAATTCCCCTATTCTGCAGGGCAGAGATCAACAGAAACATTCTGAGAAGTCACGTGTTTCTGTCTGAACAGCAGCAGACCATGTAAGGCACATATTTGATTAATTTTCCTGTAGTCCAGGGGCTGGCACTTGGTAAAACATGAATGGGGATGTGAAAAGTCACCCCTGGGCCACAGGAAGAGGTTCTGGCAACAGCGGTATACCTGCTGTTGTCTGGGTGATGGCTTGTGAACCTGAGTTATAGAAAAGAACTAGCCTGATGCGTACTTGCATTTTATAAAATGCTGTGAGATTCTCTGAATAGTACTGGTTATTTGTGGTGGCTGAGGACAGGCACAGTCACTTAGGGTTTGAGGGAATAAGGCAACCCTATGCATGCTTGTAGAGTACAGAGAACAGAAGTGACTAAGACCAGACTTTTTGAGTCTCATAATTGGAAAGGGAATTTAAAATTTTATTTCCAAATACCTACAGTTATAGTTCATTAATCTAGACTAATTAGAGGTTATAAAATATAATAAAAATTTCTGACCACATGGCTGCAATGGGAATTTCCATATTTAACAGTTTATTTTTAAAATGCTTAACATTTATGAAGTTCTTTATAGTTATGGATCACTGCTACAAACAGTATTTCATTTGATCCTTAACATTTTATGGTAAGGTAGGTGGAACAGCTGCTATTATTCTCATTTTTCTGATGAGGACACAGATGCAGAGAAGTTAAACACCTGGTCTTTAGACACGCAGTGAGGGGAGAACCATGACTCAGAGCAAGCCCCCTTTCTACTGACCGCACCACGCTACTTCACGTTCAAGATCTTTGTGGATTTGGCTTTTTTTTGTTACCAGATTCTAATGTATGGCTGAGAGATGATATTTACGATATAGTGCTTTGGCTGGGGCAGAAAGATTAGGACAATTATTTTAAAATGACTCTTTTTTTACGTAACAACTATCAAAAATATATTTAACACTAGCTTTATGGCTTACCTCTTAAAGATGATAATATTATATTATAGGAAGAACAACAGGAACTTAGTAAGTACTTGCTGAATTTAACTGCTATCAGGAGATCAGCATCCAGAGAGACTAGTAAATCATTGACTAAATGGTTTTTTTGTGGCAGACCCTTCTGCATGGCATGGGCCCAGCTCCCACTCAGAGATGCACAGGACCCACGCCCACAGATAGGTTCTTTTGTGGGTAATCAGATTTGCAATATATCTAAGCTGTTTTGAGATTTGCTCTTTGCTAAAACTCCCTCACCTTGCAAATGCTTACTGTAACTTCCTAAAATCCATGCTGAGCCTTGTAGGAACCAGTGTTACTGGCTCAACCACTTTTGCCTTTTCATTTGCTAATATCCTTCTTCTGTGATGTAATGAGGGAAATTGGCTCCTTTCTTGTAACCTGGGGATAGTGAAGGAGAACCATCTTGTAATGTGAGGAGAATGAGAATAAACGCATGTCATGGCGGAGGCCGCGGCTTTTGCTCCTCTTGAGAGGAAAGCTGTGCTGTCGTCCTATTTCCTCCACCGGACTCGGTAGTCAGTGTGTATATTTTATTTCATCCATAATGATGCGGACACTGCTGACCGGTGTCCACATCATTTTTTCTGTTAAATACGGGAGAAACTGCACCTATTCACTTCACAATGATTTAAGGAGCTCAACTAGGAAGACAGATGTGAGGCCATTTAGAATAAAGAGTTCCTAGCTCACACTACAAATACTATTGAGTAGCCATTGGGAGCAAGGCATTGTGACAGATGCTATAATGAGATTGAGCACAATCTACTCTATGCCAACTGAAACCACAGTTTCATAAAACATGGGAAGTTAGGAGCATAGAGCTTACTTATGGATGGAGTTGACGAAAGACAGATGCAGATCAGTGAGAACGGTCACAGTTTACAATGACGGGACAGGCTTACTATCCAAAAGGATCAAATCGCTGACTGTCCAACTACAATGTAAACGCTAAACTACGTAGACCTTTGAATAGATGCAATAATGTTAAACACTTACTCAGTTTTTTAAGATTCAGTATTTAATAAAAGAATACAAGTGTCTTGGTTTTTAGTATGAATTACATGTTAAAATGATATTATTTTGAATATACTGAGTTAAATAAAACATTTAAACACATGTCACATTTTAATTATTATTTTTTAATGTGGCTACTAGAAAATTTAATATTACTATGAAGCCTGAGTTATACTTTTACAGGGCATTGCCGTTCTAGAAGGCTATACCGAAACCAAAACAGAGGTCTGGGCAGCACATGGTTCTGAAAAGGCTGCTCACGTGTGTGCTGCCTTTGTGCAGCAAAGACACAAGTGGACCAAAGAGACAGCAGAGAACGAACCAAGAGTTACTAAAACCACAAATTACAAAAATTCTGACAGCTCACATGGGAACACAATGGAGTCAGGAGAAACACGGAAGGTGTGACCGGTGATTCCAAAGTGACTGGACTGAAAACTAAAAGAAGTAGAGGACACAACTGTTGTCTTCTTCCAGCAGAAGCACAAATATTTGAAGGAGGAATGAGATGAAATGCCTGTTGGAACTGAAGTCCAATCTACATCCCACACTTTCCCTCCAGTTGCCAGCGACTGCGTCATGCACGCAAGCTCTATCTATAAGGCTTTATCAGTTGATGGAACTCCTTAGTGTACCTCAGCCAAACCATTTAATATTGAGGATCCATTTATATTTTTTATCTCCAATAAATGGCGACAAAAAAACTAATAAACTCTAGGCCCTCAAATTATAAACCAGAATACTGAAGGTACCTGGAGGGATTCAACTGCCAGTGCTCTGAGAAAAGCCCTGTTGTCTACCTGAACTCTCAGCACCCAGCCCAGTACTGGTCACACTGTAAATGCCCAACAAATTCACTGCGTACATTAAAAATGGTAGTTTATTGGAAGGTTAACAGTCCACACCTACACAATGAGGGAAAGCCAAAGAGCAGAAGCTGTAGGCTGGCAGGCTCAGCATGGCAGATGGATGATCAAACACATGGGGTTGAGTACTCAGACATAAAGAGCCGGGAGCCAGCGAGGTCTCCTAAAATCAAGTCATGCCAGATGGGACTCGTATTGTTTTTTCACCCTGCCTCTACATGTGCAGAGGATGTCTTAAACACAGAGTAAATCTAGACTTTCATAAGATCTTTGACCTTTCATAAGTCTTTTATTACACATTAAAAATGTGGAGAAATAGCAGGCATGATATCAGCAGTTTTAAGACTTTAATAAGAAATCGTAAAGAAAGGCTGGTGGTTAAGAAATTGAGGTCAGCATAAGGAAATCCTTCAGTCGTGTTTTAGGGGTTCCTCTGCGGCAACTTCTGCAGTGGGTTGAGAGAAGCCTGAACGCACGCAGGTGAGTAGCATACAGGTGGAGGAATCATAGTAGTTCACACGACCCTACTATTAGGGGTGATAAGAATAGAGTATCTGAAAACAGTGTGATGATATCTAACAGGAAGAAATGTAGTTTGTATAATGAAGTATACAAAGAAATCATAATTAGAAATAAAAATGAACAACAACGAAGTAAATTTGGGAGGAGGAAGACCAAGTCTGGCAGCAGCCCAGATGTTTACTGGGCCACGTGAGCACGGAGTGAAAGCTGCGTAAAGCCAGTGCGGTGGCACGCTGCATCAGAAGTGCAGTAATGCAGCTTGTTCTTAGTTCTCTTATATCCGCACCAGCCAGTCCGCATTTGGAACATCATGACAAGAGGAATGCTGAGAAACAAAGGAGAATGGCAAGCAGAAACAAATGAAGGGACTAAAGAAGCTTTCAGATGAACCGAAATCTTGCAAATGATAAACAAGAAACCTTCACATTCTTAAGATTTTTCAATTAGAAGTGGTAGCATATACTGAATCTCTTTTCCAAAGGCACATTTTTAAGGAGGGTAGAGGTCCCAGATCTCTTTGAGAATCTGATAAAGCCATGGGCCAGCCACCCCCAGGAAAAAAATTACACACATACATGTTTTTCATACAATTTTAAGGGGTTCTAAAGCAGAGTTAGGACTACTCTAGCTTAGAAGTTAGAAGGACCCAGGTTTCTGTTTCACAATAAGAAACTACTTCTCCTTTGACTTATAAAGCAATACTTCTGATCAGGAAATTGATAGACTCCTAACCTCGGAAGAGGGAGTGGGAGAAGAATGCGGAGCCGGCAACCCACAGAGTCCCTCCCAATTCTAAGACTTCCCCATCTACAAGGAACTTTTGAATAATTTCACAACATTAACGAACATATTTGAAACACTATTTGTTGTTGTCATTTGCATTACAATTTTAAATACTAACAATATCCATTACACTCTAGTCATTGAAATAGGGTCAAAACAAAGGTCATCCAGGCACTAACATGATTTACAGACATATCTGAAAACTACAGGTGCCCAGCTCCACCTGGGTGCGCAACTACAAAGGCGGCAGGTATATAAATCATTTCCTGCATTACAAACAATAAAATATTTCTCTTCTCAGGCTGCCTTTTGAATTGCCTGCACTGAGGGGCGTGGTAGCAGAAGTCCTACAGAAATGCAATATAAGCTCTGGTTTTGCATTTGATTATGAGGATTTTTCTAAGGAGCTACTTTATGCCATCATACCAGACATACTCGTGAGGTATTTTATAAGCAGCATTACATATTTTCTATATTTTGGGGTCTATATTCTAGGTAACTCATTAATGTATACATATGAAGAGGTTTTTTTTTATACATTAACTACTGGGAAGGGGAAGAGGTACATCTCAATTTTAATTCTACCCTTAAAGGAAAACAAATCAACGTACTTCAGAGTGAAGCTTATTTCTTTACAACTCAGGGTCTCAGAAATATAAAGCAGGAAAAGCTTCCTAGTATTCTTTTGAGATATAATTCCTGAATTTTGCTTGAATTTCTTTTACTTAAATTCTTATCACTAGTTCTGCTAATAATCTTGAAAGACTGCCCAATCCTGAAATAATTACAGACAAATTATACTCAAAATTACTTCAGTATTTCCTTGTTAACAACCATATACAACTATAATGAGCTATTGTAAATGCCTGTTGGCTCCACACAGTGCTGCTGCTGGGAAATGATTCTCATACAAAGTCTGACCAAAAGGGCTGCAGGCCTCAGGGAGAAGCTGTGTGCATGCACGTGTGTGTGTGCGCGTGTGCGTGTGTTAGGTTAATTTGTGTTAACCCAGTGATAGATGTTACTCACTTAAAAGCCCCAACTTTATTTTCCCATGGGGCTGAAAAGTAAGGTATTACTGCATCCCTTCATTTCTCAGCTGTCTCCCATTTCCACTGCTTTAATTTTCCATTGAAATCAATTTCTCAAAATGGAAAAAAATTCTGCCATCAATAGACTTTAAGTGATGTGGAAGGATAATTTTTTTTCTAGTTCAAGTAATATAGCCTTCCAAAAATCGATTAATGACAGTGAACCTATTTTCTATAGAAAGGATTATCAAATTCCATCAAAATCTATCATATTGGTTACTTAGCTCTCAACAAAACAAACACACCCAGACATTCAGGGGCTACAGAGAGTTTTAGGGATTCATTTTAGGTTATTGCTTCCACCTGCATTAGCTATAAATGCAGCTGATGAGTGGAATTACATAGGAGAGTGGTCCTCAAACTTCAGTGCAGAGCGGGATCAGCAGAAAGGCTTTGGAAACACAGATTGCCAGGCCTCTTCTTCAGACTCTGGGATTCGGTCAGTCCAGGTTGGGGCCCAGAAAGTCACATTTGTGGTGATGCTGTTGCTGCCAGTCTGGGGACAGCCCTTTGAGAACCCCTGGTACGGGGGCATCTCTGATAGATAACTGGTTGCAATGCCGTATTTCCCTTATCAATTCCAACTTTCATGGCTAAGCTTTTTGAATCATATTCTAGACTGGGCTCAGAAATGGAAGACAGCTTTCTGTGGCTTCAGAACCTACATAGCCACATCCCCTCTAACTGTCCCATGGGAAATATTAGTAAAGAGTGAGACCCTCTCCTGGAAAAAGAAACCAAGCTGTTTCTTGAGTCCCTTCCTCACTCCTCCCCCCAAATAATGTAATTTATTTAATTATTAATTGAAATAATTTTTTCAATTACAGTGGCATACAATATTATATAAGTTTCAGGTGTACAACATAGTGATTAAACATTTATATAACTTACAGTCCTCAAGTTATAAACCACGTAAGTCTAGGACCCCTTCTGACACCATACATGGTTATTATAGTATCACTTCCGCAGTTTCATTAAATCACTTACTAAGAATTTGGAGTAAAATTCAAAAGGAAAATGATTCATAAAGCCTATCTGGAAGGGAGGCTCCACTGGAAAGAAGACTGGCGTACTCACCAGAGAGGATATATACCCAGTCGTGTGGTGATAAAAACCATGGCAAACATAACAAACAGGAGATCACAAATTTTCTGAAACTTGGCATAATTTGCCATTTTGGCAGCCTACGAAAGGAAGGAATATGACATATTAATTTAGTTAAACTGAAAAATAAAAAGCTTCTTTGAATACGCATGAGTCTCCTATAAGTTATAACTTATTAGATACTGCCTGCTACTTTGAAATGCCATGCATCAGTATTCATAAATTACTCATAAGTCCAGTGAAATGCAGCATTAGCCATAAGTAGAACTACTGACTGTCACAGATTTAATAAAATATTCAGCAACCTGAAAAATTCAATTATATGCGTGATTTCAGAAAAATAGAAAAATAAGAAAATTCTTGCATTATAGATGATATTAGCAGGCTAACCACACCAGAACAGGAATTTAACACAACAGGTCAAAACAGAACATGTTATATAATCCTTTAAACCTTTAATGAGTTCTAAATACTAAGACAACGGAATTTATATAGAATATAGGAAGCCTTTCTGTATTTTTCCTTCTTTCTACTTAGAATTATAGGTTTTCTTTAAATAGGCACAAGGAGAATTCTGGGCAGATAGTTTTTGACTCATTTGCATAAATTTACAAGTGAAGAATATGTCAAGATCATGGTTTTTCAATGACTCTGTTTAGGTATAATTTTCAATGTTACATGAATGGGCCATCTTCTAGATGAAAGTCACTAATGTTGCAAGTGTCTGTAAGAAGTACTCTAATATTTTTGGTAGTGATTTAAGTGACGACTTTTTAAAAAAATATAATTTTATTTATTTTTTTAACTTTTTTTTTTCAGATAGAAGGGAAGGGAAGGAGAAAGAGAGAGATTAACATCAATGTGTGGTTGTCTCCACATGTCCCCAACTGGGGACCTGGCCCACAACCCAGGCATGTGCTCTGACTGGGAATGGAACTTGTGACTCTTTGGTTTGTAGGCTGGCACTCAATCTACCGAGCCACACCAGCTGGGGCTAAGTGTCTCCTTTTCATACTGTAAATTAGTCTAGGGAAGAAATCACATCCCTTTCTCTACCATCTATTTGTGGATGATTCTAAGTCAAAACAAGTGACACTGAAAACATCATTTTGATTGGTTGCCTCTTTTTTACATTTTCACCAAGAATTCACAAGCACCTTCCCCACAGGGTGACAAATTGAAGATGTCTTCTGAATTCATAACATTATATTCTACTTAATGGAAAGTTGAATTAGCTGAGTCAACTTGGAAAGACTGTTGACAGTGTGCAGAGAAGTTATACATTAATAGCTTTAAGTAAAACACAAAGCTATGAGAGAACTACATTCCTAAGGGGAAATATCAATTAACTGAGTGGAAGTTTTTTAATATCATGAATAGTTTGGTCATGACACCACACATTACATTGAGAAAAAGCATCTTTTGCCTCCTTTTGGCTAGGCAGCCATGTAATTGTTGTTTTTTATATTCATTCACCAGTATTCAATAAAAAAGCATTAAGTATCAATTTTTTTGGAAATGTCTAAGCCAGAGCTTCCACTTTGAAGAGTTGACAGTCAACTTATCTTATTATTTGGATATTATCAGGAAATATTTTATAAAACCAAAGAGGATCCAGGTAACAAAGAACATTTGCTTTTAGCCACATGGCTGGAATTTCTGGATTGTTTTTCTTTTCTGGATTGAAGTGGTACGTGATGATTCAGCCAACGTATTCAGACTTGAGGCTCTGCTGAGCATCATGCCAGCCAGTTTCCCAGAGACTGGTGTTGGCAGATTGTACAGGACTGATTTCAAAACTGTAGAGTGCTGTATAAATTTCTACTTACAAGCATGCTTAGGATTTGATCAAATGGTAACTGACTTTTAGGGTGCTGCCCTTATACTGATTATATTTCTCCTTTAAAAAAATGGGGAATGGAGCTTACCATGAAGCACTTAAAAATCATAGTGCCAAGCTATCATCTGACATATCCTAGCCCATTAGGACTATTTCTTTGTTTCATAAACTTACATGGACCAAGTTTAAAAAAAAAATGCTACATGGTCCCAGCTGGTGTGGCTCAGTGGATTGAGTGCCGGATTGTGAATCAAAGGGTCTCTAGTTTGATTCCCAGTCAGGGTACATGACTGGGTTGCAGGCTGGGTCTGCAGTAGGGGGTGTTCGAGAGGCAACCACACACTGACGTTTCTCCCCCACTCTTTCTCCCTCCACTCCCCTCTCTAAAAATTATTATAAATAAAATCTTTTAAAAAATAAAAAATGCTATACATGCATTACACCTTGACTGTTTCTATAATAGATTCAGTTTCATGGTATGGGAAATCTCTGCTTTTATCACAGTAACAGATCATTATTTGAGGGCGCCTTTATTCTGTATCCACAGTGACAGTAGATGCTTCAAAGGGGCAGACTGTACCAACAGGAATCAAAAATCAGAATAGGGATTCTAAGACCCACTTCTACACAGAATTTTTACTCTAGTAAGTTTACTTTTGAAAAGTTACATAAATTTCTTAGTTTAAAGTGAACTAATTTCTTAGTTTCAATTAAAGTTAATAATTTTATTTAATTATATAACATTACTGAGTGTGTAATTAAGAGTAAATACTACATCAAAATTTTGCTGAGGATTTTATCTTTTGAAAGACACCAAAAAAAAAAAAAAAGAAAGAAAGATACTAGAAGCATTTTTTTTCCTACTTTAATAATTCTAAGTGGCGGTGGTTTGGAAAGTTATTCCAAGTGCAACGAGTGTATCCTCAGATACCTTTTTATTTATATGCATAGAAAACAATTTTTATATAATTTGCAATTTGTATACACTTTTCACCGTAAAAAAACTAGATAATATGTGTACTGGCAATAAAAACTATGATTACTAACTGATTTCATGAGCATGTACAACTCCCATTAATAACTAAATTGAATTATATACACTTTTCTGGATAAATCAGTGTGAAACTTATAACAACAAATAAAACGTATTCAAGTAATACTTTTCCCTAATGTAAAGCATTCATTTCTTAAGTGTGGAATAATAGAGGTATTCATTATTCCATTAATAAAGAATGCCAACATGATGAGTATTTTTATATAAAAATTTATATACTAATTTAAAGTCTCACTTTCACCAATTTCACCTACAAAGAAACACTCTGCAGCTTCAAAGCAGGCATATACTACTATTCCCAGAGCCATTAGCACAACATAGGAGTGATGATTTTTGGACCTTCCTCAATTCTAGATTTTGTACTCTTAAAGATGAAAAAAGTTTTTTACCTCCAGGAGAGCATCAGCTGAATCATGAAGACAGAGAACCAGGGTCCCTACTCGAGCCATATTGTTGACATATGAAAAAGTAATTAGGAAAATAGATACCAGGTGATGCAGGAACATAATGCCAAAGTCCTTGGGGAGGAAAAAACAGCCATGTTAGGGCTCAGCAATACTGCAGCATTTCCATTGCTCCGTTCAACCACTCAACTCATACTTTCTGAGGCTCTCTATGTGCCTAACACCGGGGATACGAGAGTGAGTAAGACACTGCTAGCTCGCCGTATAGTGGGAGAGACACACAGGAGACCAGTAGTTATGGAGAATGTAACAAAAGCCAGGGCTAAGGCCAGATCATAAAGGGTGTTTTGTCCCAACCCCAGGAATTTGATGCGATGGGAGAAATTAATGTAGGATTTTAAGCAAAGAAAGACACGACCTGAATTAGTATATACTTTGGGAAAATCAGTCGGGCAGCAGTGCCGGTCCAGCTGGACTACTTCTCTGGCTGCTTCTGCGTCTATCTCCTGGAATATGCTCGTTGGGCTATTAAAGCAAGAATAGTCATATATTGACTTTTCTATGAATCCTACACAAACAAGCTCTGAATTTTAACCAGTATCTGTGTATAGTCATTAAAAATTTAGCAAAAGTAATGGAATACTGGCTATCTTTATTTTGGTTAACTTCAAGGGAGCTACTTCTTGGCCCATGTGAAAAGATTATCTTTCTCAGATACTGATTTATATCCTGACCATCTGGACACCATTTCTTGTGATTTGGAATTTCTGTTGCTTAGAAGTACAGTCTCCCTAAAAGAGGCTAAAGTGGGGGGGGTAGTAAATGGTGATGTAATGAGACTTGACTTGGGTTGGTGAACACACAATACAATATACCGATGACGCATTACAGAACTGTATACATGAAACCTATGTAATTTTATTAACCAGTGGCACCCCAATAAATTCAATAAAATTTTTTTTAAAAGAAATACAGTCTCTCTTTTACTGGCATTTTTACTCTCATTGAATCCTATTTGTCTCAGAATAAACTTGGATTTCTCGGGGACTTAAATGCCAGGCAGGATTGGCTCTGATGGTGATCTATGTAAAGCCCTATAGTATTCGTGTAAAGACCAAAAAAATTAGCCAAAATGTAAAGCATATTATGAAGCTGAGAGAGAAAGGAAAAGAGAGCAAGTGTGTGCACACACACCCTCTTTTCAGGAGCAGTGGATGTCGCACAGTTTGAAGTTTGTAAGGTCAACTTCAACAACTTTTAGATGGTTTTAAAACATTTAAACAATGGTCCCTGTTTAGATACTGAAAGTAAATGATAGTCTACAAGAAATAACATACTGCTCCTATGAGGTCCTTTTGCCATTTATTTTATTGTATAGTTCCCATACTGAAAATATTTCCAATTATTTGACTTTAATTTTTTTACCTTGAATCTATGAAGCTATGGATATTTTTGTTTAAGTTCCCATGATACAGAACTCTTAAAATTATCTTTTTATGTTTTATAATGTCAAGTTCTAAAAGAAAATAATGAAGTAAGGTTAAATGTGTAGGTTTGAAGAAAAACCCACAATGCTTGGGTTCTGTATACACTTTGGAGAACATGTCCAGAGTTTACTTTTCTGCCTTGAAAACTGCCAAACATTTATTGATAACCATACATATTGATTTATTAGTAGTACAGTAAGCCCTCACTTAAGTTTGTTGATAGGTTCTGTGACTTTAAGTGAAGTGGACAACAAAACCAATTTCACCACAGGCTAATTGATATAAAGAATTATGTTCCTATAGCATCTCATTGTTATAACAAAATGACTGAACAAAATGGCATTATTTGCAGAGCTGCTGCATTAGTTGCCTAGATCAGCTCAGATAATTTTTTTCAATGAAATGCAACTATGTCTTTTATTTTCAGTTAACTTGGCTGTGCTGCACTGATGGTGAATACCACTGATGGAAGAACCATTTGTCTTGCATCAGTCAGTTCTATCTGCCTGCAGTAGAACTGCAGAACTGAGCCTTGCAAACTTCAGCCACCTGGCGACCCGCCACTATGCTCCTTCCTCTAGAACCACGTTTGCATCTAGTTCTCAGCTCTTCGCCAGTCAGAAGTGATGAGCATGCTCTGAGTGTAATGAATGATTATGTATCAACTCGATTTACAAGAATTTGTCTACTTTTCCTGATTTTCTGTTTTGGTAGCATCTAAGATTTTCCTAAATCATTAAAGTTGGACAATACCAAAATGCTTGAGGCAATCAATAAAAATTGCTCTGATAGTGTTTCCCACTGGAATTGAAATTGTTCTCTCCAGGCTGTTATACAAAATGTATTAGGTTCCATCATCCAGCAGACAATAGCTATTTCAAAATAATGAATCAGTTAAAGTGGAGCTACCCTATCAACTGATATGTTAAATTGTTTCTTAAACATAATGAAATGAAAACATAGTGTTTAATTCAACATTTTAGTGAGTTTATATTTTCCCATGCTCGTTACACCAACTTCAAAGTGTAACCAGCTGAGCACCTAACCGGAATAATACTTCCCACATTTCCATTGTTCAGCCCTGAATGCTAGCTCTTGATTCACTGAAAGAGAACAAGAGTTCTTCTCTACTTAATTTTAAAATGAATAAATATAAACTGATTAAAATTTACATTTTAATCAATCCACTTGTGGAGGATTAGAGCTATTTTATAATTAAGTTTCCTGATTTGTATCTGATAAAAATGTTCATAAACATCACAAAGCCTGACAATCTATCAAGGACCCTCCAAAAAAAACGAGAGCCTTGTTTTTCAGGTTGTTTGTGAAGATGATTTCCGCATATAAATCCTCTGCTCCTAGAAAATATTTACTGTTGAGGGACTCAGAGTTATGCCCACAGCAGATGACTGACTTTCATTATACAGTCATATCTGTATGAATATGAAAAAAGCACAAATATTGAATTTTACCTTACATTCTGTTTCAGAAAAGCATGATACAGAATGAAAAACCTTTAATAAAAGCCACACAATAATTATTTTCTGTGTTATCTCACCCTCGCACGTTTTTTTAAGTAGACACCAAATCTGGTCCAAATGACAGTTTTTAAACAAATTGTGAATCTGGACTCTATCAGTGCAGGGTGGGGCACTCCCACCCTCATGTGTGTTACTGCTGGAGTGACGGGGTGTGTGCAGACACACACACAGCTGCAGGGACCTTGGCAAATGAATGCTCCACTGCATTTTTAGTAGCAGCAATTAGGTAGAGATACTGGGAATTTTTGTTGGTTCTCAGACTGAAGACAGATTCCAAAAGACCTTATTGAAAACAGACTGGCCTGGCCACCTACTTCTGGGTGTCCCCAACCTCCTGCCTTTCTTTCATATTGTTTTTGGACACATTCATAGCTTTACCAAGGGCTCCTTCTATGATTCCTGCCTAATATTTACCCCAATCTAAGCTCTCATTCTAGTGGCTTTTTCTATCTTAATTTTCACAGACAGAAAATTAGATGTGGTCTTGACTCAAAATGCATTAGGTCTGAAATGAAAGAATCCAAGGAAGATCATCCATACTAACATCGGAAGTGGTAAAATTCCAACTCTTTGGCCTCCATCCCCAATTATTGGAATGAGAATCAGCATCCTTAATTCAGGTCTCCAGGGGAAATTCATGCACAAGGAAACATTAGCCAGAGGGATCAACCTCTCATTAAGACATATTCTATAAGGACGTGTTTGATGCTCAATATCATGAACCTGCAGAGAGTCTTTGACTTAATGCTGCATTTTCAGGAGGCACCAGAAATTCATCTTCATGTACCTGCTTTCATAAATGCAAAATGAACTCATTTCTCAAAAACAAAACAAAGCAGCACAAACACCAAGAAACTTGTTAAGTTCTCATTTGTTTGATAAAGTACTAATAATTTTATGCAGTTTCTCGTGGAAATAACCTTTGCAACAAATAAAGAAAAACACTGAAGAATCTTCTCAAAAAAAGAAATGGGAAGGTCAAGGTTAGAAGTGCTAGCTGATTTGGATGTGCACAGATGGTAAAGAATACGAAATACTTCTAAACTGCAAGGCAAGGGAAAGACTCTTCTCTCTCAGATACAAATGGCTTGCACTAGCTTTCTGAAATTAATTTAATAAGATTAATAAATATATTTAATAGATTTATAATCTAACTCATTAACAGAAATCAGTTAATTTGCACCATGTTATTCATTGAACAGGTTTTCAAATGCTCTACGAAAGAGAAAGACAACAGCTGATAATTTAAAGCGGATTTTGTTTTATGAAAACTGCAGCAATAATAGAAATCTCTTATTTCTATTAGCTTGTTTTTTTGTTTTTTTTTTTTTGAAGAATAGTTTTCTTATTGAAGCCTTCAAGGTACACAGAAATGTATATGACCTTCAACAGAGTAAGATGCTCTTTTTTTTCTAGAAATGAATAACAAACAGTCTTGCTATCTCTTCACTTGGGCTTTTACAACTCGAGGTAAAACTCCCAGAGCGCTGGGCAGCAGCATGGCTGTGTAGGAGGTGGGTGGGCTTCGGGCGTGGACTTAGCAATGCACAGGGGAGACCAGCTGCTCGGGCTCCGTCTCCTCCACAGAGTGAATACAGGGATGGACATGGGAAGGATTTCCAATGAAGCTTACGTATGCCAAGAATAATCATAGTTAAATACTTTTTCCCACCGAGGGAATATGAAAGTATAATAGACTCTCAACCTATGTCTATGCATGGATAGCTAAAGTCCTGATCAACAGCATGAAAAAAAAAATGTGTGTGTGTGTATATATATATAAAAGAATATATATATGTGTGTGTCTGTGTGTGTGTGTATTCTCTTAAAAAGAAAAACAAGAGACTAAAAAACTAGCTAGGTTTTGAGACAATGACTGTAATGAAAGTATATTCAGGGAATATACTTTCCCTATATAGAAATTAGTGGATTTAGATTTGTCTGATATTAAGTAATTTGAGGAACATTAAACCCTTCTCTTACCAGCATCTGACATATGTATGCAAATGTAAACTTTTGGGTATCTGTAATCTCCCACAATGTTTATTATACTTTTAATATTTTATTTATTTATCTTTTAGAGGGGAAGGGAAGGAGAGAGGGAGAGAAATATCAATGTGTGGTTGCCTCTTGTGCGTCCCCTGCTGGGAACTGGTCTGCAACCCAGGCATGTGCCCTGACTGGGAATTGAACCGTGATCCTTTGGTTCACAGGCCCACGCCCAATCCACTGAGCTACACCAGCCAGGGCTGTTTATTATACTTTTAAATGGCCTTGAGTTTTGGCTCACTATAAAGAGAATTGGTTAAATGTGCCACTTAAAGAAAGGTATTTCACATAACAAGCCTCTTCAAAAACTGTAACTAAAATTCACTTTTATTCTCATGCATAACCTATGCACTTTAGGGTAAATATTTATGGGAAAACTGGAAAGAGATGAAAATGTGTAATTTATTTGGGAAATGTCTGTTCAATCAAAAAGTGGAGGAGTCCTGGCAGGTATGATTTAATTATCCCTTCTCTAAAATTCAGTCCATGAATGGAACTTCATTCACACTAAATCTAGAGTTAAATTTAGACTAAATAGATTAGATTACATAGACTAGATTTTTTTCCCCTTTCAGACTGAATATATACAGATTTAGGTCCTTGAAAGAGATAACCGTCACATACAAATATCCCAAGTGCAAAAGAATTACTTGGCTAAAGAGTTTACATTTACCATTGTTATTATCAAAATGTTTTTAAAATGCATACTGCTATGATGTAAATATCTTTACCAGCCATTCTCAAATCTGACATCCTCACCATTCACCACACATGCATGTCCAGAGTGCTCTACATTAGAGCATAGAGAGAGACACTGTGGCCCCTAGGCTGAATCTGGCCCTCCATTTGCTTTTGTTAAGAAAGATTTATTGAAACACTGTCACATCCATTTGCTTAATTATTGTCTATGGCAGCGTTCTTGCTACAGTGGCAGAGTTGAGCAGCTTCAACAGAGACTACATGGTCCACAAGTTTAAAATATTTGCTATATGGAACTTTACAGAAAAGTCTGTTGCCCCTGGTCTTAGAGCACAGGTGGCAAACACGAGGCCCACAGGCTGAATCCAGCCCTCCACCTTGTTTTATCCAGCCTGGCACCTTGTTTCTACCTGGTGGCAGCGCCGAGCTCCTTGCCCCTAGTTAAGGAGCAGTTACACTTACACAGTCCCTAAAATGACATTCGGCCCTTTGAAGGCAACCACAAGGCCCTGGTGAAAATAAGTTTGACACCCCTGCCTTAGAGTCACATCAAAAGGCATATTATGGGAAACTCTCGATCATGCTATTGAGATGTGGCAACCACGTAGTCTCAGGGGCAACTTCATCAAATTTTCTTCAGATAAAGACTATGTGAGACATTTACATTTCATAGCTATTCTGAAGAAACCCATAAAATATGACTCTCAAAACTCAAGTACACTATTAAAAAAAGAATCCAGATAGGCATCTTCACCAAACTTCTCATGGTAAATTATAACTACCATTTCAAGATAATCTGAAAACCAAGGAGATTCGTCACAGATTTTAAAACCAGAGCAGTCCAAATGGAACGTTACTGTCTCTGCTGACAGAGGTACCATTATTTTATAGCTTCCAGGGACTTACATAAAGGAACTGAAGATCTGCTTTGTAAGTAGTTTTACCCAATCTGTCTCCTGTGTAACATTTAGGGTACCATTTCAAGATTGAGAATTCTTAATCTCTTGTCTAGGATGAATTATTTAGTTAATATCAATCTTTAATTGATTTTATTACTGTGGCCGGGGATGCAACAAAATTTTGTTTGTACAGAAGAAAATGAAACAGTGAGAGCCTGCCACCGATGCTCCTCCCGTGTGCCTGGGCAGAGCGCGGCACTGACTGTGCCGCTCCAGCAGCCCTCCCTCCCTCCTGCTCTCCTCTCCTGATCGACAGCGCCCTCTCTCCGAACGCACTCTGCTTTCACAGGGTGGAGATACTTTTCTTAATTATACATGCATGTCTTTTTTTCTCATTGAAATTTGGGTCTTCAGAAGTTCTCCATCACTACAAGTCTTGCCCAATCACAAGCACCAGGAGATGGAGGTCTTTATATACATGTTCTGGGCTCTGTTTAAATTACTCTTGGCCCAGCCACACTAATTTGTACGGCTTTGAATGCTGAGTCACTGCTAAAACATTTTAAATATACTCGGTATAACAGTCTTCAGTGATGACTTTATTAAGACCTTATTCTCTCTTTCTCCCCCTGCCCCCACACTCTCTCTTTCTATATATGTTTCCTAAGGACAAAGGCAATGCTAACACTTGATATCAAGTAAACTCATTAAAGTTGAAAACATCCAGAATGATCAGTAGGGGGCAGACTGTGCCCAACTAAAATCAGAAATATCCCAGAACTCAAAAGCTATCATTCTCTCATTTACTTTAAATATGTGACCAAAATGGCAATGGGCAATTAAGGACTCAATTTGCAGTTGAGATGGTAGATGAAAAAATTTCCCTTCAGGTCAACCAGGTTGGGATGATGCTGTAAGTCATCAGGAAGGGTTCAGAGAAACTCATTATTATCACCAGCCTTATCTTTTCTCTTCCAACTCTTTTTTCCTTCAGCTGTCTGAGTTCTCCACCTGCCTTTATAAACAGACAAAACTGTACTTGTAGGATTCACTCCTTAAGTTACTTCCTGCTCCCATGCAGGCCTCTGGCCACTCAGTACCCCCCTGCCCACTAGAAGGCTTGTGTTTTCTCTTCTTTTCTCCAAGTCCTACTCCACTTTGACTACCTGGTGAACTTCTATCTACCCTGTGATTCGCCTGCTAATTCTCAAGCTTCAAAGGTTCTGTCTGACACTGTGATTTATTCTGAACAATGACCCCATATGGTGAGAGCCATTTGAACTCCATTTAATAAAGAAACTGAGGCACAGAGACCCAGCGTCATTTTTCCAAGGTCATCATGTGGACAGGCTAGAGCCAGATCTGGATCCAGCTCTGTGCGACTCCTGGGCCCAGGCTCCTGTCACAGCAGGCTGCTTCTCAGAACCGAACGCACGAGCAAAGACTGAGGAAGGAGGCCATGGAGGGAGACTCCTGAAAACACATGTCAGTGAGAGACTAACAAACAGAGCAAGGTCTACTCTAGAAGAAAGGAAGAGAAGGGGGATCAAGAGTAAAGGTGCAGGATTAGCTGTGAGTGGCAGAGGCACGTCTTGTTTGGAAGCCAAAGGGCAGGACATTGGACGGGTCTGTCTATATCTATGACAAAGAGAAGGAGGGAATTCACTGGGTCAGGGAGACAGAGCTACAATAAGCCAAAGTGGGCATTTTCCCAAGACCCCTAGGATGACTTGTGGGAAACTTCCCAGAGGAAGCTGAATGGCTGAATTTCATAAATGAAAGTGTAACCTTCCAAGTACCAGCAGCATTGTGTGGGTCCTAGGTGTGGGTCTCTGTAGTGCAGCAATGCTGTGGTCTTTCGCACCTCACTGGAGGAAGAGGTCCCTGCCTGTCACCCTCCCACACCCTGGACAGCACTACATGACATCTAAAGATGCTTAAGAGCTTCTCCCCAGCAAAGGAAGTTGAAAGTTTGATTACAGGAGTAAGTTAAGACAGCCTTTGAATAAAATCCCACAAAAACTGCCCCATAAACCATATTTCTCTTCCAGACATACTGTTCTATTGTCGTACCACCAGCCTGCACACAGCTCTGGGTTGAAATGCTTTGATCACAGGCTCTCGCATACTCAAATGAGCTGCCTCCTCTTCCCATCCTTACATTGTGATGATTCTGTAGTGTGAGAAAAACCCAAACCCACAACAGTGGCCCAAGAGTCAGGAACATTTGCCTTGGAAGTAACCTAAGCCTTGAGAGTGGAATATTGCCACTCCAGCCAGAAGGGGACACAGAGATGAGCAGCTCCGCCCCTCTGTGAAGAGCTGTTGGGTGGCCTGCCGGGGCCCACGAGCAGCAGCAGTGAGGCCCCTGTGGGAGAATTCTGTATTTCCCTTCATCCCTCGCAGAACGATCAGGTGTCAGCTGGCGTGATTTCAGGTTTTCAAGAAAAGGACATGCTGATACAGTCTGAGGCACTACCCTGGAGTCATACTCTTCAGAAAGACTTAAAAATAAGCTAGATGAGCAGTTCTCAAATGTTTTCGTCTCAGGACCCTTTTATATTCCTAAAAATTATTGAGGACACCAAAACCACATTTGTTATATGTGGGTTGTGTCTATCAGTATTTAATGCATTAGGCATTAAAATGGAGACATTTTTAAAATGTGTAAAAACACACGTATTAACTTATTTTAAAGTTTATTCTTTGCTAATTAACATAAATATTTGTGCCCAAATAACTACATTTTCCAAAATTAAAAAAAATGGTGAGAAGAGTGGCATTGTTTTGCATGATTGCAAATCTCTTTAATGTCTGGCTTAAGACAAAAGAGTCGAACTCTCATAAGTGCATATACATTCAATCTGTTGATGTATGTTATTTTGACTGATGTAAACAAAAATCCAGTACCACACAGTTTGAATAGGGAGAAGTATCTTGATAGTCTTTGCAGATAGTTATGGATATTTTTCATTTGTACTGTACCAAAACTTGAGAAGAAAGATATTCTTCAAGGTTACTTGCAATGTAGAATATAAACCAGATCAATAACCTTTTCATGCTCTGTTACATAAAATCCTTTGGTCTATCTTGACCTTTGCAATGGATCTTTTACTCATGCATGATTTTGTAGCATCATGCACCAGTAACGATATTGATTCACTGAGCCAACCAAACATTTTGTTATACGATATTTTAAAAATCACATTTATTAATACCACTACCAATCTCAAGAGAAAAGTTTGAAAGTATTGAGATGCCATCAAATTCTCACTGGTGAACACAAGTTTTCCAAAAATCAAAATTTTCTTGAAAGCTTGAGTTTTATCATTGACAACAAATGTCAATTGTTTTTTTGAAACTACCTGACAAGCTCACCCTGCATTTTCATGTCTACAAATGTCTACAAAACACAAGTTGTAATAACCACAGTTTATCAGTCATTCTTTCAAGTAAAAGTGAGATTCTATGGGGAAGAAAGCAGCTAGTTCAGCTCACAATGCAAAGCACTAACTGTACGTGGTTTTATTGAGACACTATTGTACTTCGTTATGCTGCTGAAGTTCTTCGTGCTTATTTCCCATTTCATCACACAAAACATGTTTGAAATGTTTACTCCAGAATGCAGATTTCATAAAATGAACACTTTTTACTGCTTCATCAAGATCATTCTCAAGTAAAACTGACGTGTTCTTCCTGAAGCACGAGGCAGTGAAGAACACAGCGGCTGCTAGTACAGTTTGGTGTCCCTGCCCGCAGTGCTGCCACAGATACTTTTGCACGGTCGGTGCAAATTTCAATGCAGTGAGAAAGGCAAAATACCTCTTACTATTATTGTAAAGACAGTTTTGACCTTGCAGGTCTCCTGAAAGGTGTCAGGGGACCACACTTTGAGAACTGCTGATCTAGACAAATTATTTCCAAATATTGTTTTAGGAAATTATTAGTCATATTATTAATAACTGCACCAGTAAGGATAAGCTAGATTATATGTCAATCAGTAATAATGCCCTTGAAACCTCAGTGGTTTAAAACAAAGGCCTGCTTCTTATCCACTGCATGTTACCACCTGCCGGAGGGTGGGGGCTGCACTCTGTTCACCACGGTGGCTCAGGGGCCAGGCTGGGGAGCCGCCTCCACCTCAAATGTTACCAATGACTGCCCTCCTTGGGAAAAGAGAGTTTCGAGGGTCTCACAGTGGCAATGAAATCCTCTGGTCCAAAAGCAACTCAAGTCAGTTCTGCTCACAGCCTGCCAGTCACATGGCCCCATCCAACCACAAGAGAGGACGTGGCTGACAAGCACAATCCTACATGTGCCTGACGGTGGAGAGCTGGAAATATGTGGTGAGCCACATTAAAGACCACAGTAATTGCTAACATTTACTGAGCATTAATTATGTGCCAGGCACGGTTCTCACAGCATGAATTACTTTACGCTGACAACACTCCCTTGAGGCGGATCACATGAACTCCATTCTTTGGATCAGAAAGCCACGGCACAAGGAGGGAAAGTAACTTGCTCAAGAGTCAGGCCAGGAGCGGTGCCAGGCAGGTAGATGGACTCCGGAGCCCATGCCTTTAACCTCAAAGCCATATTGCCCACAATTTTCCTCACTCTAGAAAAAAGGAGAAAAATGAGAATTTTTTATGATGATAAATTTAAAGGATTATCCCTTATTACAAGGTGTCCCTTCTCCTTTAAAACATTAAAATGTCCTTTCCTTTAAGAATTGATTGTTATAAGTGGTAGGAAATATTAGGAAAAAAGATTGGCAACCTTAAATTAGTTCCTCTTCCTAATTATTTTTGTTAACTTTAATTAACCAAAAATACAAAACTTTGTGACCAGTACATTTTGAAGATTTCTTTTGTTTTTGGTTTTAGCACTTTCTTTTGATTCAACCAAATTTTGGTCATTGTGTGGCAAAAAGAGGTATTGTTTTAGGCTCTATTTGTCAAGCATTGTACTACATGGTTTCATGGGCAGCATTTCATTTAATTCTATGCCATACTCTTGCTTCCTTGTAAAAAGAATAAAGCATGCATTTTCTTTTACCCTAAATACAATTGAAGCAGGAAAGATCTGGAGCATAACAGGCCCCTAAAAAGTGGGTAAGACACCCATAGCAATGGATGAAAGTTATTGTCTGCAAGAGTTACCAGAGAGCAAACACAAGTCCATCAATGAGTTTCTCGCTAAACTTAATCATAATACCTCTCCCTGTCAGGAATCTTTTACAAGATGTAGTTTTCCTCTCAGGCTAAAGACCAGAAGAACAACAAGCTGATTCTACCAGCTGGGCTTTGGGACTCGGCCATGGATGATTTCCTGCAAAGGACTCTAAACACGAGCCCAGCTCATTGGCCAAGGGCCCAGGCCTTGAGTCCAACAGCCGCTTAGTTAAAAGGAACATAGGGTTTAGACACAAGCAAGCTGTTCTGAGCTCCAGCATAGTCATATTTATTAGTTTCCCTTAGAAAATTTAGGTGTGCAGGAGAAATACTTGTGAACAGGTGCTACAAACAATTTTCACAACAATGAAGCCTTGGGAAATAAATGTTTCAAACAATATTGAACACCAAGAATATAGTTGGTGTTGTAATAAGATACTACAACAATTTCTCTTTACAAAAGAAGGAAGGAAGGAAGAAAGGAAGAGAGAAAGAGGGAAGGAGAGAGGAATGGAGGGAAGCAAGAAGAAGGAAGGAAAGTAGGAAGGAAGGAAGAAAGGAAAAAAGGGAAATCCTCAAAAAGGTTTACATATCTTGGTAGCATATAATAGAGTATTTGAATTATAAGTCCATTATACTAAATGTCCACATCTTGGCCAGTCCCTTCCCTCTGGAAAGTTGGATAGTATATCTCATTGCTGACCAAATAAGTACCAACTGTGGGAATGATCAATGGAGAGGCCGTGTGCTCTGTCACCACAAGGATGAAAGGTTCTCCTCTCATGTTTGTATCCAGATTCTATTTCAAAGCAGAGCAATTAAAAAAAAATAAGGGCAGTATTAGGACCCTTATATAGGGGAAGAGTTTGTGAATATAAAAGGCATTTTAGAAAGACTTATAAAAAAAGACTCATGAACCCATTAAGTCACAAAAATGATTTCTAAACCTTATTTATGGTACTAATTCTAACAATCTGAGGTATGCATTTGGCTCCAGTATTTATAAATCCTGGTCCCTACTGAAAATGACCATTGAAGCTCATTTTCATTTGATTGGGAAACTAAGGAAATGTTTTCCTAACCTTTCTATTAATGACTTTACAAATAGCCTTTAGAAGATGATTTTAATACTGTTGTCAATGGGTGTCTTCAAAAATTTCTATTCCCTAATTAGGAAGCAGGCTCTTTTTTAGAGAGTTTGGTTAATAGTTGCAATCTAGAAGGTGCAGAGTGTATTTCCCAGCCAGAACATTCCATACATCCTAGCTGATGGCTGGAACAGCAGATCTTTCAGAGGTAGAGCAATGAGGAGGGACCACTAAGGACCTATAGTGATAGCCAGATGCAAAGGAGAAAAGCAAGGGCTACAGCTCACTAATGAGAGATGTCAACAGAGGAAAAGGCCTTCCTTATTAAAACCTGGGCTGGGAAACCTTCAGTCCTATAGTGGCCATATCCCCACCTTGCACATGACATAAGAACAAGCCAGCTGTACCGGGAACATACAAAAGTCCTCTGACCAACTGAAGAAGGGAGAGGTGCCAGGTGTCTAAAATAAGCTCTTGGTGTTAAATAAGAAAAAATATATATAATTAATTTCTAAAATTTGACAGTATGTACAGGCCTGAGATCAAGTCCATGAACCTCATTATAAAATGGCCCTTTTTATAGGTGTTTTCTACTCTAATGCAAGATTTGTTAAAACCACACAAAATGATACTCTTCAAAGGTTGAAAATAATCCACTTGAGATAACTATTAAGATAATGATCACTTGGCCTGAAACAATGAAGACTCTGTCCGTCCTGCTCACTGAAAAGACAAGGTCAATGCGTGGTGAGAGAGCTCAAGTGAGTGGGGCAGGGGATGGGGGTGGAGGGTGGGGGGCTTGGTGACTTTTGGCTCAGCAATGCCTCATCAGGACTAGGCTCCTCGGAGCCAAGGACAGTCAGTCTGGCAATCTCTTTGACTTGGATGGATCTCCTAATTTTCACTAAGCAAAAGAGCAACCAATAAAATGGCAAAGAGCTGTGAAAGGCTTGCTGCCTCTAACTCCAGGAGTGTGACAAGGCAGGACAATGGAAGAACAGAGCACATGTCCAATCTGAGAGTAAATCACATGGCTTTGCTCAGTCAACCGGGGCTGTAATTCATGCCCACATTGCACAACCTAGAGAAACTTACATAAGCTTACTGTACATCAATTTTCCCAACTACAAAACAGGAAGAATATTCAAACCTCCTTTGTTGTTATACATGTATTTTGTGTGACTATCTGAAAAAAATGTTCCTCAAAAGAAAATAAAATGCATAGTACTCAGTCTTAAAAAGGAAGGAAAGTCTGACACATGCCAAATATAGATGACCCTGAGACATTATGCTAATTCCACTTTTAGGAGGTACCTAGAGCAGTCAGATTCATAGCTGACAGAAAGTAAAATGGTGGCTGCCAAGGGCTGGGGGGAGGGGAGAATGCAGCACTGTTGTTTAATGGGTATAAAGTTTCAATTTTATAAGATGAAAAGAATTCCAGAAACTGGTTGCACAACAATGTGAATGTGCGAAACAGCACTGAACTGTGCACTGACAATGAGTAAGGTGGTAAATTTTATATTTTTACCACAATTAAAGATTTAAAAAAATAAATCAGTAAGATACACAATGAGCCTGGCACGCAGGTAAGTAGACCCCGAGCACTGACCACATGAATGAAGAAGGCTTCTCCCGTAAGACAGAGGAGATCTAATCGGTGCTGACGGATCTTCACACATTCCCAGAAACTGATCCAGAGTGTTCGGTGACATGAGTAAGGAAACCGCAAATTATGGGTGCCA
The DNA here is from genome assembly GCA_004027475.1 of Anoura caudifer. Taxonomy (NCBI): domain Eukaryota; kingdom Metazoa; phylum Chordata; class Mammalia; order Chiroptera; family Phyllostomidae; genus Anoura; species Anoura caudifer. Next base: position 283,827 of record PVKU01000590.1, on the reverse strand, counting down.
ATGAATTATCTGCTATACCTAAGCCCTAACTCTTACAGGGACCTCCCAGTTCTGAGAAGCAGACGACATACGCAACATTAAGGCTGTTCTGCCATAGGGGTCAGAAAGGCAGCCTTTGGCCAGCAGAGTAAATCGCTGCTGTGACCCAGCGAAAGGGGTGTGCCCTGAACACACACGTATGTAGGGGTGGGGATCTGAGATGCAGGCCAGCAAACACAACTTTGAAGGAAAGATCCAAATATGAAAATGTGGAGAAAATGGCATCATGAAAAACAAGTTAGCAGTGAATAGTCACAGGTGTCACCTCCATCCAGAGGCTGGCAGGGTGAGAACTGAGATGAGTGGTTTAACGCTCGGAAGGTCGAGAGTACCCCTGGCCAAAGCCAGGGGGAGGAAGGGGAGAAACCCATTACGGTTCACGTAGGAATGTTGTTATCTTCATGACATACGTTTAATGTGAGGGAGCTCTTCAATTGGAGAAAAATTCTTTCTCTAGGGCTAGAACACGGAGAATTGACTCTCTCCAAGGAGCAATAAATAAAAATTTTCTTCTGAAATTTGGAGAACAGAGGGACTTGTGAATCAGACTGAGAGAAATTACTGCTGTCGGGACTCATTGCTATATGTTTTCACAGAGAAAAGAACACCAAGGAAGAGTGAAGAGACAATAGGAACAAAATACAAACCAGCGCAAACAAAAATAGAGAACTCCATGTATCAAAGCAGAAAGCAGGACTAAGCTGGTGCTGCTGGGAAAACAGAGATAAGTGCCTGTGAGACTCCACGCCCATCTGCCAGGGGCCATTAAAGACACATGTCTGCAAACACAACCCAACCCCACTTACCTTTCTTTTGATATCAGTGAACTGGGAAAACATTAAAGACCAATAAAATGACAGCTCCAGGATATAATAGTAGTGAAGGTCAGCTGTGAGTGGCTGAGGATCAAAGAGAAAAAAGGAACGATTAATAGTTAATGGGGAACCCTAGTTGGGTCCCAAATACCTCAAGCTCAGGGCTGAAACCTGACATGGTCTTATGCCTCCACCACCTCTAGCTCCAATCTCTTTCTGGATGAGGGGACTTCGAAGGATGCTTCTAATCTTCAATTTGATGGCATTAGTTTTGATTTATCTCCAACCAAAAAAGTGTCAGTCAATATGAACATTTACCACTTCACTATTCCTTTTAACAATAGCATTTATGGTTCTTTGATATGCATGAGTGTCTGCAAGATTCCTTAGGCAACCTGAAAAAGTATTCTAATGCATACACAAAAAGAATAACCCTGGATAACTGCTGAGTGATTCCACAGCACGGGGACAAGGGAAGTGGGTGTCAGAGACTGGAGTACAGAATGAGTCACTGAGGCATAGTTTCAAGTTCTGCATTAATCAGATCTTTCTTTCAGTAGATTGCAAACATCAAAAAAAAAAAAAGGCAATTCAAAAACATTTTTTAAAAGATCAGAGGGGCAAAGAATCTGCCAAGAGATACTGGGCTAGGCACTCGGCCAGGAAAATCTTAGATCAGTTCCCACCTCCACAGATTAGTAGGTACTGAACTTGGACCTTAGTTAATTTATTGTAAAATGGAGGTGACACTGGCTCTATCTGCCTCACGGGTCCAGGAATGAGGAGTTCAGAGAGGCAGCAGAGGTCAGTAATATTTACTTTGCACACAAATCCATAAAAACAAAACAGTGTTTTAAAAAACCATTTTTGACCAGTTGTTTTTGTTTTATTGAATTGTAATGAAATGTCTTACTTTACCAGAATGAATCAAAGACCTCTGAAGCTCATTACATGAACGTATCCACACCACTACACACAGGGTAACAGTGTGATATGCGGTAAATACAATGGAAACTTAAATGCTCTGTAGACCAGTAGCAGCAAAACAAATGACTTTCATGAGAAGATGCTACTCACTTAACTGCCGACCCTACCAACTCCATGCACAGGCATCACGCGTGGAAAACAGTTGTCCTGCTCACTGACTTTTGGCAATGGAGCACGAGACAGGACAGGATACTCCCCCTACCAGCAATCCTCAACTCTCAGCATCAATGTGCTCATCAAACTCGGTGCTACCCTAGAGAAATATATTTCCTGCTCAAGTGTTCTTTTAAAATTTGAAGGCATTAGCAATTAGAGATGGGTACTCAGGGTAGACATATGACAGCAATAAAGTCTAGAAAATAGAGTGCTGGCTTTAGGACCCTCGGAGCCAAGATTAAATTTCAGCTTTAATGAGATTCACTTTCTCATTGCATCGCCACCTGGGAAAAGGGCACGGCGGGGGGGTGAGAACAAGTGAGAGCATTGTAGAAATTGCAGAGTTCGTAACAGAGCGTCATATTAGAATAACTGCCCTATTCGTGGAGAGCTTTGCAGTTGACAAAGCTTACCCATGTGATAATCTTTTACTCTCACAAAAATCATATAAAATTAGTACTATCATTTTCTAAATTGTATAGTTACAGGAAACTGCTGTCAGTTAACTCAGGCTGGGAGGCGATCCCCGCTCTCACAGCGAGGGAGGGGCCAGGACTGCCATCCCCCACTCGGCTCGTTGTAACAGGCTATACAAGGGCCAGTGGAGGCCACTTCACCTTATTTCAAACTCAAACCAGACATGTGTATATAAAATCATTATGTATGCAATAAAAATATAATATACATTCTCATACAGGAGCAGTGCATCTGTAATAAAATTCAAATAGACCACTACTCTTTCATCTATAAATCTGTTCAATTACTTATTTAACATATGTGCTAAAGACATAATAAATCTGTTTAATGAGCATGGCCCAGTTTTAAAAGTGCTCTCAAGGCTTGAGACTGACTCTGAACTACCCACAAAGTGTTATAATTACATGCACAATAATTATATGCTGTTTAATATTTTTCCCCACACACACAAAAAAGAAAGCGGCTAATTTTTTGTATTTATTAGTATAAGGAGTGTATCAAGAATGACCACTGTTTCCATGAGAGATGGTGAAGTAGTCCTAGAATTTGGGAGTTACATGCTGAATGATTCGATGAAAAGCAATGATATCAGTAGAAGACAATCTTGATCTGAATTCCCACCTATGGATCTTTCATTCTACACTAATGACGCTTCCTCTTTTAGGTAAATGTGGCGATATATAGCAGACCCTCAAATTCTCAGGTGGAATCTATAGTTCTGCCTGCAAAGTAGCCTGCGGCTCCACTTCGAGCCACTGCTCCTGTAACTAATTTTCTCGGAAATAAGCAATTCCTCAGCTCCAGCCATTAATGTGAAAGTTATTCCAGGCTATGTTGTAGTTATGAAGAAGGGTGGGTATTACACTTCATGGGGCATTTGTCTCAATGCTGCTCACATGACAGAATTTACCTCATAAATGCAGTGTGTTAGAGCAGCTGCCACCCCAGCATTCGAGTTAAGGTTTCTGGAAGGCTTTGATGTATTTTTATATGTATGGATTTTTCCACGCAGTATACCATTACAGGACACAAAGAGAGCTGTAAATGGCAATATTCCAAGAATGTAAGATAGTAAAACAGCAGTTGGGCCTGAGAATTACAATGGTCTTCAGTAGTGACTGGGTTTCAGTGTTGCTTTCGTCTCTATGAAACGGCCCCAGAATACTCAGCCCTCTCTAAACATGTCATGTTGCTTATTTATTTTATTTTCTTAACCGAATAAACGACACAAAAGGAATGGAAATGCAAAGTGGAATTCCATTACAACATGTTCCTAACCTTGAACTTGGCCAAGGAGTAGCCAACGTCGGTTCTCACCCCATTCAGACACTTTGGGTGACGGGGAAGCCACAGAGCCTGCCTGCTCCCCATTAACTGTATGCACACTAAAAAGATCAAACACCTCTAAAAAGACAACCCCCCAAAATACCAAACTCAAAATTCCAAGTCTCTTTATTACATCACCAAAATACCTACTTGCATTTGTTTCTCTTACAAACATATCCCAATTGATCTAGAAATTTCTTGCAGAAAAAAGTCCCAACTTTGATATTCAAATAGTAACTGATCTAGGGATCAGAACACACGCTAACATTATTGAATTCATGGACAGAGGCAAAGGTATCTCAGTGGGCAGATATACCTTCTGGGATACAATAAATCTCAACAATTTTTTTGGGGGGGGTCTATGTGTAATGGTACAAGCCCACTTTTCTGTGCTCAAGAAAATGGTGTTTGATTTACATGTTCAGTGGCTGCTCCTAAGCCACAAAGTGAACTGAAGTCAGCATAACTGCTCCAGCTCCACACGAGCTTGCCCCACTTGGTACTGAGATAGGCCTGTGCTGTTATCAGACTTGCCTCAGTAGTTAGAAGCAGGTCAACTGTTAGAAACAAGAATCATCCCCCCATTGGACTGATGGCATCTTACTGTCCAGCAAATGTACCTTTTCACACTTTACTCCATGTACTAAAGCAATTAAGCTTTGATTCTGAACTTCACTGAGAGCACAAACTACCTCCCTCACTAGGCAACATGCAGCATTAAGTAACAAGGGTGGGGGCAGGGGCCAAAAAGCAAGGCGGCTGCCGAACCTCCTGGGACCTGCCTGAAGTCAGTAAACCCACCTAAGGAAGATGCTGTATGTGTGTGGAAATCCAGACAGTATGGGCTCCTTACCTGATAGGGGTAGTTGTACCAGCAGTGTTTTGTATTCCACAGCCAGGGTGTCTGCAAAAAGGACAAAGAAACACATTTCACATATTTTGGAAACGAAGCAGGATAAGAGATGTTTTTGACAGGTTCCCCAATGTTTGGGTTCAACAATCTACCTTTGCAAGAACTGAAGGATTTAGGAATAAGATATTAAAGCCCTTAGGATCCCATCATATATTCTCACTAGATAATCTACACTCAACTGGTAGTATTTCAGGCTACGGCTGGGATGGAGTTCTAGCTGGTGATTTTATATTTTTTTGCTGGTCCTGCAGACACAGTCCTGCTGTGGAATAGGCCTCAACAGCAGGGCCCTTCAGGGGAACTTTCCTAGATCAGATGCAAATCATCAGTCTAACAGTTATCAATAAACAATGCTGACAGTTGGTGCAAACCACCCTAAAACTCCTCCTATCCAATGTTTATAAGGCAACAGCATCAATCAGTTTTTTCATGCCTTAACCAGGGTCCGTAGTAGGCAGGTATACTACTTTTTCAGTAGGACGCCTCAGACTAATTCCAGGTGTAAGTGAATTAACCTTCAGGCCACATTCCACTCCCCAACCCATGGTCAAGGTCTTTTAAAGACAAAACAACCATTCTTAATTTGACAGCAATCACTTGCCTGCAACAGAGTATAATCAGAACATCTAAGTGTACACACAGATTCAAAACATTTGTAATGAACAGGGAGGAACTGGTGAAGACTTAGATTACTGAATAATCCAATAATACCAACACAGACTTTCTCATATTTTTGTGGTAAGTTTTTAATTCTTTTGCATCTCTGATCTATATCTAACAGCACTTTGAGTATACATCTATATACCTTTGATACATATCTGTATATTTCTTATTATTAAGGAACATAATCACTAATCCAATCCATATGTTTATGCATCTGAAAATGATAATAATGTCACTGAAAGATTAGTGTCAGATATATTTGTACTGACCCAACCTCCTTATTTTGTCCCAGACCCTATAAGATCAAGGCTGCTGCTCTATTTGCAATAATGCAGTTGTCTCCCTGAAATCAATCTACATATCCTTTCAACCTGTACCAGTGAGGGTGAGGATGTGAAAGAGAAAGGGGCTATGAAATAAATCTGACAAATTCAGTGACTGAAATCAAGTTCACAGGGCCATCCAATCACCAATTCCTAACTGGGCAGTCGTGGCTGTGCTCACACTGCAGCCCTACAAAAGGTTTATCTGTGCCGTAAGCAAGCCCTGTCCATTGTTTGCCAGAGGTCACCCTCTTCTTCAGACCCCTCAGAGGTGGAACTGCCCTCAAAAGAGCACAGCATCTGTCAACTCTCCTGTAATTCAATCATATAGGTTTTCACTGCCTTGCTTTCTCCCTCCTTCATGTCATCTTCCTTACATTCCCTCCTTAATTCCAAATGTATGAAAAGAACTGTAAAACTGTCTTTTCCAGAGCATTTGAGACCTTGCTTCCAGGTACATCATCGACTCAAAAAAATGCTTATAAAAATTCTCTACATGTTTGGATGTTCTTACATCAACAAGTATGGTAATGATTATATTACCTAATAAAAGTTGAGTCCTCCTATGTCCATATACTTTTTAAGGATTTTTTCCATGATGTTATTTATTTAACTAGTTAAAAGTTTATCTTTAGACTGTCACACACACTTTTAAAGGCTCTCATGTATGAGAGCTAATAGTATTTGCCTCATCCTATAGATAGGTAAATTGAGGTCCCAAGTCCATAAATAACTGCCCAGGTTAGATACTTAGGCAGTGCCAGAGCTCAAAATCAAACTCAAACCATCTGGTCTCAAACCTTGCCTCTGAAGTCTACTAAAAACTGGACCGGGACTCTGTTCAGGCAGCCAGATTGAAACAAAAGCCCTTCTATGCCCTAAACTTAAAACTGTTCAGGGATTTTTACATTCCCCTCTCAAGTAAGTACTACCAAATCTCCCTGTTCTCCCCCCCCCCTTTTTTTTCTGGTTTTGCAATTTGCTACCTATTCAATTCTCTACGTGTCATGTAATCTCACCGCACTTAACATCCTCGGCAGCCTGACTGTGTGCCTGTCTCCTCCATTTCTCTTATCCATGATGTTGGTGTTCCTTACTGACCTATCTCACAGGGTGCTTGTGAGGATCAAATGAGATAGCATGTCTAAAAATACTTTGGAGGCTTCAAAAGTTTAATATGTCATCGTCTTTACAAGCCCATCGAGGAAGACATAAAAAATAAAAATTAAAATTAATCTGAATTCTCATCACTATTAACACTTTAATGTACAGCCCATTTTTTGGTCTTTTTTTCCTATGTAATATAGATTTAAATGCATAGATATATTTTTAAACACACAGGAATTAAGAAAGATCACTAAGAGCAAAGATGTATCATTAAAGACCAAGGCTAAGATTATCCACACTTTCATATCCCCGCAATTACTATGTATGGATATGAATATTGGAAAGGGGAGAATGCTGATAGAAAAAAAAATTTCATTTAAAATACGGTGTCGGAGGAGAGTTCTGCGAATACCCTGGGCCACCGGAAAGATGAACAAGTGGGTCCTAGAGCACATGAAGCCTGAAACATTGCCAGAAGCAAAAACGACAAAACTGAAGCTGCCCTACTTAGGGCACGTCATGAGAAGGCAGGGTTCTTAGGAAGGGAGAATAGCACTGGGGAATGGAAGGCAGCAGAAAAAGAGGAAGAGCAGGTACGAGACGGACTGGCTCCATTAAAGAAGCTGTAGGCGTGAGTGCACAGGAGCTGAGCAGGGCTGTTGAGGGCAGGACACGGTGGACGTCACTCATTCACAGGGCCCAGTCAATGACACATACACACATATGTACAGTTTTTAAATTTGGGCACAACACACCAAAATCTATTTTATAGCATGAGTGTTAGTTATTACCTTTCTGTCTGATAAAGGTGTTCATGATCTCCAACATTAATTGAAAGCCCGAAAGGGACAGGTATGCCATAGGCATGTGTTTATTCCCCAGCATCTGCGCCCAAGTTCACAGTTCAGCATTCATTTACTGAACACCAAAGAAAAGGACTGTAGTCAAATGCAAAGCCTGTACCAAACCTCGTAGTATTTTTCTGAATTTATCAGTCCCAAGCCCGCGAGAGCGTGTGTGCCAGCCTCTAACGATGCTGTGGGCATCCCTTCCATGGTGGCCACCCATTCCAGTCACAGTCAGGAGAGGAAAGGTGTGATGCCCAGTGATCCAGGAAAATCCATCGTTTACAGCTTCCCTTCCTCTATAAGTTTCTTGGCTCATTGGTTTTCTTGTAGCATCCAGGCTTTCCCCTGCATGCATCAGATATACATCACCTACATGTGCTTCCACTACGTGCCAATAGCTGACAGCCCTGCAGAAATCATGGATGAGTCATTGTCCCTCACTGGGGCCCCACCTACCTGAAGCAGGAGACAAGGACATTGTGAATTTGATGGAGCTACTATAGGGCTCTAGCTCAACCCACAAGCTTGTTTGCCAAACATTTTACAAAATTCTTTCATCTACAATGTATGTTTACATATACCTTTCACTTTGACAACACTAGAAACTAACATCACCTTCTATATGCATACTACATGTTTCTAGGGTCTCACGCTACACACCCTGCAAAACTCTGAGACAGGTAGAACAAATACAATCTTTCCTAGTATACAGAGGGGAAAACAACCCCATGAGAAGGTGACTCTCATAATTTTCACTCGCTCAACAGTGGTGTAAGAATCTGGATTGGCTGCTTATAATTTAATGCACTAGGTATAACTTTAATTTGAATTGATATCATGAAACTATCACTTTTAAATCAATTTTTCTAGGTATCTTTTTTAGATTTACATATTTGTATCAGAACCTGTATATGCATCACACAAGTTAAAGGATAGTAACTAAGAACTCAAAAAGCTGAAATGTTAGATGTCAAAAAAATAATGGTGATAAAAAATACACTGAAAACCCTCAGTTTAAAAGAATGGGCTTAGCCCTGACTGGTGTGGCTCAGTGGATTGAGTGCTGGCCTGCAAACCAAAGGGCACTGGTTCAATTCCCAGTCTAGAGCACATGCATGGGTTGTGGACCAGGTCCCTAGTCGGGGGTGTGCAAGAAGCAACCACACATTGATGTTTCTCTTCCTCTCTTTCTCCCTCCCTCTCCCTCCCTAAAAATAAATTTTAGAAGAATTTTTAAATTAAAAAACAAAAGAATGGGCCTAGCAACTTCCTATATAGTAAAATAAAGCTCTGTACCTAAGACAGTGCATGGCAATTAAGCAAATTTCCTGGAAATAGATGTGCTTTTTTCATATGGCATTACAATACCAAGGAATGTTATCAAGGTTGACAAATTTAAAAACCCAAGGATTTGCAAATCTTGTCATTCCAATATCTTAGGATTTACTATATTCCCCCTCATACTTAAATAATGCTGTAAAGCACTTAAGATTTTAATGTATTTTATACATATTATCTCATTTAATTCTCACAAAAACATTGTAAGTGCTCAAGTTAACATAGGCAACAGATGCCATAAGTGGACACAGAACATGGTGGCATGGGTCTTCTCAGAATATGAAAATGCAGGGTCTGACTCAGTACTGGCCTGGGACTAAGATTCTACATGTGTAACAAGCTTCCAGGTGATGCTGATGCTGGTGGACCTTGGACCTCACTTTGAGAAGTAGGGTGTCAGGGGAAAGTAAGAAGGTGAGCCCATCTTCTTGGTATTTACAGATGTAAGGCACCTAATAGGCACTTTGTTACAATAGTTCATAAATCTGTACTACGTGGATAAATTAATGAACTATTTCAAATCATCATAATAACCATGAGGCAGAAATTGCTAGTAAAACAATACAGAGCTAGAAACAATGCTTCTGAACCAATCTTCGTATGTGACGTAACCACACCTTTAAGCTCTGGTGGCAGGCATGTGAGCAGCATTTATGTGCTCCACTTTGGGATGGTGGCCCTAAAAGTTAATGTGAATGAGTACTTCTGACCCTTTTCTTCATTCCTATCAGAGGGAGATAATGACAACTTTGACCCTGAGATGGAAATTTCTGTTGAGGCTGCCCTGGTCTGGCTTATCTCTGGATTTTTCATATGTGATAGATAAAATCCTATTGTTTCCCTTGTATTTAAGTTATTGCATTGTCTAGTTTTTAAAATATACATATATAGTAGCAAAGTCTATATTATCACTCTTATATGCATCAAGGTAAGTATCATTAATTATTTTACAGACAAATAAGCCATTTCAAAGAGGTACCAAAATTAAGACTCCCCAGCTGCTAAATAGCAAAGCTGGAATTGAAACCCAGGCCAGCCAGATTCTTCCACTGTACCTTCCCCAAGGTACCCAGGGTATTCAAAAAATGAGTAATGAGAGAAAAACATCATGGGCATTTGAAACTGATTATCCAAAGTTAGTTATTACATAAAAAATTGAACTTTAGGATTAGAAAGGACCTCCAAACCTTGTTTAACCTATGAAAGAAACTGCACATCCAGAGGGATCACCATGCCTCCCTTGCCGAAGAGCTTCATGGTTATCAGTCACTGACTAGATCCCTTAGGCTTACTTCCTGCTTTCTTTCTTGGTCAACAGAAATTATATCAATATTTTTTTTTGGTTTGCTTTGGAATCCACTATGAACTAAATTGTGCTCTCTCACTGCCCCTCTCCTCCACCTGGCCCAAATTCATATGTTGAAGCCTTAAATACCCAATGTTACTATATTTGGAAATGTGGCCTATAGGAGGTAATTAATGTTGAATGACATCTAAAGGGGGGGGGCCCTCACCTGATGGGATTGGTAGTCCTGTATGAACAGGAAAATAAGAGATTTCTCTCTCCCCTCATGTGCTCGGAGGAAAGGCCAAGTGAAGGCTGCGGTGAGCGGGTGGCATGTCAGGAAGACAGGCAAGCCAGGAAGAGTGCCCCCACCAGAGACAGCCCTGCAGGACTTGATCTGAAATTTCTAACTTCCAGAACCGTGAGAAATAAATTTCTGTTGTTTACATCACCTAGTCTATGGTGTTTTGTTATGGCAGCCTGAGCTGAATCACATAGCATCATGAGATAATGCCTAATAAATGGTGCTTAGTAGTTATTAAACTACACGTCAACTAATTTCAGTTTAAAAAAGATATAAAGCAACTAAGCACAACTAAGACACACCATAAGATAGTGGACTAGAAATGACTTCTAACACTCTCCACCTAAATGACAATGTATAATGGGATTTTCATTATTATAATGCACATCTACTCATAGGTGCATTACTAGGGACACAACTTGGCAACAGCACTCCGATCAGTCCCAGGGAAGGCTCCTGTGGTGCTTCTGACCCTGACCCACCCAGCTCTGGCCCCAGCGTGGAGGGCAGACGCTTGGGGGCAGACGTGCTGCTGGTGGTTGCCCTGCTGCCTTCATTTGCATCTGGACCATATGCATAAGACTTGAGTGCTATGTCTTATATGATTTTTTTTAAAGAAGAAAACTAGAGAAGCCTTTTTAAGTGTCAGTAAATATGCTCTTTGATCGGGTTTCTTCATTTATCACTATTCTGTAGAGGTTTTGAGTGAACAGAACTAACAAAAATAGATCGTGCCTGATCATTTCACATTACCATGTGGAGTTATTTAGGTTTGGTCATTTTTTTAAAAGTTCCATTTGACATACTCCTTAAAAATAATAGTCTTAAGAATCTACCTTCCAGCTTCCATATCTCCTATCACAACGATGGATCATCATCAAAACTCAAGGCGATTGTGTAGATTAAATGAGGTGTGGCAGGTAGAGCGCACAGCACACTTTGCTTGGTACACAGTAATGGGCTCAACTAATATGTTTTTAATAAAAAATTCATAGCAATAGAAAAAAATCCAGGTGTCTTTGTCCAAGCACAGAATGTGCGACACTAAGAGGGACCCTAACGTAAACTGTGGCCTGTGGGTGATAACAATATATCACTGTCGGCTCATCAAGTAACAAAGGCACCACCCCGGGAGGAGGCTTAATGAGGAGACTGTGCATGTGGGGGTGGGGAATATATGGGAAATTTCTGTACCTTCCCCCCCCAAGTCTGTGAATGTAAAATAGCTTAAAAAGGAAGTCTTTTTTAAAAAAAATTAGGTAACTGGGCCATTTTAGTTCGCTGATGCTTATGTTACTCTAAGCTAAAGGAATAGCAGCAGTTGAGGTGAAAGACCAGATAAAAGGATGCTCAGTTAACCAGGCAAGTGTTAAATGACTGAATACAAATATAAATACATATGCACACATATATACTTTTTCTCAAGCATCTGTAGATATCTATAGCTGAATGACAGTAGTTGCTTTGAATAACTATTTTGATTTAGCAAAAGAACATGGATCATACAAAGTATTCAAGACATGTTGTTGCCTCATCAAAGATGTGAAAGGTATTTGGGTCTTTTCCCAAAGTCAGCATCTTAGGGACAAAATTTCATCTTTTGCTATTTCCATCCAACATCCTACATAGTTTTCACAAAGCCCAGTCAGGAAGGTAACAGCCAAGGAATATGATCTCTGAGACATGCTGGCATCTGCATAATTTATGTACGAGATATACAGAGCCTTGGATCATGCTTGAAAATGCCAGAAAGCTAGCTCCCTGAACTACTCTGAAACTACTTTCACTGAAAGCGCTTTAACTGAGTTATATTTAAACCTTTTACCTTTGGATTATGTTGAGGATTTATTGTAAGAAATAAACATGAGAAAAATGCTTTCATGTCTGCCATGGGTTTGTACTGGGAAGATTACCATTAAGTTACCCTAAGTCAAATGTGTAAGATCCACATGATGTTTTTCCCTTTAAATTTAGTCCAAGGGGGAAAAAAAAAGTACTTCCCTTCAGTGAATGCTTAGTGTGATTCCTCTTACTAAGCGAGAATTTTGTTACCCCATTGCTTTGGTTTTGGGAAGCTGAAACATAATTCTAAGGCTCAGTCATAGCAACTGTGATTGCCTTTCAACACCTTTGCTTATTTTTCATTTTATGTGTAACTTTTATGTTAATATCTATATTAATGATGTTATTAATATACATTAATATTAATAAACATTGCAAATTCCTTTTAGAAACATTCAACTATATGATTTAAATAAATTAATATAAGCAAATCCATTCAAAATGATAACCTACAGTTTTAATTTAATACACATTGTAAAATAATTCAGAATAAAAAAAAAGTTCATGTTTTGTGAGTTTAAACACTGATAGATAAATAGTGTTTGGGCTGAAAATAACATGGCCTGAAGATGCTGCTGGTCAGTGAGGAGCTGTGTAGAATGCTCCCCAGAACGCAAGGGTATCCTTTCCCCCTTTTCTGGGTCAGCAGAAACGTGCCTGTAAATCTACCTAGCAGACTGGTGACTCTTCCCTAGAGGCCCTGGGCATCTGCTTGAACTTTGAAAGCTCTTGTGACGTGCAAATATAATTTGGACTTGATCTCTTGGCATTATATAAAGATAGAAGCCTTTCATATTGATCAGGTTTTTAAAAAGATGCTGGTCCTCTAGACCAGGTCAAGCATGTGCCTTCAGCATACTCAGCAGTCCATTTAGGAAGTAATTTGCAGAGCTGCCAAGCAGACATAAATAGAAGGAGTTCCTTGGAGATGGGCCCTGAAGTCACAGGGTCTCTATGAGGGTTTAATCGCAAAAACGATGAGAGGAGAAATGTGAGTGGCATTTCCATGCCTTCTAAGACCTTCTAGCCAGTGATTCTCAATGGTTTCTGCCTCTACTTGGCTAAGGGGCTCCACACACACACTGAACAGTACCTGTGGCTGTGATTCTCAAGAGTCTGAGTCACAGGAAGCTTAAAAAGCCATCTCCCCCACTGATTCATGTGTGGACTCTCCACACCCACTGAAAGTCACTGCAAAGCAGAATGGACTGATCAATTAATTCCATGTTTAGACCAGTAATTAGGAATAAAGGAACCAGATGAAGGAAAGAGATGACCAAAACTGAGGTGGAAGGGCCCAGAAGGAGGGGAAAATAGTGAGAATGTCAACACTGGAAGTGACACAGAGAAAGAGTGAGAGAGAGAAGGGGGCCAGTGTAGAACTTGGAATGAAGTCAATGAAAGTGGCTATAAAGCAGCATAAAATTAGCCAAAGGTAATTTAAAGAAATTATTTATAATATATTACAAAGGATTACTGTCTCCAATCTGTAAAAAGCCCACAAAAATTTATTAAAATATTGAATAATCCAATGAGAAAAATGGGGAGAAGATGCAAACAGGAAACACAAGAAAGAAAAATATATGTGACAGAAAACATGCAAAAATCATAGAAATCTTTTACCCACATCCTGAAAATATTTAAAGAGTTTAGTACACAGAGATCAGTAGTGTATAGAACTCTAAATTTAAGTAGCACTCTACAAATTTAAATAACCTTTCTAAAGAGTAGCTTGGTCTTTAAAATCTGCATATCCTTTGAGCCAACATTCATTGTAAAAAAAACTAACTAGAGCTAACTGTAAAGGCACTTGTGCATGGATTTACACTACAATCCTCTAGTACTAAAAATACAAGTTAGTCTAACTGCTCGATAATGTGAGGTTGGCATGTGCTTAGATGCGATTCTGTGAGAGCAGGTCCTGAGACGAGGGCATGGGTGCAGGCTGTTTATTCTAGAGGGCATCCAGGAAACAGAACGGAGAAATGGAGACAGTGAGATAAATGAGGGAGGTAGTCCATTATGGTTTTCAGGGCCAAGCTGATTACTGGTGCAGGCATCTGAGTTCCACTGGGGACCTCTGCAGAACTATGTAGCCTGTAACTCATAACTATCCCAACACAGGAATGGGGCTTGCAGGGGTAGGGGGTGCGGGGAGAGGCTGGGCATTTATCCACCAACTCCCATCCCCCATTGATCAAGGTTTCAGTATTAACTGCTCCATGTTTCTAGGTTGTACCTCCCTGCATTTCAGTGACCTGGGTGGCTTTGGGAAAAGCAGAGCAGAGATAGAGCACAGCTTGCACCTGAGGTGACACGCTGCCAAAGGTGCATGGAACTGTCCACCACATCAGATGGGCTACGGAGATGCAACAGGCACGTTCACATTTTGGGTTAAAATCAGATTACACACAGAATACACAGTATACCTTATGTTTAAAGTAGACGTATATTTAGACACACACACACACACACACACACACACACACACACACACACACACCAAGTGTGTGCACAAAACATGCCTGGCAATGTATTTACTAAAAGTTACTTAGTGATTATCTTTGAGTAATGATTATCTCAGGTGATTTTTACTTTTTTCTTAGATGTTTGTATATCACTCTTAAATTAAACAAGTAATTGTTAACTATGCTTCTTTGCAATAAACAGGTCTTATTTAAATCATAAAAAGCCAAAGTTCATGTACTTTTAACAAGTATTTACAAACAACATTCATAGCATTAACACATTGCCATCCTCAAATTATTCAATAATTCTAATGAACTTTAAACTAAAAGCTAGTATATGAATTAGCTGCCTTCAGAGTTACATGTTGACGGTGATGTTTCAAGTATAAACAAGTCATTAATAATTTAATTCTAAATTCTCAATGAACAGAAAGTAGCATCAGGAAATAATAAAATGAGCAAATAACATAGAATAAGCCTTGCACTCTTCACAGCAATGCCTCTTCCCTGCCACTTTTAAACCGGTTTGCCTAGGCTCTAGTATCTTCGTGCTAATGTTATCGCACCGTCTTCACTCACTCACTCTATCAAGTATTTTCTGAGTGGCTTCTGTGAATCAGGAATTCCGCTAGGCATGAAGATGCAACAGACACATTCTCCATTCTCGGAGAACTTTCTATCTCCTGAGTAATCCAAGTAATCATATGATATACTAAGCATATGTTTAAAAATATTGGGCCCTTTAGGTTTGATTTTTCTTATGTATGAAATTTGACTTGCTTTTTACTGTTATCTTGTCACCATGTCTGTGGATTATATCTGAAAACCTACAATGGCCCATATTATATGAACCATGAATTCAAAGGTATTAAGTATGAAGATTTTACGTTTCCCAAACTCCTAGTCATTAATCTTCTATCTAATGGGGCCATATCTGGCCATGGAAGATGAGTATTTTACATAAGTAAATATGTTTGAAGAAAAAATTGCATTGTGCTACTTATTATTTGAGAATGCTGCAGGAAAACAAAAATTAGATACCTACCAAGCTGCCAATATCTATAACGTTCAGCTGTAGTAGCACAGAACACCACTTTTATGAAAGGCAGAAGAATGTAGAAGTAGAGAAATGAAAGTTCCTTAAATTCCCAACCCCTGTAGTTACTGGAAGAACAGGAAAGAAGAAGTCAGAAAGGACACAAGAGCCCACCCCCAGGCCCCAGTCTGCCACCAAGCAGCTGGGTGACGGCGGCTAAGTCAATTCGACCCTCCGGTGGCTCGCTTGTGAGATTAGGGGTTGGACTGCATGATTTCTATGATCATGGCAAGTCCTAAATTTCACCACCCTCTTTGCCACTTTTTTTTCTCCCAAAAGACAAAATCCTAGTTGCCCAGGCTTTGGTCATATTACAGACGCTGGCACCCCACAAGGGGAAACCCAACATCAGAGGGAAACACCCCTTTTCCTGTCTTTTTGAAAGGATTCCCTCCATCCACAGCAAGTTAGATATTTTTGAATCACTGAAAATATTAAGTCACTCTTATTCAATCCAAATAGAGCATTATTAGTAATCAGTATAATAAAAAGCTAATTTTGCCCAATTTTATGTTTGAGTAAAAGTTGCAAAGTGAGTAATTGCTTTCCAGTATATTTACTATCTATGAGGTTCAAGTTTCATATTATGTTTGGTATTAAATATTAAAATTTTCTAAATTAAACACTGATGAAAATTTGATGATATTTTAATTCAGGAAAACAATTACCCCTTTTCCCTTACAGCTACTTCCATATATTAAAATTCAGAAGGCAACTCACAATCCAGTTTAGCATTACTCAATAGTAATAGGACAAATGATCAGACTGTACACTTTAAATGAGTGGTACATCTTCATATATTATTTACCTTCTAAGTAGGACAAAGAAATTATACTTTGAGTTGCTAAGATAATTACAAAGAAGGAATTGATCTTTGCGCAGTTAAGTTTTGATCATGACTTTTTGATTTTAATCAGACCTGTCTTTGTGCCTTCCCAGCTTCTGATCTTTCAAAACTGTGTAATCATTTCTGGGGGGCAGGAGGCTGCAAGATATAAGTAGGGCAGATAAAAGCAACTGGGATATCAAGAACCGCCCTGGCAACACAGAAGCAGTTCTGAAAAGAAGATAAAGCCCTCCTCTCTCTGAAGAAAGAGAGTTAGTTCTTAAAATCAATGAGGCAGAAAGATGGGGTGATTAATGAAATTGGCATGGTATAAAAAAGATAATCTAAAATTATCTCTCTATTTACCAGGAAGCAAATACCACAGTACAACCAACCTTTCTGTGCAGGTAGATAGAACCAGGTTCTTTTTTATCTTCTGTCATAATTTTGAAATGCTCTTTGCTGTGTTTACCTCAACAGCCAATGACTGTCTCATTTCACTGATGTCCACAATATTAACCCATCAATGTTTACTTTTTGCAGTTTGGTTCACGCTTTCATGGGCTTGTACTTATTACTTGCCAAATACCTGATTCTCCAGGCACACATACTATCAATTATAGAACCTGCCTGTGCAAACAAGTGAAAAACAAGGTTATTTATTGCCAATGCTGAAAAGGCCATGATATTGAATCAACCTGGAGGCATCAGTCTCCAGACTAAAGAATACAAATGACTTCATGGCTGCAGTTCCACAGGCCACAACTCAGAAAACACGCACAAGGTCATCTTTAAATGGGAAAGAGCCAAAGAAAATGACATTTCATTTGCTCTAATACAAGCAACGTTAGCATGTGAGCTGAGAAGACACACTATTCTATTACCGTTGGGCAGTATTACCCAGAAAATTCACGTGGAGCAAAGGTGTAATTATCCTTTAATAGATGCACCATTATGCTAAATGACAATGGTATTTTTGTTCTTCAACTAGAGTTTCTAAGATACTCCACTGAAGGGACTTTGCCACTACTCATATATTTTCAACTCTATAGGAATATCTCAGTTTGGAGTACTTAAATGTTACCAGTGACCAATTCTATATACACATGTTTTATCAGGTAAACTGAGTAAGAATCTATTGGTTTCTTCTGATTCCAGAACATACATATGGAAAGAATTGTCCCATTTTCATACACCATTGGTTTCAAATAGAAATAATGTACATTCTTACTTAACAGTATCGTAAAAAGAATTGTATTATATGTAGCTACTGTTCCAGTGAGCAGAATTTAACCCAAGACCAAATTTGTAACATTGGACTGTTTTATAATGGGGCTGACTGTGATTATATCTCTGGAAAAACTAAAAGGACACCCCAGGAGAAGAAAATTTACAGTTAGTTCAAACAGGAAGTAATCAAAAACTGCCTCAAGTACAGGGGAAATTGGCATCTGTAATAAGATCCAATAGTAACCAGACAGAACAGGTCAGCCAAACCGTAAATTTCCTTAAAGATTATACTTACTTAAATGATACCACTTAAGCAAGTAGTATAGAAGTAAACCGAATGCTGGGACAATTAAGTTCCTAATACATTCCTGTTATTAGTCATGCAGTAAAATTCACTTATCCAGCACCTGCTCTTCGGCAGGCCGTGTCTAGGTGCTGGGAATTTAGGAGTGAACAGAACAAACAGAAAAGCACGGCTCCCATGGAACTTATCTTCTGGTGGAGGAGACTGCCAATAAACAAGATAAACAAGCAAAAATGAACAGTACGTTTTAGGTGATGAAGGTTAAGGAGAGAAAATCCAGCAGGAAAAGGGATATGAAACGTCAGAGGGTGTGATGGGGTGATGACATTAATAAAGGGGCCAAGGAAGATGTCACTCAACTGGTGACTTTTTCAATAAAAACCTGGAGGAAATAATCTGTCGTTAGAAGTGTTACTTCTCTGTCATGACTATATTACTTTCTACCTTTATTTATATGTGAATAAAGTAAGCCAGCCACACAGAGGGGGAGAAGGCATGAATAAGGGCAGAAGAGCAGATGTTTTGCTGTTAAACGGCAATAACTTCACGTCTGCTTCCTAAATTTACCAGATGGTGTGTCATTTTGTGAGTAGTAAGTTGCGCCCTTAGGTGTTGTCCTTGCTAATTCCACTTTCCTGGAAAGAGAACTGAGATGAGGGGTAATAAGGTCTAGGGGGATGTGACAGACTGGAGAAATGAAAACAAAACAAAACAAAAAACCCCCACTGCAGATAAATTGCTGTTTTTACTTCAGGGAATCTGTTTCCTCATTTACTCTGACATGTTATAAAGTGAAAAGTCACATGACTTTCTGTTTCAATTCTCTTCTCTATGAAATGGCAATGGTACCAAGTTTTATGAAACTGAGGCTAAAGAGAGTCAAGAATTTTGAAAGTAAAAACACCATAGAAATGGAAGTCACTGCTTTTATTCCTTAATTACCCTGCTCACAACATACTGTGATAGAAGACAACAAAGTGAGTACCGTATTTTTCGGACCATAAGATGCACCTAGGTTTTAGAGGAGGAAAATGGGGAAAAAATTTTGAAGCAAAAAATGTGGTAAAATATTTAATAACATAATATTTCCCAATGTAAATGTAAACAGAACTCAATAGCAGCATTAACAACCATTATTCCTCCCAAATTGGGGGGAGCATCTTATAGTCCTAAAAATACAGTAATACAGAACTAAGTTCACTGGAAACACCATACTTGTATGATGAGAATCAGGACTCTGAAGCTGTGTTTTCACACTGAAGACACCGTATGATGAATACTTAATTCTTCAACATGCCTGACCAGTACATCTTATCATTCTGGTCTTTAAAAATTCTGCTGTTCTACATTATGCCTTCTCATACAAACACATATGTTGATTCTGACCTCTAATGACAGTTTCCAAGTTTATGTCTCAGTAACCCAAGAGCACATGACTTCATGCAGTGACTCTTATTCCTGGGAAATATATGAGGGGAATAGTCTTTGTTCATCAAGTGCTGTCAATTCATAAGGGTAAAATGATCAAGATCACTTTTATTTTTTAACATACAGATTACTAGGATCACCACCAGACTTATTAAAAAATAACCTTTGGGGGAGGGGGACAGTGCCACTTACGTACGCTCTTTACGAGTTCCACAGGCAACTCCAACCTGCTGCAGGGTTGAGAACCACTGAGCTAACTGCTGAGACCTACGGTACCTACAACACCTAGTGAATTAAGTGAGGAATTCTATGGAAACGTAGTTTGTCACCATCTAATTTAGCTCCTCTGCATGTTTCTTTTTGTGAAGAATGGTGTGCACGTTCTGAGTATCTGACACTTCGCAAGTAGGGGAGTAGAAAATACAACCTGGAAGGTGATTTTACTGTTTATTTTAATAAAAATGCTTTCCAGAATGGTAGCCACACAGCAGAACTGTCTGAGACTTGAAGGAGACATCCAATAGCACCAGTAGGAACAGGTTTATTCTGCCCCATTTAAAGAGAGTTTAATATATCCTGAGCAGGTACACATGTCCTCCTCCCCCTGTTGCCTATGACAGCTTCATTCTCTCCTTTCTTCCTCAGTGATAGAACCCCCGTTTTACATGTAGTATATTGTCTCCTGCAAAAACAGAGGAGACAGTTCTCAGCCTTCTTGCATCGTAGGTAGGGTTTTGTGTCTCAGTGCTGGCCTATGAAGTGAAAATGGTGTGTGGGATGTCCATAAAGGCAACTTACTGAGAGATGACTCAGCTGGTAAGCAAGTTTTTACTGGTTGCTTTTCCTTCTTTGGGGGAGTGCTTCATTGATGTAATAGCTGGAGTTCCAGCAGCCACTTTGCACCAGTAAGTCATCCTGAAGATGAAAGCTGTGCACTAGTGTTGTGCAGCCGAAAGACAGAATATCTCTGTATCCTTAATGACTTAATGGGGCCATCATATCAGACTCTACTGCTTCCCTCCAGATTTATTTACATGAGAAATAAATGTTTTTCTTATTTAAGCCATTATTATTATTATTAATTATTATTATTTCTATGTGCTCCAAACCTCGTCCGCATTCATATAATAGAGGGGAACACCTAAGGACATATGAGGTCAGGGAGAGAATATCAAATGTGTATAGTGCCCATCCTATGAATTCCTAATACAATAATATTGTTTCCAATATCCTTAGAAAGCATGTTGCATTTGCACAACTCCAAGTTTATACAAGATTTAATAGAATTTCAGCTTCATGTGCTGAAGCAATAAAGCAAAATAATTTACCTTATCTCTAAAGTGAAGAATAATTAGTGTAGTTTAATGGCACTAAGTCTGATAAAAGGTTAGATCTGAAAATGGAGATAAGAGTGCCACCCCACAGAAACAGGCAACGGCATATGCTGTCTTGTTGACCATGGGGGAAGGGATAAAGAGGCAGTGACCTGCCCAAGATCTGTGGCTTGGTTAGCCACTGCCCATGGCCACGTCCATCAACAAGATGGGGAACACGAGAAGAGGAGCAGAGGGGAAGGGAAGATAATGAGCTTGGTTTTAACCTTGGAGAGTTTTGGAGATGTGTGTGGGATACAAATGCAAAGTCCTGCAGAAAGTCAGAAAACAGTTTGGGAACCCAGGTTCACTGGTTCCTCTGCTTTAAATAAAAACAAATAAACCATTCCATGACTCCACATTGATTACTCAGTAAAGCCCAGGCTCCTTATGATTTCAAGACAATTCAAACCTGGTTTCAACCTAACTTTTCAGATCTGTCTTTTAGCATCTCTGTCTCTTTGCGCACAAGGCCCACAAGGCCCAACGAAACACAAACACAAACCTTATGCCCAAGTCACACATGACAGTTTACATTCCCCCCCAAACAAGCTCAGAGAAGCCCATGCATATTTCCTTCATACCATACCCACTGCAAATATAATAGCGCCTCCCACACTAGACAGAGCTGTTTGAGGGCTGTATCTATTATCTTGGCTATAGCATATCCAAACAGATAAGTCCTCTAATACTTATTTAATTAACAGAGGCTCACACCCCAAGCCTCTGTATTTTTGCTTCTTCTGTTTTCCTTATCTGGAACACCGAAATGAATCAATGATGACCCTGAGTTGTCAGGGATGGGTGAATAATAACGTGGTGACTTTTAATCTGCAGAAACCAGATCAGAGAAGGATAGAAAAATTTGTGAAAATAGCTTGCAGAATTAGGAGAGATTTATACAAAGAAAAGAGGTAGCAAATATACTCAAGTCTCTGATACTTTTAGTTGATGCAGCAAAATACATCGGGAGGGTGGGATCGATAGCTCGCGTTTGGTAAAGGAAGGTAGGGGTATGGCAAGGAGGAAAGCCTTGGGATGCTCAAGAGGCAGGGCCAGGCTGGCTAAAGAAAAGCACAACAGGAATCCTCTCCAAGCCACCAGAACACAGCAGCCACTTTCCTTACAAAACAGCCCATCAGCAGAGCTGATACGGGTGGTGCCACTGTGCATCCTCAGCTGTGCTTCCAGCCTGGACGGAGTGCAGTCAGGTGAGGTCTGAGGTTTCCCTGCTTAAAGGCTTTCTAAATGCCACTAGGACCACATGGACTGTACCATTTGTTAAATGCAATAATCCCAATCCAGAAATTGTTTAGCTTCTCCCATTTGTAATAAAAAGAAATAATGCAATGCCATAGAAAATAGAGGAGCCTTATGTCTGTCATATGTGAAAACTTTTGCCAGCTTTCTCCAACACATATTATTTTTGCTGAAAATTAACAATAATTGAATGTGTGTAAGTGGCTTTTTAACTAATGTGATACGATGCAATATTAACACAGATGTGTCACAGTAGTAGCATGAAATACTAACAGCATGAGAACTAAGGTCAGCCCTTATGAAATAATTTATTCATATTTTATGTGTGTGTTTCAGGTCTTTTATATATATGACACCTAAATAGGGTTTCAGGAGACTTTTCAAGAGAACAGCCTGAAGAAAGAAACTTACATCTGCTTCTCTGTGTTGGTTCTCAATGCAGGCTCATTATAAAGATACAAAGTGAATATTATATGATCCAGCAATCACCTCCTTTGTATTTACTCAAATAATTTGAAAACTTATATTCACACAAAAACACAAATATTTAAAGCAGCTGTATTTATAATTGACAAAATATGAAAGAAATCAAGATATCAATAGATGAATGGATAAATTGTGGTACATCCATATAATGGAATATTACACAGTAATTTTTTAAAATTATTTTATTGTTCAATTACAGTTGTCTGCATTTTCTCCCCACCACTCCCCCCCAAACCCCACCTCCCTCCCTTGCTTCCACCCTCCCCCTTGGTTTTGTCCATGGGTCCTTTATAGTAGTTCCTGAAAACCCTTCCCCCCATTGTTGCCCCCTGCCTCCCCTCTGGCTATTGGTAGATTGTTCTTAATTTCAATGTCTCTGGTTATATTTTGTTTGTTTTTTTCTTTTGTTGATCATGTGCCAGTTAAAGGTGAGATCATATGGTATTTGTCCCTCACTGCCTGCACAGTGATTTTTAAAAATGAGCAATAAAGCCATAAAAAGATAGGGGAACAACCTTGAATTCACATTGTTAAGTGAAAGAAACCAATCTGAGAAGGCACATACTGTATGTTTTTAACTATATGACTTTCTGGCAAAGGCAAAACTGCGGAAACAGTAAAAAAATAAAAAAAATCAGTGGCTGCCAGGAGTTAGGGGTGAGGGATGAACAGGCAGAACACAGAGGATTTTTAGGGCAGTGAAACGGACATCTGTACAATATTACAGCGGTGGGTACCTGGCCCTATACATTTGTCAAGCCCACAGAATGCACAACACCAAGAGTGAAACATAATGTGAACAATGGCTTAAAAAAAGTACCACACTAATGCAAACTGTTAGGAACAGAGGAAACAGGGGAAAGGGAGGGGAACATACATAACGGTACACCGTATTTTCTGCTCAATTTTCTCTAAACCTAAAGAAGTGCTAAAAAACACAGTCTATTAATTTTTTAAAGAGAGAATATTACCTTAAAACCTTCAAGTCATTTTGATGATTATTTCAGAACAGCACTTTGTCAACAGAAAAAGTAAGTAACTTGAAAGATAATATAACTTCTTGACAAGTGACACAATCTCTCTGTTTCATTTTAGTGAGAGTTTATTGAGTGACCTCTGTGAGCCAAGGTCACTGAGGCAGGTATGCGGCACACAGCAGTGAGCACACTCGGATACCTTACCTGGCCTCCCAGAGCTAATCTTCTGCTATACAGGACAGAGTTCCCACGCAGGTGTCACTCCAGGCACCCTACCCATCCCAACTGGAGGGCAGGTACTTTGCATTTCAAAGAGGAAGTGATATCTTACTACCTCAGCAGGAGAAAAAAAGATTCCTCCCCCCAGTAACACCTGAGCTAATGGGAGACTGCCATAACTCAGCCAATGAAAAGTCACCATACTTCAAACTTTTGGTTTCCTCCAATGAACTCTTCCTTTACAACAGCCCCTCCCAAGTCCATAAAAGGGCATTCCCCTCCTTTCTTTCCTGGGACTTGCACATGGTTCGCCATTAGACTGCATGTCCTGAATTGTGATTCCTTGTGGTCCACCAATGAATCAGTTTTGTGGGAGAAACAGCTGGCTGGCTACCTGCTTAAGGTCAATAGTGTGAACATGTGTGGCAGGAGACTCCAAAGACTTTGTACCATGTTCCCTGTCCTGCATGAGCTTGGGCTGGTGGACCCCAGCTCTGTGGTCTAGCCTCTTTGCAGGGTTTCTGCTAGTTCAGCTGCTCACTTCACACCCTGTTGCAGCCAGCCTCCCACCAGTGCTGCTCCTTCCTTTTACAACAGCCCTTCCCTCCCACCGGTTCACTTATTATGTAATGGTACTACTGAAAAGAGATCATTGGGTGAAATCCAGAAATCACCTAATGTAAAAGATAACAAAGTATATGAAATGTATTGGCTCCAGAATGATTTTTTAAAGTTAGTAAGAAGAAGAATATTCTAATTAGCAAAAATAAGAGCAAAATACGAGAATAGGAATATGAGAAATTGTGTGTAATTTTTGAAAAAACGGAGATAGCATTGAATCGTACACCAGGGCTCAATGATCTCGGCTGAAAATAGTTATTACTGAGAACTCGGTTATCGTAATAGCCTGTCCTGATGCTTTGCCAACTGTTTTACTACAGAACAAAATACATACTCTTAGTTAAAAGAAATAACAATATATCTGTAAGCCAATCAATTTAATACTTTTTTTTTTTTTTGGTAAAAGTAGTCTAAAAACTAACTACCCTTTTATCCTTAGCAATCTAATACAAAAAGATACTCAGAAAAAAAGGAACCCAAATGCACCGCCCAGTGGGAAGCCTGTAATATTAAAGGCTTCTGTATCTGGTTATTTTGTGTATTTGGCTCTCCACAGGGATTCTGGTTTGCAAAGGTCCTGGTGATTCTTAGCTAAAATACCCTGATAACTTTACATTGCCGGCCCTGAACACTTGCAAAAAAGACAAAATCGAATTCTAAATCTGAAGAGTGAAAATGTCAGGATTGAATTTGCTCTCAATAACCCTCTGAACTACTAATGAATAACTGGAGGAAATATAAGCAGAAGATAAGAAATATAAAGTGCCTTTTCAAAACTTTAAATGGGGGAAAAGGTTTTGTCAGAGATGAAAAATGTGAACCATTTGCTCCTTTCCTCTCATTCCCTACAACTTGTAAATTACAGCCTGTCTACAAATGGTACATTTGGTACTTGGGCAATCATTTATAATTAATTGACATCATAATTCTCCAGATGATACTCCAGCAGGTAATCACACATGTTTAATTGAAATGATTATTTAATCTTTTCATTTAAAAAATAATTAAAAACTTCAACAATAGCAAATCCAAATAAGCATTTTTCTAGTGTATTCATGGTTATGATGCCATTATAATGGGAGTTAATCTGGCTTCTCCTTTCCCCTTCCTTTCTTGAGTCATACGTGCATCCTCCCAGGACACAGGTACCCTCAAAACTGCTGATGCTAAGAAGCAACCCAGATAGCCTTGGCTGTATATTACCCTCTGTCCTAACTGCCATTCCAGATAGGAACCCTTTCAGATTTATTGTCTGCACTTACAATGCAACCTTATTTGTTCTGTTACATGAAAATCAGGTGACATTTCTAATTATCGTGCTTCTATGTTTAAATGTTAAATTTCAAGGGATCCAAAGCATATACTGTAGGAGAGGTGGTCAATTTTGCAATTGCTCTAGACATTATATTTACATTCCATAGGGCAACAAACTTACCTGTTTTATTTATTTTTTAAAGGTTTTATTTATGTTTTCTATTTTCTATTGTAGTAACTACAGATAGTGCTAGGTTGGTACTTGAAATATTGGGGGATCACTTTTTAATGTATATGATTGTCTAACCACCATGCTGTACACTTGAAATAATGTTGAATGTCAACTGTAATTGAAAAATTAAAAAAAAAAGGTTTTATTTATTTATCTTTAGGGAGAGAGGAGGGAGAAAAAGAGGGAGAGAAACATCGATGTGTGTGAGATATACATCAATCCGTTGCCTCCTGCAGACCCCCAACCAGGGACCTGGCCCACATCCCAGGCATGTGCCCTGACTGGGAATCAAACCGGTGACCTTTCGGTTCCCAAGATGGCACTCAATCCACTGAGCCCCACAAGTCAGGGCCAAATTTACCTATTTTTAAAAAGAGAAGGATAAATTTTTTCTTTCAAAAGAATTCAGACTCAAGCTAAAGCAAAAAAGAAAATAATAATTAAAAAGAGACAACGAGACAGTGACTGCGAAGTCTTTAGACAGAATGGATACCCAAAGAGAACGGCAGTGTTGCCATCATTTTTTCTCACAGAGACTAGGTGCTATTTCAAGATCCCAATTCCCATGAACACATTCGAAAAGTAAGAGATAGTGTAGTCAAAATACATCACGAACAAATTTTTCCTTACCATATGTTTGTTTTATATTTCTCACAGAGGTTGGAACACAGTCTAAAAGTGGTTAGACAAGTGTTTCTAGATCGTGTTCTGATCCCACACCTCAGGGGTAAAGAGCTTCATTGTGACAAGGCATTACTAGTTACAGGTGAAAACATTATCAGGAACCTTATTTAAAAAAAAAGAAATTCTTACAAAGTTGGGGAAAAACACTCGTTGGATGATAATCGTGCAGGCATGGTGTGGTGATATAAAGTCAGAAGGTTCTCTCACATCTCCTTTATTTTGGGTGAGGAGGAGGAGGGGGGGGGTTAAGCTGAGTTCTGAATTCTCTTTCTGTAGATGCCGTGAAAGCAAAAACTATGACTGGACTGTAGTGCAGTCAGAGCTCAACCCATGGCCCATATGAGGAGGCTGCTCAGTAGATGTGTTCAGGGTTTGCTGAGTGAATTGCCCAGCCAGCCAGGTAAACATGTACAGATTTTTCATTTCTATCCCCTAGTCATTTAAGGACTTGTGCCCTAGTTGTTTTACTGATAACAGACAGCACGTGCTAACTCCAAGCAGACCATTTCTGTACTCTTATTCTATATGAATTTTCTCCTTTATTAAATAGGGAAAAATCTGTTTCCTTGACTTTGTGTCATAATGCAATACTCAGGCTCCATTTTGGCTCTTTTATAGAATGTTCTATATGAAGACAATGGCATTCACTTCTTCATCTGCACGTTCTCTCGCTTGGGTGATTGCCTTAATTGTGCGTGCATTAAATGCTCGCTCCGTGCTGGTCATTGTGCCAGTCATCGCGGACATTGTAATCACCAAGCCGCAATCCAGGTTTGCAAAGAGTTCACAGTTCAGGTGATTAAGAAAAAAAAAAAAAGGTAAAGTTGTAAGATAGTATTACAATTAAAATAAGGTACTTTGAGGAGTGTTAACATTGCATACCTTAGAGAGATGGGAAATGGTGAGTGGGAGGTATGTATTAATCTCTCTTTTATTTACAGATCTTATAATTTCTCTAGTTAAAATAGAAATTTAAAAAATGTGATGAACAATGTATATTAGCATAATTTTATTATTTTAAATAATGCAGATATATGCTGTTTATGCATAAAACATCTTCCACATATTCAAGAAGCAACTTAAAACCTAGGGGAATTGATGTGAGGGAGGGGGAAGATTTTTAATTTTTATGGTCTTCTATATCCTTTGAACTTTTTTCCATGTGCATGTATAGTTTGAATTTATAAAATGACTTTGTCAACACAAAATGAAATAAAAAGAAAAGCAAAGGTGGGCTACAAGTACGATTGTTAGCTTTCTAGTGATCGGCTCAAAAGAGGAAGCTTACAACACCCAGAAAATAAAAGCAGACTAATTTGCTCAGGAAATTTACCAATTCTCATTATTAAGAACTGAGAGAAATTCTCTCAGAATTCCTCACAAAGAAGATATTGTGCAGCACAGAGCATTCTCGTATTATTCTCCTTGCATGCACAATGAGAGACTTCTCACGACTTCTCATAATGACTCCCAGCAGAAGCTGAAAGAAAGCAACACATCAAATGTAAAGCATTCCTGAAGAGGGCCAGTTCAGGGTAAAAACTGAGGACTCCCTTCAAAATAGCATGGCTCTGGGACCAGATGGCCTGAGTTCAAGTAATGGCTCCACCATATAATTTACTATAAGAGCTTGGTCAAATTCTTTGACTTTCTTGTCCTTTAGTTTCCTTACTTATACCATAAGGTTTTAGGGAAAAATAAATACATGTACAAATTTTAGCACAGTGCCAGGCCAAGAGACAAATATACAATCTGCACAGTTACTTACACATTCACTTTTTAATTTTCTCTCACCTAAGCCTTTAATAGGACATAGAGCATGCTGAAACTGGGGACTGTGGTCCTTGCAAGTAGTGCTGACTCCAGGGCCCCAGCCGAGAAGAGTTTTCTCATCTGAAGAGAGTTAGGAGCCTGGCATGGAGCTGAGGCCAGAGAGGAACACCTACAGGCTGTCGTATGGGAGTCATAAAAACAATGCCGGTTTAGTTCTTAGAAAGTGGAACGAATGTGTTCCATCACGCCAAGATGAAAGCAATAGAGGCCTCAGTTCTACCACATGGGGCTGCTTCCCTGACATCCATCCTAGGTCCCTAATAGAGATAACTGGTTGCACCGCTATTATTTTGTTTATATAAGTATCTATATTGAGTGTAAACTGTGAGCTAGGTCATGCTCATTTAATTGTTATAAGACTCTTAAGTAGGTCCAATTATCATCGAATATTACAGATAATCAAACTGAGACACAGAGAAGTTAAGAAACTTGTCACATGTCACACGTCACACATCTAGTAAGGGATAGAACCAAGACTCCAATCCAAGAGAATGGCTCTTAACAGTGGCCTTGTATTATACAGCATATTATGTCCATCGAAACAGCCACCACAAAATTATACAGGCTTAACAAAGAACAGGCTTGCTTTCTTGCAAGATTTAGGCTGTGTCTAAGAAGTAAAATATTAATGTCACGTAAAGGTAAGCTTGTTTCACATGTTTGGGTTGCAGGGCTGGGAGTGATGGGTGTCAGGGGAGGCCTCACACCCAGTTACTAATCACACCATGTCAAGATGAAGGGGCATCAGAAAACAGCCACTAGAAATGTTTATTGCTCCAAAAGAAGGCCACTTCTACCAACTCTGCCTCTTACGACATGCTGTGCAAGGTCTATACAGAGCAGACGAAATGGTCTACGTTTTGTTCATACAGCTTGGTCCCCATCAGATCTCTGTACTCACTTCCCACGTTGCTTCTGCTGGACATCTTCTACGGGGATTAAGCAACCTAATGGGCTTCTGGGGAGCAGACAGTGTCAATGTCCAGTGGCACTTTGTGTAGCTTAGTCTGAGTAATCCTCATTTGCAATTTGCCAGGCCGGCAGATGGTGTAACATTTGGGTGTAATGTACAGTGTGCTAAAAGGAAAGAAGTCTATAATTTGAAGGGAACAGAAATGAGTTAAAATGCCCTTACAAATACATGACAAGCCAGAAGTTCTGATCTGTCCTGTCAGACACCTAGTAAATTCTCTGGGAACAGAGATGTTATTTTTAATTTTTTTAATTTTTATTTTAATTGTTGTTCTTGTACAGTTTTCTGTCTTTTACTCCCATCCCAGCCCACCGCCCTCCTCACCTCCCTCCCATTTCCACCCCCCCTAGTTTTTGTCCATGTGTCCTTTATACTTGTTGCTCCAAACCCTTCCCCCTTTTCTCCTGAAATTCCCTCCCTCTCCCCTCTGGTGACTGTCAGTTTTATTTCTATACACCTAATACCAGCACAACATTTGGACACACCGCCTTCGACAACAGTTTATGAAGCCGAATGGATTGGAGGCACCCTGAATTTTCTTTAGAATAAGTGAGATGGGCAAGTCATATCCTCACCCCCACACTTCCTACATTCTAACTTGAAAAGGAACATTTTTTACTTCCCAAATGTAAGGGTTGCTACCAAAGTATTTTTCAAGACTAAAAAGGCACTGTTATTTTAAAACATAATCTATACCCCAGGCATGCTCCACACACATTGTTTGGTCAGTTCTCCAACATAACAACTACTACTTGTTTTGAAATTCTCCCTGAGGTTAAAAAAGATTTAATGGATAATTTATGTTATGGATTTTTGCAGCATATGAGAAACTCCTAGCTATGGCCACATGGCTTTTTTTTTTTTTTTGCCAAAATTTGAACACCTCATCTGCCAGATGGTCCTCCCAAAGACACCAGCCACTCGATGAGTCACCACCTGAGAAGTACCTCACACGGCTACTGAGACCGAATGGGGCCCAACGACGCTCATGGTATCTCCCAGATGCTCACTGACCAAGCTGGAAACCCCACTATTCAGACACATTCCTGAAGGATAACACCATCTACTTAATTTAAAGCAAGGAAAAGGAAAAGGAAAAAGAAAGGCCAACAGTCCTGGCAGAGAGTTAGAACTATTACCAACTACTAACACTGAGGTACCGCAGCCTTCCTTAAATACAGCTGAAAGCAAGGCCCTTAATGAGTTTAAAAAGTTTTAATAGGAGATTTAGGGAAGCAGTAGGTGCCTGGCTGCAGAGATTGTATACCTAGAGTTTTCTCAATACATTTCAAGGGATCAAAAATTCTGCCCCGCTATTTTATAAACTATCAAAATGTCTTCAAAATCCTGACATACTGATATCCAAATTATGCCTCTCAGAACCCCATTTTTGGTTAGAAAATAAAAAATGTTTTCAGTGTCCCCAGGAAGCTAGGTTTGAGGTCAATACTGAGGGGAAAAAATAGAAGTGTGCGAAAGGGGAGGTCAGCTGACTCTAAAAGCAAATTGTTCGTGAGATTACTTTCCTCCAGTCGGTCCTGCTAATCATTCATGGAAACATTCATAAGACAATCACCTTCTTCTCCAATTGCTTTTCCCTTTGTCTTCTATTCCACATTTACCAATTTGCTCTTTTTGAACATCTCAGACAAACCCTGCCCTTGTGGTACTTTAACATGAGTTACTGAAGGGATGAAATGAGGCCTTTACTTATTAAAATTTCCACTCCTTTAAGCATGAATACTGGTCTGATTCAGCTTGTCCACTGTGGCTAGGCTCAGAACAGCTTCTCTAGGGAAATCAGCAACCTCTCCATGCCTCTGCCAACGTCCTGACGTTTCCATTTGAAAGTACATTTAATTACCGCAAAGGACAAAGTGTAAACTGGGAAGTAGTGAAAATGGTGTAAGGAGGATAATTCTAAATTCTCCTTCAATTATCTTAACGTATGAAATAGAAAAGTGTACACTGATTTTTCTACAAGTTCACAATACTGTGATAGGCCATACAAGCATTTACAAGTAAGTGCTGTCACCTGTCCGGCAACAGGTACAACAGGGGACAGTAACATAGTTGTCATCAGGTAGCTAGAAGGAACTCTTGGAACTCCAGACGTTCCTCTTGGAATTTCACCTCTTCAGTCTTACCTTCTGAACTTTGACTGTATGTACTTTTGATTTTTCTTTTGATTCTACATTTTACCAATTTAAAAAATTTTTTTGGTCCAGGTTGAGACAAGTTCTTGTTTGTTTGTTTGTTTGGTAATGTATATATAATTATAAGTCTGGGTCTTTTACCTGCTACAAACCAGGGAGAAATCCATAGCCAGAGGAGTTAGGATATATCACAAAAAGTCCACCCATGTAGGACATACTGCCTGGAATCCTAAACTCCACCCAAAACCCAGACAGCAGAGAACGTTAGCAACCCCTACGTGTGCATTTATCACTTTAAAACTCACGTATTTCTCAGTTTGCACACAAGTCAATTCAGGATGAGAGCTACCACCATGTTTGGATCAATAACTGCCACCATCGAGGCACACTCACTCTTCCTAATCTTCTGGGTTCTATTTGCAAAGAAAGGTCTATCAACCTTGAGAGGACTAACAATCATTAAGAATCCAACAGGCAAACATGGTACTTTCCCCTGGGAGGCCACAATGCACACTGTCTATATTATTAAGGGCATATGCATGGCTGCAGTCTAGCCGCATGTTCCATCCAACTTAGCATACAGGCTTAGCTTAAAATCTTGGTCGTGCCCAAGCTGTGTGAACACGAGACCGTGTGATCACATCAACCTCCTTGGTCTTCTGATACTTCATTTACTTCAGATACTTCTTCATTAAGAGTTCTTGAGATGATCAGTAGGTATGTATTGTTGGTACTTTGTAGCAGTAAATGTGTTCTATGAAAGCATGAGCTGGGCACTACTTATCTTCAGGTAACAGGACTTGAAATGTCATGATGTAAAACATACTTTTACACAAAAGGCTTCCACTAACTAGCTGATGGCCAGAGTGTCCTTAGAGCTGGTTTTGCATTGGGGTGGCCACCGTGATTCATCCATAAGCTTCCATAGGTTTCTTGCTTTGTGAGTTCCTACACACATTTTAAAAACGTATAGGCAGCTCACAGACCTTGATGACAGACAGGCATCTGTCTGTCACCTATTTATTGACACCTATTCCCATGACTACAAAGAAAATCCAATAAAATCATTTTGCCTAACACTTTACATGATATTACTATATCAGCTAGCAATTTCTATCTCTAGGCTCTAATATCTTGATTCCTAAGATGTATGAAGAACCCCAGCTAAGACTTTAAGTGCTTAGTAATTGAAAACCAAAAGTTTTCTACTTTACCACTCATTAGAAATGCATATATTGAGAGAGGCCGGTTACAGAATGGCTGATAATGAGAATCACTTCACCCCAGTATCTTTTCTTTCCAATGTTAACAGGTGGCAGAAGGAGCCATCTGACAATCAGTTCCAAGAAGGCAATTTCCTAACTATTTATTAAAGAGAAATATTTTTCATGTCCCAGGGCAAATTGCTAAAACAAGGATTTGTGAGTTCCAATTGGCTTATTGCTTTTGGCAGAATTTAACTATCATGGTTGTTAACTTTGCCAGCATCAGATAGCATTTCTCTGCTGTGGTAGTCCACAGAAGACATGTCCTAGATTAGTGATAAAAACTAGGGGAACCAAAGTAACACTGGTAAAACTTTAAAAACAGTCATGCATAGTTGACAAGCCTAAGGACTTCAGAGATCATTAAAAATGACTCATAGTTAGCTAAGACAAACTAGTGTAGCATACCACAGAAGGTCCTCAGGACACACACTTTTAAGACTAGGTTTTAAAATATTCTCTTGCAAAGGAGGACTATAATTCTCCTTTTTTGTATTGTAGGAAAAGAATCCCACCTGCACATGAATGTGCTTGTTTATGAATAGTTCCCTGATGCAATCAAGATAGCCATTATCTGTGTCTGATCTGCCTCGCAGAAAAATGTGACCCACCAACAGAAGTGGAGCAGCCATGGGAAACAGGAGCTGCGGTGAGCCCACGGGGGTGCATCCTGGGGTATGCATCTCTTCCCTTCAATGTTTCATTGGAAAAACAGTCATTTACCAACAGAACATTTAGTATATTCCATTATGCTTCTGAGGGACTTGCAAACCTTTAAATGATTTTCTTTAATTCTAGTGACAATATTGTTAAAAATATTCTCTCATATCTACCTTACTTCCAATGGCCTGATTATGCTATTACCCAGTTACCTTTGGAGAAGACAGGCTTCATGTCCATATTATTCACTCCACGTATCTGAACATACAACACATACAAAGGCTAATAGTTGGACAAAGATGTCTCTAGATATTGTTACTACCAACCAGAAAAAGAAATGTCACCTGGCCATGGAATTAAAACATGTGTCCTAGTTGTCTTTCCAAAACGACTTTTCATTTACTCTTACAAGGAACAAAACTAAACTAACATGGAAGAGTGTGTATCCATGTTTTTCTGAGACAGAGCAGGAGGGAGAGCATGATTCCTTTAAGACAGATGCAAGAGGCACCCTATGTGCTTAACGTTGAGAGGATGAGGGAAGAGCCAAATTTCCCAGGACATTTTTGTTGTTGCTTATGTAAAAATAAATTAGTTTGTTCTTATTTTATTTTTTTTTGTAGCCTAACCCAACATCCCATCATTTTACCTATCTGTAAATGTTCTGGTCTATTCAAATCTTAAATACAACTAATATAGCTTGGTTATTTAAAAAACAGTTATTTTTTTCTTTTTAAAAAAAAATGCCTCAACCCTTTTATCAGGTAAGGACTCAGAAGTTAGAAAGCATTAATAAATTAATAAATTAATGCAGTTTATGAAATCTTATTGAGTTTCCTGTGAAAATAAAAGACCCTATCTCAGATAATGGCTACCTGACCTAATCTCTATGATCAGGCAGTAAATTAGTAACTGAATTAACATGTAGCTTTTGAAATTAAATTTATTAGAGTTATTCATAAACTTGCTTCTGTCATTAGCTGGTTTCCATCTTCAAGCCAATGTTATGATCATCCACCTTAATGAAGGCAAAAATCCAGAGGTCTACTGGCAGCAGAGAGTGAAATCTTTCAAATTAATGAAGCTTCTGGCTACAGATCCACTGGTGACTCTAATGACTGGTTTCCTTAAACCATACTCTCTTATTTGATCAGCGTCATCACTGACTGTCAGCAAATGGGACTGTAATTGACAATCACTTACAACCATTTTCTTCACAGGTCTTACACAAGGCATAATAACATGAGGGTTGTTGTGAAGCTGCAGAAACACAAAGTGAGATAATATATATGAAAAGGAGACTTGTAAACAATATACCACACACAAATGCTTTACCAGATAATAAATCATCAGTCACTTACAGTAGCAGGGTCTTGTTTAGGAACTGCCTGATAACTGGGCTATTAGGCATTGTTTCAACCTTCGTGCACTGTTGATGGGAATGCAGATTGGTGCAACCATGATGGAAAACAGTGTGGACATTCTGCAAAAACTTAAAAATGGAACTGCCTTGTGACCCAGCGATACCACTTCTGGGATTATGTCCAAAGAGACCTGAAATACTAATTCAAAAGAATATACACACCCCTATGCTCACTGCAGTGTTATTTACAGTAGCCACGATTTGGAAGCAGCCCAAGTGCCAAGTGGATAAAAATTTTGTGGTACATTTACACAATGGAATACTACTTGGCAGTAAAAAAGGGGGAAATCTCACCTATTGCAACAGCATGAATGTACCTGGAGAGTATTATGCTAAAGTGAAATAAGCCAATCAGAAAACCACTGTGTGGTTTCACTTACATGTGGAATCTAAACAAAAAGAAACAGACTCATAGATACAAAGAACAGACTGACAGCTGCCAGGAGGGGGCTGTGGGGCTGGGTGGAAAAGGTGCAGGGATCAGGCAGTACAAACTGGCAGTAACGGAACAGCCACGGAGAGGTGGATACAGCCTAGGGAATATAGTCAGTAACACCAGGATGAGTGTGTGTGGGGCCAGGTGGGTACTGAAGCAGCAAGGGGCCCACTCTGTAAAGTACGTATTTCCTAACAACTTTGCTACACAACTGAAACTAATACAGAATACTATTGAATGTAAAATATAATAAAAAATAAATTTTAAAAAAGATACCTATTTGGAAACAGAACCAGGGCATATATGTATTGGACATGAATCAGGTTAAAGTCACTTTAAAATCTCTAAATAAGTTATTTTCTTCTTAAGTTTTCCCTTTAATTGACAGAACTAATACAAAGAGTCCACCATAAATAACACCCCTGTTTTGTTACAAAACCTTTTGTTACAAAATCTTTTATGACAAAATCATAAGCATGTAATTCTGTAACATAACCATATCACACTCAAGTACCCTATGTGACATTTTAGGTGAAATGTTTGAATTAAAACTGTAAGTTATCACACCCGTATCATTACCCTACCACCATACTATGACCCTACCAACCACACGCACGCAGGCGTTACTTCTGCCGGAACCTGTGCTATTGCTCCAAAGGCTATGGAGGGGATAGTTAGCACGAGTAAAATGACCATCTGGAAGAGAAACATATTGTGTAGCCCTAACAGACTATCCTTAAGAGGAGGAAGAGAAAGTGCTACCTTCATAAGACATGAGAACCTAGGTAAAAACAGAGCCAAGACTGTTACACAGAAGTGCATCCCTGTACCATGTGTCACTGTAAAATACCACAAGTCAAACTCCTCTTTAGGCATCTCGGTATTGCTCTCTATATAAGTAGCACATCTAATTCTCATCATTTAAGATAAATTACAACACAGGTTAAACACCTGCCTCTGAAGACTTCTTCATTCCTTTACAAAGAGAAACTTTCTCTCCTTGGTATCCCCACTCCCCTTTCTCTTACCACCCAATCCCTTCATGTTTCTTACTCCTCACTCCTGCCCACTCACCCACCTCTTCACCCAATCCACAGGATTTCCACAATCCTGAAAGCACAAGGAAAATTTTTTATGCTACATTGTTCAAGAAGGGTGGTACTTGAGATATGAGGCAATGAATAATTATTAATGGTTTTACAAAGATGACTATTTGGTAGCAGGAAAAAGAAAACTGTATATTCAAAATTATACAGAAGCCCCTGAAAGAGAGTTTCATGGCAACCGAAGGGCCACTCTAAAGCACCGTGAGCTACCATCAGCACAGACCTGGTACGTAGACTTCTGGCAAACCCTCATTCAAAAATCACTGGAAGTCCGATGAAGTAGGTAAAAGCAAGCAGACTGCCTTTGGCGTGTAATACGTAGATAAAGGGTGTAAAGACACTTTATATTGCTTCACGATCTCTCTGTAAATTAATATGGTGGTGATTTAAGTGCTCCAGAATTTGGGCTGTTTCATGTAAGGATGGCATTGATAGTCGTTGGTAAGGCCAAAGAAATGCAAAGGGATTAATCACTGATTGGCCATTCTCAGTGTTCAGAGCAGGTGGGAAGGCTGCAGGAATAAACTAACCAGCTCCGTCAATGGTTTCATGGTAGAGACAGACATGACAAGAGAGTAGAGGGCACTTTTTCCTTTGGCTCTTTCCTGGGACTACTGGACACTTCTTGGCATCTGTGACTCCTGTCCCTTCTCTTCTTTCATGAGACACCAACTGCAATGCCTGAAGCATGGGAAATGGAAATTCAGGACACACTTTAGCCTACCCAAATGGACAGATGTTTCTTTGGCTCTTACCACCTATTCCCCTAGCATCAGAATTAAACCTGGAGCATGTAGGCAACTACAGACAAAATATTAGTATTTATGTGGGACAGCAGCTCCTTTTTAAAAATTTAAAGAATGTTTATTTCCTAGTGCCTTTTCCCCCTTCTCTAATTTGAAATTTGTCTCACTTCTTACTACACCTTCTTTAACACAACATAGCCATCCATCAGTATGAGGTAGATTTCATCTACCTCACAGACAAATAGCAGATCTGGTTCAACAACTATTTATTATTTATTTTCAGGCACTGACCTAGAGGTGCTTAAAGTAAGGTTGGGGAAGCACATGGTAACCATGCGACAAATACAGCAACCACACTCTTCAGAGTTCACTATGGAGACGGGGTGTTGTAGCATGGGAGAGGCAGGGACTTAGGATGGCACTTCGGCGGGAGGGGAGGAAGGGGAACTGGCAGGGAAAGGGCAGGGTGTTGAAGCTGTAACAAAGATTTATGTAATCGGCAGGAGTTAGCCGGGTCAGGAAGGGATGGCAGCATTTATATCTGCCCCTGGCCAACAGAGCTGCTATCAGGTGAGGAAAGCGGATCTTTCCCATTACGAAGTGAAATGTTCCACCTTCTTGTACAGTACATTAAAAACTTCCCTCTGTTGAAAAATATAGCAATAGGATTTCTAAATATCCAATGGTTATATATTTTTAGTAGAAATAAATACTTTGAAAACTAAAAATATTCTTGCATTTTATCATTTCTCTCCCATTATTTCTTGTCCTGAGATATCCACATGAAGAGAAAAAGTAGTATCAATGAATAGGTTTGCTTTTTGGGATTTGACCAATCATTGAGATGGAGTATTTTCACTGAGCGGTCATTTAACAGTGACACATGTAGGCAAAGAATCATACAACCTGGGGCTGAATGCCAGCTCTGCCACTTAGAGCTTCTTAACCTCTGTTAGACTTTCCTTTCTCTTTTAAATAGGATAATAACACAAAGCTTAGGGCTACGGAGAAGATCAAAGAAATACCACAACGCAGAGCTCAGCACAGAACAGCTCAGGGCAATGGGCTGAGGAAGCACGCAGCGGCCATGGCTGGGTGCCTTTCTTTCTCATTCCCTAAAAGTCAGCTGCCTGCTCTCCTCCAAATATCACAGAAGTAAACTGTATTTTAAAATTATTTGTATCGTGTACTAAGCGTAATATTAAAAAGATAAAGAGCACTTCTGGTCTCCCTGCAAAAAAATATTCACCAGCTTTGTTGAAATGTGGATATCCTTTCATTTTCCCCTTCTGCTTATTAGTGACTCTAAATAAAAATAAGTAAGTAAGTAAGTAAATAAATAAATATTTTCTACCTCTGGAAAAAAGATAATAGAAAGAGCTCCTTTTTTGGTGGTGGTGGGGGGCAGGTCATAAGAAGTCATTTTTTTCTGGAAAAGAAAGAGAAAAAATCTTTCCTAAAGTTTCACTTTTTCTTTTCCTCATTTTTATAAGTTATTTTAAATACACCGAGAACATTCTGCCTGTCTCCACTTTTCTCTTTTTAAAAATTCAACATTAACTCTTCAGTACTGGATAAGCTTTCATAACAAGCAGGGAATGTTTTCACCTGTCTGAAACTGACCTGCTGCCAACTTTTCTGGGCGTGCCGGGCACACACACCCACACGGATACACAGAGCCAGTTTTCCGTAGCAGGAGAGCCGATGTCCGGCCGAGGGCTAGTGTGGCCGCTGCAGTGGCCAAAACAGGTTCTGCTGCATCCAGGTTTTGCTTTGTCTGATTCATTCCTCACTCTGCAAACAGGTGGCCTTTCTCCAACTCTAGTGCAATCATCTGTCACCTCTTCATTCTTTCTTTCCTAAGTTTCTTGCTTAGCAGTTAATTCTTGACCTGGCCATCATGGCCTTTGCCCGTCTGCCCCGGTTGCCTCTCATCATCATCAATGTGCTTGCTGCCTGTCCTCTTCTGTCTATTCTTTCCAGACACTATTCTTCCCTTCACTTCCTTTGTCATTAATGGAGCCTCCTTCATCTTTTGTCCTCAGAACCACATGCTTAGTGCACTTTTTGCTGAGCACCATGTCCAAAATTCTCCCTCCTCCTCCTCTGATCTTAGGGCTGTGTGTGCCACCATAGCAGTGCTTTTTATCATGTGCTGCCTGACGCCATAGGCACTTGTGAGCAAGTCCTGTTGTCCATTATTAGCTGGTAAGCTCTTTAAGGATGAAGAATATATGATCCTTCCCTAGAAAAACTTGCAATTTTGCATTATCTCAGTTCTCAATTAAAATCAACATGTTGTCATAGAATTTCATTAAACTCTTTTTCCATGATTTTTCTAAGAAAATAACACAAACATTTAGGGCAGAAGCCCCTGCAAATCATCTCTAGCTTCATATAAGATGAGCAGATTTTTGACTAGCAGCTTTTGATATGGACTATGAATGGATTTTCACAGTATGTAGGCTGAATAATTAGCTCCAAAGATATTCAGTTCCCAATCCCTGACATTGGTGAATGCTACCGTATGTGGCAAATGCAACTTGCAGGTATGATTAGGGAAAGGATGTTGAGATGGGAAAACTATTCTGTTTTATCCAGATGGGTCCCAACTATAATCACAAGTGTCCTTATAAGGGAAAGGTAGAGGGAGATTTGACTACAGAAAAGGAGGACTATGATGACAAAGCAGAGATTAGAGTGATGAGCTTTGATGATGAAAGAAGGGGCCACAAGCCAAGGAAGACCGGCAGCCACAAGGAGTTGAAAAGGCAAGGAAGTGCACCCTCCCCTAGAGCCTCCTGAAGGAACCAGCCCTACCAATACCTAGCCTGTAGCCCAGTGAAAATGACTTTAGACTTCTGACCTTCACAATTAGAATACATTTTTGTTGCTTTAAGCCACTAAGTTTGTAGTAATTTGTTACAGCAGCTGCAGAAAACTCATACAAATAGTAGGCAAGTGTTTAGCATTTCTGGGAACACACTGTAACACAGTAGGTCTGAAAATGAGGTCCCTGGATCAGCACTGCCATCATCACTCCCTGAGCACCTGCTGGAAGTGCAAATTCTAAGGCCTCATGCAGACGCACTGAATCGGAACCTCTCAGGGAAAGTCTAGCCATCTGTGCTTTAACAAGGTTGATTCTGAGGCAGGTGCAAGTTTGAGAACGACTCCTGGAACATTTTCTCTTTGAACTTAGTAATTAACAGGATGTCACGCATTTTGAAAGGAGAAAATAGTTTAATAGAATATCACTTCTTCAGAAGGCTATGAGAACACAAAGTGAAAAACAGCAAGGACATTCCAAATATAATGTAGCACAATAAATTTTCACAAGTCTTAAAATAACAACAATAGAAACTACCAGCAATTGAAAGTCTATGTTATTTATGCTTAAAGGTTCGAACCAGCAATAGTAATGCACAAATACACTCACTGGAGTTAACTACTAAATGAAGCACTTTTCCATTGCAGGCAAAAGAGAGCTGAAGTTAATGGAACCACAAATTAGTGCTTTTTCTCCCAAAGCCAATTTCTCTATTATTCAGAGGGAGTTCATTCTACTTCTATCAATTTCTCAGCCTAGAACTGCAACATTGAGCACAAATGTTATAGTAACTGCAATTTAAAAAAAAAACCCTCAAATGTATATCAGGAGGAACTTTTAAAAAGAAGAGAACAGCATTAAGTACAACTTCTACATAATATTACCAAACAATACCTATTTTTAAGCCAGTTTTCAGAGCACAAACATCTACTTATTGAATGAATGAATCAATGAACGAACAGATGTGACATCTTGATAAGAGATGACCATAATTATCAACCAGTATCAAAATTTAAACTGTACTTTTAATTTCTACACTCTCATACAAAGGACTGTATCAGTTACCTAAGTCACCTATAGAATGGTGTTTTTCTTTGCAGCAATCAGAGTTTTGCCTGTCTTTGTTGAACACACCCCATGCTCATCAACACTTCTTGCATGACATAGAAATCAACTAGAGGAGTCCATTCTCTCAGGCTAAAGGCCTGGTCAACAAGAAAAGGCAAGTGGGAAATCATTTTCCTAGTTAGGACCTTGTATATTAGGTCAAGAAAACCCAAATCAAACGGCAGCCACAGTGTTCTAATTTTGTCTTTACATGGCCCTTTTCTCCACAATTCACATGAAATCAAGATAATTAGCAAAGTACCACTTCATCAATTTCTTTACAGCTTCAACTGCGAGTGTAAGAAAAACAACTGAATGAGGGTGAAAGGAGCCATGGTTAGAACAAGGTGAAAGAGCTATTTCTTGATTCATGCTTCACATACCAATGACATGTGTGTGCATGCATGTGCACGCACACGGGGCATTGGAGTCTGGTTATCACCCAGCCTTTTGTATTGCATAGCTGGTGCCAAATAATTTTTCTGCTTATGCTGAACACCATGAACCCTATTAAGAAACTGTGTTTTGATAGTCTATCTTTTACTTTTAACCCCCTAATGAGGATCTGCTATGGAGAGAAATACAAAGGAGAAGCTGACAACTCACAGCAAATACCAGGTATCTGTAATGATATACTATATATGATATAATGATATACATATATAATGATATATCCTCACACTGTAATGTGAGGACATGCAGGAGAACTAAGCACTCTTTACCATTCCGTCTCTTCAATGCAACAGTCAAGTCCTTCCCACACACATTTCCAGTTTTATTTCCCAATTTCCCCTTCATGTAATCTCAAACAGACCCTGTACTTTCCCACTCTGCACTCTCCACCCGAGGACGTTTTCAGTAACCCCCATCATCGTCAGTCCTTTCACTAGTGCTCAAACCAAATGCTGCTCTGTGCAGTTTTCTTCAATTTCCTCAATTGGGTTGCTTTTCCATGCTCAGACAGAACCTTGTTCTTCTACCATTTGTCACAAAGTCTTGTCTCATAAGTATTTACAAAGAAATTTTTAGTCGTTGGCTATAATTATAAGATACTTAAAGGCAGAACCATGCCTTCTCTCTCATATCTGCCACTATGTTTTGGCCAAGTCTATGTTTGCTCAATATTAACTAAATTGAATTAAATTCTTACACTGATTCCCAGGGAAGGGAAGAACAACAGTGGCTCAGAAACTTGGACTTTGCTAGCTGTTTTGTCTGTGATACTTAGAATGACCCCTGTCATAGGTCGGTGCTCCAGACACCAAATGAAGAACAAACGAACTGAGCTCAGTATCTCCTGTCAGTAATCGACAGAAGCTATTGGAGAGCCGTGAATGAGATGCCCTTTAAACAATAGCTTTTGCTCCTCAAATGTCTATGCCCACATTTCCACTCAATAACATGCAGTGACTGCTTATGTGGCAGCGACAGGATATCAGAAATCATGATTAGGTTTTATTATTTTTTAATTGAAGCATAACTTACATGCAATAAAGTGCATATATCTATGTGCACAGAATTTTTTAAAAGACTTTATTTATGTTATTTTTTAGAGTGGGGAAGGGAGAGAAAGAGAGGAAGAGAAACATCAATGTGTAGTTGCCACTTGACGCCCCCTACTGGGGACTTGGCCCACAACCCAGGCATGTGCCTTAGACTGGGAATCAAATCAGCGGCCCTTGATTTGTAGGTCGGCACTCAACCACTGAGCCACACCAGCCAGGACTGTGCACAGAAATTTGATGCATGTCCACATGTGTATATACCTACACTGCATGTCTGCATATGTATACACTATGTCATCGCATCCAGATCAAGACCTAGATTTCCAGCATTCCAGTAGGCTGTCTTGCCTTCTCCCTCCCTTTATAAAACTACCTCTATAACTATAAATTAATTTTGCCTGAAAAAAAATATTTTATCCTTTCCATTGTTCATTACCTTATGGAAGCCTGAATTCCTTGAGGACAAAACAATCATCTCCTCTGAGCTTTGGAAGAGTCATTCCAAGGTGACTGGTATAACCAGGCTTTGCTCAAAAATTGCTAAATAAGGACAGCAACAGCCTCTAGTAGGCAGGCCTATTCTCACATGCATTAATAAAGAAGAAGAGGGCTAAATCAAAACAAAACACTTAAACCATGGGTCCCACTTTACAGCTCACTCCAGCAGATCCAGTATCCAAAAGCTCTCGGAACCATTTTCTCGAAGTTGCGTGTGCAGCTATAATCAGAACACGAGCTGGTCAGACCGCAATGCCCACTGCTCTGTGCCACATGGTGCGCCTGTCCTCAGCACTGCTTTCCCACTCCACACGCACACAGGCAAGACTGCACCTTCCCTGAAGAGATGGAACAGCAATTTCAAAAGCAGTAGAGCATCTCATTCCTTTCCCCAGAAAGCTGTTGTTTCTAAGCGAAGATCATCTGGTCTGCTTCATTACTGATGATCAGGAAAAGGTTTTATTATGATGACCACTGTCGGTAAAAGTCATTAGCTCTTGGACCTTATTAAAACAAACCTCAATAAGAACATTGCTTTCCTCGCTGAATTCAGAAAAGGATTTTTCTTCAGTTGTCAGATGATGATTCAGCTAATGCAGAGTGAATGTGCAGGGGCAGATTTTGATACAGGGATCGATATTTCATATCAAATTACCTGAACTCTTCCGAGAGTAACTAGTTTTCCATTCCCCACA
This sequence comes from Anoura caudifer, assembly GCA_004027475.1. NCBI lineage: Eukaryota > Metazoa > Chordata > Mammalia > Chiroptera > Phyllostomidae > Anoura > Anoura caudifer. Next base: position 239,713 of record PVKU01000590.1, on the reverse strand, counting down.
GGAGCAGGAAAAGAGTACTAATGCGATTCAGTTCTCGGGCACTGCCTTCAGCCAAAGGTAGCACTAGCTTTGTTACAGCATAAAAATGGGGAACGATGTCTGCTCTAAACTCTGGAGACGTCTAAGTTTATGCCTTTAGGGGACTGTCTAATAATGAATGTCATATTTAAATCGGTGTTATTTGAGTAGCCTATGATATATAGTTTCTTTTCTTTATTTCTAGAGTTTTTACAAAGTTGATATTTTATTAAGTGAGCTGAAAAGATAAGATTCATGGTTTGATCAAGCATTGAATCCGCAAACCGTTGTGTAAATAATTGCGCAGAGCACCCAATAAGGCAGCAGTCGTCACTTGTACTTGGGAGTTGACACAAGTTCCTTTCCTCCCACAAAAATCCATTTCAGCTTTATGAACTCCTGCAAATCCTACAATCTTCCTACTTCACCGTCTGGAGAAGGCTGTTGGTGTAAATGTCATTCTTTCCAGACGAAGTCTGAATGCAAAGCAAAGACAACCTGGGTATAAAAAGGCTTCTCCATGCTCTTTAGAGAAAATTTTTACACAACCAAAACTAATTACTGCATCTTAGTAAATAAAAAACTCTAGAGTATAACCTCAGTGTTGATGAAGCGGTTTTATTATCTGAACGTGTTTTAATTTATCCTAGGCAATGAACAGTTTCCCCTAAAACACATTCCCCAAAATGTAGAAAATACTGGCTTGAAGAGTATATTAATGGTTTACTTCCTACAATGTGGGAAGTAAATATGTATCATAAAAGGAGAAAAAAAATTGTGCTGCATGATTACATTGGTTTATGTAAAAAAGGACATTTATACCCAGTTTGCAAATCAGCAGTTTCTGATGAGATCCAAAAATACTAAGAATGCAGCAAGCCACAGATTCTCAAGTGTGGTCAATGTGACTTCATTTGAAAGTAGATAAATAAGCAAGTATGGTGTTTAATTTGGGCCTTTTGAATATCGTCACTAAGTTTAACTCTGTAATGTTAAGATAAATATAGTTATAGGATAGAGCCTTCGTTTTTTCTTGTTAACTAGTCAATCCTGATTAGTCCAGTAGATCCACTGAGTTGGTAATGAAGCCTGGATACAATAGGCCATTTGCCCCAAATACCTGGATTTAAATCTCATCCCTCCCACTGACTGGCTGTGTGATCTTCGGCAAATTATTGATCCTTTGGTAGCCTTGGTTTCTTCATCAATAAGGATGAGGAGTTACATTGTGAAGCCTGTGAGAAATGAATGCTAGATGATTAATATAATGCCTGGCCCACAGTGAGTGCTCGGTACCATAGAGCTGTCACCATTATAGTAATTATGATTATAATTATCATCAGTGATTCAAAATTTCATCCCAGCTATGCATTAAGCCAATTGTGTTTCCAAGCCCATTATCCAAATTCAAAAAAGGTGGGACTTTCATAGTGAGAAAAGTTTTCTTAAGTGCTGTACAGAATAAAGAATTCCAAATTATTTAATATAGGGCACATAAATCTGCTATGGAAATAGAGCTTGAATCTTAACATAATCCCACCAGAGACTAAAAAGCTCTATGCTATTCCAGGGCATTCTGGGCAACAGGGTCATGTGAAGCGAGCCCCCGAAAGGAAATTCAGGGACCAGGGCAGTGAGACCTAGGCAAACATGAACAGGAGGGTTTTTTTTTTTCCTATGAAACTTCTCTATCTCTTTGCCTTTTATATGAAATTCAACTTTTAAAAATTGTTCTCTTTTTTAAAAGTAACAACTGCAAGCTCTTTCATAACCCAATATACCTAAATTTATGCATAGTCATTTCCATTCTAATTCCTACATCTTAGGGGTTTATTAATAGAAAAGAAACTACATAGTAAAGACATTTTGAGAAAATAACTATCCACAGTTCTGCCTTTCTAAAAGAAGTCTTTTCATTTTTACCTATTATCTTCCATTTATCTATGTATGTGATAACCACAGCAAAATGTACAAATGAGTTTGTTGCTTATTTGCAGGTAAAATTATAGTAAATATTTTATTAGGACTATAAATAATATAGTTACTTTACAGTTATTATTTTTAAATGGTTGCACACTATTTTGTCATTTTGATAGTAATATTTAAATAATTCTATCAATATTATACATTGAGATAATTTTAAGTTCTGTTTTGGATTGCGATAATTTTATGCATGTCTATGTATATGCATATAAATTTTTGAAGTTGTAGTAAATAAGTTTACAAATGTACATTTTTTGGTTTGTACAGTTCTTTTCTCAGGTTAAATTCATAGGAGTTGAACTGCTGAGTCACTGTATATGAACATATTTATGGTTATTATTCTAAATAACCATGTTGATTTCTAAACAGGTTGTATCAGCTTACCATAATTATTAGCTATTGCAAATTCTTCACTGAATAATGGAGTGTGAGTTTAAAAAATGTTATGTTAGTTCACATTACAGGTTTTGGAGATGTAGCAATGAAATCTGAGAGATTGGGTGACATGTTTAAGGGTGTAAAACTGACTAATGGCCAGGTTTCTGACTTCTTATGAGCTGCCCCCGCTCATAGCAAATTATCTTTAGTTACTCACTGGCCTCAGAATGTTCTCCTCAGAAAGAATGTCAGCCACATGCCAAAACAGAAGGGCAAAGGACAAGTATAAGGGGAATCAGAAAAAGTTTAAGGTAGATGTGGGTAGAAGGGGGAGAAAAGATACAATAAGGAAAAGCATTGAAGGACAATTTCCTAAGGCCCTTCCAGATCATTTCCATTCCAGAAAGTGCATTACCCATTTGTAAGCATCAAATCATGGTCATAATGAGGGATTTTACTTGACAAGGAGACGGGAGTAGCATAGTATTTAAAGGTTTCATGTCAAGGGATTAGAGAAGATTCAGGCATTCAGTTTTCCAACAGAACCCACCTCTCAATCAGTGATAATTAGTATTATGTCTTAATTTTTAAAGTGTTTTATAGCTTCCACAACACTGCTACACACAACAAACCGAGCAAGGCAGGGCACGCATTCTTTTCCCATTTTACAGATGAGAAAATGAGGTTCCAGAGAGCAAAGTTCCCATTAAGTGAAACTGGCAGAGGCGAGACTGAATCCTCCATCTAGAAGTCGAACTTCATGTTCTCCCATAGTGATGTGACTTTTATCTCTTAACAAGTAAGGTCCAGTTACTAATGAAAACAAATAGATAAATGTTATGGGAACTGCTAGGTTTCTGAAACTTGTTTTCTAAGTTTTTTGTTGTGGTGGTTTGCTTTGTTTTTTGTTTTTATTCCTAAACTGACCTAGAAATTTTAAAGATCACTAGACTGACTGGCTTCAATTTTGTCCTGAGGCAAATCAGTTCTTCCTTTTCAAGTTGTTTCTTCTCTGAAATGGGAAATTTGAGATAGTTGATTTTTAGGATCCCTTCCCAATGTTTGTATCAATGTCACTTGAGATTCTTAAAAAACCATTTGAAGGGGCCATTTTCTCGGGTAAAACTCTAAATGTCAAACCACCTTAAACAGGTGACATACTCCAAGCAATTTCAAAAATGTTTAAATGACACAAAGAACAAAATTTAAAATAAACACGTTCTACTAGCTGGACAAATTTTATTTTCCCTATCAAAAATGGGCAAAAAGTATGACAATGTTGTTCCCATTTCATAATGATTCCAAGCTCACCAATAAGCAAAAGAGAACACCTTGAAGCATGACACAAAGGGAACACTTTGTGGCTTTGTTTGAACTTTGAAAAGCATGCCAAATGAATAATGAAAGGCTGTTCCTTAGTTCAGGTCAGATGCAGATAGTCTAAGAGAAGGGCAGAGTGCTCCTTCGGCCAGAGTACTTTTCAATGGTGGCATTTCAACCCATAGTTAGTCACGAAGTCAACATAATAGGTGGCAATTGCATTTTTAAAAATGTAATAAAATGAATTACAATAAGTTGTTACAGTGCATCACAGAATGCAGCACAATGGGAAGGCTGGGTTAGTTATTCAGACACAGCCTCAGCTGGGACTCCACAAACTACCCTCCAGCTGGCTCTGGGAGCTGGAGCCTTGCTGAGTTCTGCCTGTAAGAGGGCATAGAGGAGGCTGGGAGGCTGCAAGAGGAAGACGGGATGTGCTCCTTTCTGTTCTGCTTCCTGTTTTTGTCATCAATGCCTCTCCCCCACTGATACACCCCCCCTGGAGGTGGGTGATTCACCCCCATCCCCTGCAATGGCAGTTCATTCCAGCAGCAGCAATTATTGCAGCGTGCAGTTTTCATCATTTCCAGAACCAGCTTATCACGGTTCCTCAGCAACTCCACATGGTCAGCGTTCCCTCCTCAGAGGTCTTGTCTGGCTTCATGGTTCCTCCCTCAAGTTTCCACCTTCTGACAATCCAGCCTCTTCCTCTAAGCCCCAGTTCTCAGCAAGGGAGCTTCTTCCTGCCATTACTACCTCTGTAATACTTCAGTGCGGTGCTAACCAAAGTGTCACGTACAAACAGTACGTTCAAATAGCCCTTGAAATGTTTGCTGCTGCCCCACCAGAATGTAAATGAACCACATCACTAAGCATACTGTGTAGTTCAGTTGATTTTTCTTCATAGGTGGACTTTCTCAAAAAAGAAGCAACAAGCTGATTTACATTCAGGTGAAGCTCTTTATCATAGACATAGCAAACCATGAGCAGATCAATTACTTAGAATAACACAGTCATATCCTCTTGGTTAATGATTCTGTAAATTATAGTCACTCCTAAAATAACTCCTGTGGTTTCTGTCTCCTAATGGAACACAGACTGATACAGAGGTTAGATATAGGTGTATTTTGGGGTATAAATTCTATGTTTTAATTATATACATGCATGAGTACAAAATGGATTGTGATATAAAATGCACCATGTGTTCAAAAAAGTTGGAAATGCATTAGCCTAACAGGCAGATTATAAGAAAAAAAATATCTAAATCCCAGTTACATATATATCTACATTACCTTCCTGTGACACAGTATTTAAAAATGAATAAATAAAGGAACTCAAGGAAAAATATTCAAAGAACTCCAGCCAATGCAAACTTCCACTTACAAATGAGAAAGAAGGTAACAGTAAATGAGAGATGGCTTTTTTTTTTTTTAAAGGCTTGATATGTGCTTTCTGTTAGGACCTGGGAAAGTGTTGATCTGTATGAATACATTATGCGGTAAAGTTTCAGAGCACTTGACGTAATTCTGAGTCTTCTTTTATAGAAGTTCTTGTCTCTGCCAGATCATATTGACAGGCAGAGTCACTTGTGCCCAGCAATTTTAGGAAGAACTGGAGAGCCAAGGTAATCTTCACCTATTTAAATATTTCCTACTAACCTAGCAATAACTTTACTTAATAGCTCACTAATGTGTCTGTACGATGAATGCCTTCTGAGTCTCCTTCCATGATCAAAGTTAGTGCTACCCATACAGGGAGCCCCAAGCTAAGAAAACAAAGATGATATCTAACACATGCACACCTGAGCGGTACCACATCACTAAAATGAGGCTCATTCCCTCAGCTGTCATCACGAAATTATAGAAAACATTTTGCTGATTTCACGTAAACATACATGCTTCACAGGGTGTCTGAAAATTGTGAAATATAGGGCCAATTATTTCATCATTTATTACAGAACTATTCATAGGGTGACTATTTAATTTCTCACCCAAACTGGGTCATTTGAGTATAAAGGGGAATTAACCCTAAGACAGACTAAATGGGTACCCAGCTCATGCAGGAAGTCAGCCTGTGTATTGCTCCAAAGATACAATTACACGTCAACTAGAAGAACTATGACATAATGAAGATGAAGGCAGCATGTACGTCAAATGAAAAAAAAAGTACTATGGGTGCTTAATTCTCCATGCTTCTAGGCATTATGCATACAGAAACATCATTTATTACTTAGGGTCTTATTCCATGATGTATCCTTTGGCTTTTCTCAGAATACTTGGAATATATATTTTTTAAAAATAAAGCACGCATGGCAACCACAAAAATGTGCCTTTTCTATCTTGGACGGCGGGGTCTTCATTGACCCAGGGTCCAGATGTGCTCTAAAATCCACAGGTGCATTTTCAGGAATGCCAAGCTGGACAGGTTGCTTCAAGGCAATGACTGAGAACCAGAGGAATAACAAGGGCAAGCCCACTTCTGCGAGACAGAGGTCTCCTCTGATGAGCACCTGTGGCTCCAGGACTCCCCAGCAGCCCTACTGAACTGTCCTTAGGAAGGCACAGCAGCCATAGAGCTGCATGCAGCCGTCTTCCCTTCCTTCCCTCTTCCCTGCTCTCAGGGTCAGACTTACACTGTGGTCTGAAGGCTCCTCCAGCCTCCCTCTGACCCCCTCCCATTGTCTCTCACAGGCATTTCCCTCAATCAGTTTCTTACACATTTAACCTCTCTTGGTGGCTCCTTCTCAGAGGACCAACTAAGACAGTACAAATGTTTACTGACATAAACCTAGTTTACATGTATTTAAAAACTTTTAACTGTCTCATTCCTAAGTATAAAAAATATTTTAAAACTGAGGGCACTTAAATCACTCATATTTATACTTTGAAATTCTACTTAAAACCCAGAGAAATATATATATATATTCTTCCTATAGGGTTAAGCCAATTCAAACTGGAAAAGTTAACAGCATTTGATAAAACTCCAGTATGCAACCTGAATGTACAAGGGGGGGACCCCTTAAAAAAGAATTTATTTATAGAAAAATTGTGTATTTATTTTTATATGTTTAAACTTCAGTCACCTTCAAAATACTCTCCATTTGATGCAATATACCTACTGAGACTTTTTTTCCATTGCTCAAAACAGTTTTGAACTCTTCCATTTTGATGCCATTTTTGTTTCACCTCTTCCACATCTGCAAAATGTTTCCCTTTGAAGACTTTTTTTTCATTCAGGGAAACAAAAAAAAAGTCACTTGGAACAAGATTGAGTGAATTGGGAGGGTGGGGCATGGGGGTCATACTGGTTTTGGTCAAAAACTGCTGAACACTCAGTGCGGTGTGGACACGTAAATCACCCATGGCGAAATGAGCAAATGTGTTGAAAGAGTCTTCCAAAAAAATTCACTGAAGCCAAACACAGCCTCTCACAACAATGCCAGCTGGTACACTGACACAGATGGGTTTCTAGAACACTAGTCCAACAGGGGAAGCCTATACTACAAGGGGCCCGCCCTCCAGATGATAATTCCATTTCTTTGGGGTCCCCTGTTGTATTTCAACATGGCAGAGAAAACCAAAGCTATTTTTACACTAGAGATTGATACCTCCTAGTCTCATCTATTAAATAAGGTATTTAGATCAATGCATAACTTTTACATTTAAAGATCTATGGTTTTCAAAATTTATTTAATAAAATTGTTTGCATTTACTTTTTATGATTCTCTATCCGTTACTATAGGTGCATGGTACTTTGTATTTAATAAATATCTTTTTAACTGAATCAGAGAATTTCAGGGTAAAAACATTGTTAAAGATACTTAATCCACCCTAAATGATGAGATGTATCAGGTTCATTCGATCTAAAGGCAGAAGAAAATCAGACAGTGCAAGCTGCCCCGTCATTTTTCTAAGAGTCCACGTTATAATCCATATTTTTGACACTGGAAATAAGAAGCAGCTCTGGCCTCTCACCTCTTAACACTGGTTTACCACCCTCGTATTTTATTTTAAAACACTTAGGGTATTGTGAAAATTTGAATTACCTTCTTTTGATTATTTCTACTGCTGCCTCTATAATAATTTTCCTCTCAGGTTAGATGGACAAGTATATTGTCCACTCCAAGGACGTTAATAGAAATAAACTTTCAATATCTTTTAAAGTAAATATTTAAAGTTGTATAATAGAAACAATGACTACATTGGATAAATTTTGCCACCTTAACCAAAGAAGGAAGTCATCTGGAAATCATGCAAAGGTTACAGCGGACTGGTGAAGCGGAGGCGACACTGCAGCCACAGACAGCAGTGTGTCTTCTTTCAGCTTTGGCCCTTCATAAACTGACTGTGTGGGCTTTGGAATGCTACCTGCCCTCTCAGGACTTCTGCTTCCTGAGCTGTGCAATACGAGGGTGAGACAAGATGGCTTATGAAGTCCTCCACAGCTAGTTTGGTCACATGGATTCCATGGGCACTTTCTATCACACCTGACCAGACTAAGCAATGCAGTTCATCCACAACTGGCTGCATCCCACACACTATTAAAGGAAGAAACCCCAGATACAAATAATTCAACATGAAGAACATCTAGTTCTCTTTTTCATTTTTTAAGCATGTGTCATGACTAGGAACAATTTGAAAGGGAACTGGTATAGTTTAAACAAAAACACTTTTGAAACAAACGTTCTATTGACAGGCCCTCTTACAATCTCAGAGTTACCCAGGACTTGAGGATTGAAAGCATTCTTGTCCCACTCAGTTGGTTTAGGGACAGAGTGAAGCAGAACTAAGTGTCAAAGTGTTTCCTGTTCTGATGACAGACGGCCAGGCCGGCTGTATGAGAGCTATAACAGACCATATCCTGCAGATCTAGGGGGAGGGGGGAACAGTGCTCCTGGCTCTCACTAGCTCTCCTTGCTCACCATCAAAGCCCTTCACCAACACAACGCAATGGGAACTCCGAGCCGTAGCCTCAGCGAGCAAGTTGGCTTTCCCATGAGCACAGCTCTGCCGTGTCAGCCAAAATTTCATGCAAAGCTATTTCCTCTCCCAAGCTAATAAAGTTGTAAGTTGAAAAGCTCTATAGCCATTCTTTCCATATTTTCCCTAAATAAGTTTAAAAACTAGAACAGTCTGGTTCCAAAATAAGCAGTTTCCATCACATTTATTTACCCAAGTTGAGAATTCCTTCATGCTTGAAAAGTCTACAGAATGAAGTTCATCCTTTTCAATCTACTCAAATGGCCTCTGGGGCATGTGCTGTTATTGAGTGAAAATTACGTGTAGTTACCAAAGGAGAAGATGAGTAAAAAGAATATTTCCTTTAAGAAAACAAGATATTGGTAAACAGCAGCTCTTTATAATAGAATTTACCACAGGCAGACAATATCTTATAACCGAGACTTTAAAAAGAAAAATGTATTTGCAATTTTCACATCAATATTTACATGAAGTTACTAGCAAAGGTATGCCACTTGGCACAATGCCTGATTTTGGAAAAGTTTTCTGAACTACATAAAGATAAAATGGATATAACTTTAAAGGTTACTAATATTAAATATTAAAAAATAACTTCCCATTTTCTGCCAATAAATCAGTATTGTTAAAATATGTGCATGACAATGAGAAAATAAGTCTTCATGAGTCTTGACTTTAAGCAGCCTCATTGTTAGTAGTGACATGAAGCACTGAAATAACTGAGAAGACTGTGGCCGCCTCAGAGACCTGCTTTCATAGTTGAAGGTGCCTCACTCAGTTCATGCAGGAATTGCAAAGCAGCAGGGGAAATACAGTCTATTAAAGCAACTGAATTTTCTACCAGTAGTTGGTGTTACCCTGTTAATAACCATTCAGACACTAAAATATAATTCTACTGGTGAAGACTACAATGATAACACACATTACAACCGATTTTTTTCAAGTTGTATCATGTGGACATGAACTTCTTTCAAAGCCTTTGATGGATTTTTTAAGGCTCCTAAGCCCACAAGTAATAAATAACCAACTAGAATGGTCAGAGGACTTAGAAACATCTTTCACCGGAAAAACAAATTATTTTCAAAAGTATTTTAGGTATCTGACTAAAAGTTATTTACTATAAAGAATAAACTGCAAATATTTTTGTAAGTTAAAAAAATGCACAGATAATTAAGAAGCCTATTATGATTGTTTAAAATATTACCGCTGTCACACAGGGAAAAAAAAGAGATTTAGGCTTACGGTCATATAAGAATTATATAAAGTAACTTGACAGGCCATACCTTTTTCAGGAACCGGACTCCATAGGTAAATACATAAAGGTAAAATGAAAATCTCCACCTGTAGAAGGTTAAAAAAAATTCTATGACATTCGGCTTATATATTTCACTGTATATTCTGAAATATGTGAGTGAAAAAGTCTATTAAATATGTCCCCCAGCCCCGTCCCTGCCCCAACCTGAGATTAAATTTAATGAGCAAGTTCAGTGCTAGCTGAACACACACACTCATGTGCATGGCTTATTGCAAATATTTTAAATATTGGCAGTTATATTCACAACTTAAATTTCCTCTCACTTAGTTAATGTATTTGCCCATTTGCTCATCTTCTCTTCCCTAATATGAATTTCCTCTGGTTAGTCATTCATGATGGGATGTATTTCAACAGCATGAGGATCTATAAGACAGTTTTAAATTCTGTCTGATTCAGATATTAACTTAACTGAAGTTCGCATTTGTTTTTAAAATAAAAACCTTAATATTTTGAAATCAGGTAAGGTATTTTTCTTCATTTGTCTTTTATAGATATTTATCGACATCTTTGTGGATGTTACTAAATGCAGGAATCCATCTGAAATCTAACTCATCCATCTGAGGTACAACTTAATGACAATCTCATATCATTCCAAGCTGTAGATCTAGTTGTTAGACTTTCCTTTTTTAATGAGGAAAAAAATGTTAAGTTCTCCTTCCATTTTAAATGATTTATTTAATGTTTAAGTCTTTTAAAATATGACTTTATTTATGTAGACTTCATATAAATTAGACAGATACTACAAAAGCACTGTTATCTTAGTATTCAATTTCTCATTTTATTTCTTATCTTTTCTGAGTGTGCCTAGGTGTGCCCTTGCAAGCTGGCTAGGTTTCACTGAACAGGATTCTTCAGGTTATCTTATTAATGGTGTTAAAGGTACTATGATTTGTAAGTTGTAAATTAACTCAAAAGAAGACGACTAGTAAGCTTCAATTTGTCAGGAAGCAAACTGCTTTTTGTGTTTACAAGCAATGTAAATTTCAAATATGGTGAGAAAAAGGATTATTTTAGGAGAGCATTCAAGTTATGGACAGAGTTTCCTGGAAGAAATGACAGCTACATTTGCGTAAGAGACAGAGTAAGACCCCGCAGCAGACTCCAGTATCCCTCGGAGTTTTGTTCCTGGGTTGAGCAGCTCTTCAGACATTCTGAAGTTCGAGTCGGAACTAACATTTAGAGAAGAGCTGAGAACTTCAGGTTGCAAATCTTCAACTAATAGTTCACAAAACCTCAATGCAGTAGGAATCAATAAGAACTGATGGAAGCAGTAATTATTCAAAAAAAGCTTCCTGAGGGGCCCCATTTTATTTTGCACTGAGCCCTGCAAATAATGTGGCTGGTTCCGGTTAAGACACATGGATTCTCCAAACATTGGACAGATCTATTAATACCCCTTGACTTCACTTCCATCTCTATCATGGGAGAGCAGGTTTATATTACGCTGCTTTTGTTATTATACTGGTGGCCCAAGGGCTGGCCAGCACAAGTAATCTCCACTTCTCTCTAGTCCCTTTCAATCCCTATTATAGTAATCCACCCCACTTCATGAATTTGCAGGTCACTTTTCTGGGCCCTCAAAGCAACTGAATTCGCAACTTAAGTAATTTATAGCAGCTGCTTTAGCTCTAAGATTTTTATTAATAGGCAGTGGTCAGGTAGTTTTTATGTAGATAAATTAAAAATTTTATGGAAGTCACTGGAATTTCTATAATGACTTATGTATCTACATTCTTATTTCATCACAAAATGACCGAGTTTTCAGAAGACATAGGTTCTATTACAAAAAAACAGATGCCTCTACTATTTGAATAACAACTTGTGATGAATATTTACACAGAAGAGTTTATTTCCATAAAAATATCTGCAGAAAGCAAAATTTTCAATCATTCTTCCACAGGCAGAAAGTACTTTTAAAAGTTGTTAGTTTCATATAAGTTAAAGTTTTATATGGTGTCTAGCTAACTACCAGCCCCTGATAAGGCCTCTCCCAACCTCCCACAAAAGTATCTATTAAAAGGGGTAAATAAAAGTGTGTGTAACCGCAAAAAGGAGGAAATAACCTTCAACCTGTTCCAAGAATCAGAGAAAAAAATTTACAACTAAAAAAAAAGAATAAATTAGATTTTTAAAATGTAATAAAAGGCAACAAGAAATAAGCTATGGTTCTTGCAGGAAATAGAAAAATCTTTGTATATCTTCCTACCTCCACTCTCTGCCATCTTGCACAGAAATATAAAAATCTATCATTCAGAAACCCAGCCAGCTCTCTGTGATGAATGATGTTTTTTGAGGCAGCAGGAGAATACCCCCCACCCCATCAATTAGTGACTGCAACTTTTGAACAATGAGTGGGAAGAAAGGGAAGTATTTAGCATCCTAGGAGATTCAGTTGCAGAAAAGCAGATTTATGGACAAGATGATATGGTAGCATTGCATTCTGGGTATTAGATTCTTATGTAATTTATATACAGAGTAACAAAGAACAAGACACTGGAGACAGTTGCTTTAGATAAAACTCTTTTAGACCATGAGAATGCAGCAGGCTTATAAACTGCCAGAAGATCTAAAGAGGACTTTCACTGACAAACAGAGGACAGAGAATGAGGCCAAGACCAACCCAGGCACCCTTTCTGTGAGCAGATCTAGATGGATTATTTCCAAGTTCAGGAATAATGAAAATAACAGCTAAATACCAACATAGGTCTACTAGGAAGTACTGCATAAGTACGCAAAGAAACGAGCATGCTAAAGATTCAAAGGAAGCACCATCTCCTAAAAATGACTCCCTAAAGGAATCAGAAGTGAATTTTAGAAAAGTATTTGGCATTGTTAATATAAGAAGATATGTCCCTAAAAATCAAAATTAGAAAACCATCAATCAATAAAGACTATTGAGTAAGATAAAAAGATATAGGTAAAATAAAGAAGCTAAAAGTGAAGTGACAGTATTATTACCCACATGGATGGGGAAGTAGATACATACTGTGTAAAATTAACTCATTGATGGAGAAGATAAACACCACATAGGGCTGAAGAAGAGAACCAATAGGTGGAAGAACACCCTAGATCTGGGGGATGGGAAAAACCAAGCCTAATTATAGTTTTTCTGAGAAAACGCAAGTGAAGAACTGAAATAGAAGTAATTATCAGAGATACAATTTTGAAAAACTGAACTGAAAAAAAGGACTAAATTGTGTGCCAAACAATTCAAAGCCATATTCTGACAAAAACTTTGAGTCCTGGAGTTAAAATTAAAATACAAAAATCCTTCAGTATGAAAACAAGTTAACACACAAACCAAATGAAAATAAGTTATTACTGAAAGAACAAGTGTCCAGCTGGCCTTAAATTTCTCCCGTGCATTACTGCATTACAGAAGAAAGAGAAGACTCCCTCAAGGAAGCTACAGCCAGCCAAACTGCCTGTCCCTTGTAACGGGATATGAAAAACATCTCCTATATCTAAAGGCTCTGAAAATATGTTACTCATTAACCTTTCCTAAAAAATTGCTGAAGCCTATTACAATTCACTGAGATACAAATACAAATGAGCAATTCAAAAAGCATAATTTTAGAATAAATGGACTATGGTTAGCAATATAAATAATTAATTGCCTTATATTTCACTGTCAAATTAAATGCTGTTGTTCTTAAGGGATAATTTAATATAAAATATGTAATCCTCAGATTATATTAATGAAAACTGGAGAAGGGAAGCATTAAATTTATTATTTTTTAAAGAGTTTATTTTTATTGTATTTTTTGCTTTACCATTTATTCCCCCATAACCTCTTCCACCTCCACCTACTGCCCCCCCAGCCATAATCACCACCCTGTAGTCCGTGTCCATGAGTCCTTTTTCTTTTTAGCTCAATCTCTTCACCCCTCAACCACTCCCTAAAGCTGTCATCCTGCTCTCTATCTATGAGTCTTTATTTTGAGTTCAGTTTGCTCATTAGATTCCATATATGGGTGAAGTAAATCTATTCTTTTACAGGGAATTTCAAAGGACACTGTTATAACAAGAAATATAGTTAAAGAATGTTCCTTTAAAAATGTAAAGAAGACTCTGGTTAAAGATGGCAAATTGAATGCATGAATTTACCTGTGTGCCTCTAGGAATGTGGCTCTGAACAAGCAGAAAAGGGATTTTGTTAAGACAGCATAAACTCATAAGGACACAGAAACCGGGAGTGAGGACATGCACACCATTCCGGAGACTGGGAAGCAGAAGGCGAGTGTCAGCCTGCTAGCAGAACAAGGAGCTGGGTCCTCAGCTGTTGGGAGAGGTGCTCAAAAGCACATACAATCCCAGAAAGACTCCAAGTGAGAAACTGACTGAAGGTAGGAACCTTTTTAAGAAACAGAAACCAAGGGATTCAGGTTGCCCAAGGTCACACTGTTGCAAGTAGCAAAACCAGGGCACACACCTGGCTTAGCACTAAACCCAGAGCCTGCTCTCAAATCCCCCGGAACTGGAGTGCACCTCTTTGCGTAGAGAAGTCAGCGTGTTCCATTACATTTGTTCGGACATGAAAACCTTTTACATTCATCAAACCTGAAAAATTTAAATGGAAAGGTAGTAGAAACTACCATCTACTGAATGTAGTTTATTGTCCTTACACAACAAGCCTGAAAGGGCTCTTTGTTTAAGTCAAGACAATAAAATGTGCCATAAAAAGGCAGGAAATCAGAGAGTTGGGATCTTGCGTCCTGCTGCCAGGTGTCACCCAAATGGTACAGGGATCCTATTCTCTACTGAAGGGGGAAGCAGGGAGAGAACATCCAGAGAAGCGCTCTGAACTCAACTCAGAAAACCATTCTAGAAAGAGCAGGGTAAGCACACGGGGCTTTTTTATTTACATTTCTGAAGAGCTGCTTCTGTGCCAGGTACTATTCTAAGCACTGTACATTGAGGAAGTCATTTAGTGAAACTATTTCATACAACAAGGTCGGTACTATTGTTATTATCTCTCTCTCTCTCTTTTTCCAGATGAGGGAACAAACACAAGAGCAGTTTACCAACTAAATGGCACACAGGTGTTAAGGGTGAGAGTCAGGACTGGAAACTAGGCAGTCTGGTTCCAGCATCCCAGCCCTTAATGAAGCCGTGCTGCCTCTTCCTGATTTTATGCATGTGAAAATTAAAGACCACGTACTCAGCTGAAATGGCATTTCTAAGCGAGGAAACAGTAACGGACACCACATGATAATAGTCTCTGTCCTGATGAATAGAAACTGGCTACTTGCAAAACTGGAAATAGGGAAGGACTGCACTGGTCCTTTTTTCCAATACCATGGCAGGTAAAACAGTATTGAGCTTGTCAACTGGAGTCAACAGTAATACCCAGGGGACGCTTTTTCGTCTTAGTCACTCGTCCTTTCTATCTGCGGAAACACTATCCCCCGCCTCGGGATTCCTGTTAAATGCTAGTTATTCCATGAAGTCACCTTGTCTCAATGTTGCCCCGTGAAAACCACTGCAATTCTTTGATTACAGCCACAAGCCTCTCACTCAGTTGTGAGTTCCAAGTGGGTAAGGCTGGGTCTTATTTATCTTTCTGGCAGCAAACAGAGTTTTGTGAGAAAGAGCTCCCAAATTGACATCTGATTTTTTACCAAAGGTATGAATGCTCCCTTCATTTATTTACTTTTAAGTTTATTTTAACCAAACCAAACATCAAATAATTTTATCAACTATTTTATACAAAACCTGCATGAGAAAGGGAAAAGATATGACAAATATGGCTAATGCAATTTTAAAGTAATTGATATAAAATTTGGAATCAAAGAGAGTCAACTCTGAAATGGTTTAAATAATGAAAAATACTGTTATTGACCGCAAAATTAGGATAGATTGTTAGAGTACAAAATAATTAGTATCATATAATGTTTCGATTCCAAAATGGAATTTAATTTCGAGACATTTCTTATTTTAGGTGTTCCATCATTTAAGCAGACAGGGATTAACTCATTTCTTATCAACACATGAAGAAAGTGAAGTAGGATTTACATCTTTTCTTTCATAAAATTTAACATTTAATATAAATCAAGCCACTATAGCTTGCAAATTATTGCAAATGAAGAAAACTATGGTGTTGGATAAATAAGTAGAAGATAATTAGAAAAAATTAATATAGACTTCATTATATTGATACTGTAAAATATATAAATCTGTCATTTTATCTCTAAGCACAAGGTAGATGAAATTCTTATTTTTCTACCAAAAACTCAGAGTTAATTATTTTTATAAGATATGAACAAAGCTACTATATAAATATATTACACTTGTATTTTGTTACTTCTCCATAAAGTACAATTGGACTTATAAAAACCCTTCAAAGGGGTTTCTGTGTTATATATGACATAATCACTTCCACAAAGTTTTGAAGAAGTTTCAAGCTTGATGGCAAAATCAAGCTTGATGGGGTGAACAGTACTTCTACTTACTAGGTATTCTTTGAAGCTCACCAATTTATTTATTTATTTATTTATTTATTTATTTATTTATTTATTTATTTAAATTTCTTTTTAAAAAAATTATTAAATTATTTTTTATTTTATTTTAATTGTTGTTCTTGTACAGTTTTCTTTTACCCCCTTCCCAGCCCACCACCCCAGCCCTCCCCACCTTCCTCCCATTTCCACCCCTCCTAGTTTTTGTCCATGTGTCTTTTATACTTGTTGCTCTAAACCCTTCCCCTTTTCCCCTGAAATTCCTTCCCCTCTCCCCTCTGGTGACTGTCAGCCTGTTCTCAATTTCAGTGTCTTTGGTTATATTATGCTTGTTTGTTTGTTTTGTTGATTAGGTTCCTGTTAAAGGTGAGATCATATGGTATTTGTCTTTCACTTCCTGGCTTATTTCACTTAGCATAATGCTCTCCAGTTCCATCCATGCTGTAGCGAAGGGTAGGAGCTCCTTCTTTCTTTCTGCTGCATAGAATTCCATTGTGTGAATGTACCATAGTTTCTTGATCCATTCATTTACTGATGGGCACCTAGGTTGCTTCCAGCACTTGGCTATTGTAAATTGTGCTGCTATGAACATTGGGGTGCATAGGTTCTTTTGGACTGTTGTTTCAGGGTTCTTAGGATATAATCCTAGCAGTGGGATTGCTGAGTCAAAAGGTAGATCCATTTTTAGTTTTCTTAGAAAATTCCATTTGCTTTCCATAGTGGTTGTACCAGTTTGCAATCCCACCAACAGTGCACTAGGGTCCCCTTTTCTCCACAACCTCTCCAACACTTGTTGTTTGTTGCTTTGTTTATGATGGCCATTCTGACTGGTGTGAAGTGGTATCTCATTGTGGTTTTCATTTGCATCTCTCTGATAGCTAGTGATATTGAGCATCTTTTCATGTGTCTCTGGATCCTCTGCATGTTCTCCTTGGAGAAGTGTCTGTTCAAGTCCTTTGCCCATTTTTTAATTGGGTTGCTTGTCTTCTTAGAGTGGAGTCGTGTAAGTTCTTTATATATTTTGGAGATTAAACCCTTGTCTGAGGTATCATTGGCAAATATGTTTTCCCATATAGTTGGTTCTCTTTTTATTTTAATACTGTTTTCTTTAGCCATGCAGAAGCTTTTTATTTTTATGAGATCCCATTTGTTTATTCTTTCCTTTATGTCCCTTGCTTTAGGGGACATATCAGTAAAAATGTTGCTGCATGAAATATCTGAGATTTTCCTGCCTATGTTCTCCTCTAGGACTTTAATGGTGTCATGGCTTATATATAAATCTTTTATCCACCTTGAATTTTATTTTTGTGTATGGTGTCAGTTGGTGCTCGAGTTTCATTTTTTTGCATGTAGCTGTCCAGTTCTCCCAACATCACTTGCTGAAGAGGCTATTTTTACTCCATTTTATGTTGCTGCCTCATTTGTCGAATATTAATTGACCGTAGAGACTTGGGTTTATTTCTGGTCTCTCTGTTCTATTCCACTGGTCCATGTGCCTGTTTTTATGCCACTACCAGGCTGTTTTGATTACAGTGGCCTTGTAATACAGTTTGGTGTCAGGTCTTGTGATCCCTCCTACTCTGCTCTTCTTTCTCAAAATTGCTGCAGCTATTCGAGGTCATTTATGGTTCCATATAAATTTTTGAAGTGTTTGTTCTATGTCTGTGAAATATGCCATTGGTACTTTAATAGGTATTGCATTGAATCTGTAAATTGCTTTGGGTAGTATGGACATTTTGATGATGTTAATTCTTCCAATCCATGAACACGGTATATGTTTCCATTTGTTTGTGTCTGCCTTGATTTCTTTCTTCAGTGTTGTGTAGTTTTCTGCATACAGGTCTTTTACCTCCTTGGTTAGGTTTATTCCTAGGTATTTTATTTTTCTTTTGCTATATTGAATGGGATTTTTTCTTGATTTCTGCTTCTGCTGTTTCATTGTTGGTATACAAAAATGCCTTTGATTACAGAATCAAAGGCATTTGATAGCTAGAATCCCACTTATAGTTGGTGTCATGAATTCCCACTGCTTGCCCTAGTGGGAAACAGCTCACTGAGGGCAGGGCCTTATGGTTGTTTTATTGTAACATTAGTATATTTCTGTGCACATGAATTGGAGATATCCATCCCCCATTTTTTATTTCCTTGAACTTGAGATTATTCTGAACAGCTAGTAGGAACCCCTGCGAGTCCATCCACAGCCTTGTTCTACAGATGAGAACTCTGGGTCCAGAGACCTGGGCAACTTCCCACATCCACAAGTAACTTGGTGAAAGAAATATGTCTCTGCACTTTTCACACCAGGTCCCCTTCATCTACATCTGTGGCTCTGTGGCCTTAAAATCAAGACTGGAAATTGATAACTACTCCATAAGTTCCAGAAAATACCCAGCAGATACCTGATACACGGCCCAGTCTCTGAGGAGAAGGTGTAATGTTGATTAGTGTAGAGACATGGAATTTCACAAATTAAACCAATACCTAATTTTTTTACAAAGTCACAGGTTTCAAACTTCAATTTGTTTGTTTGGGTGGTTGGTTGGCTGGCTGGATTTTCGGTTTGTAGAACAAAGTGAGGCCCTATGATTATTTGGCTTTTAGTAAATCAAACAAAGCCATTAGAGGTCACTGAATCATGCTGAAGATGCAAAAGGCAGATATTTGTTTCTTGCTCCACAGACCTTTCGCCAAAATGTTTCCCTGCAAAGATCACTTTTCTTTACATTTATGATGCAGTATCTTCAACTGAGTAGGATAGGCCTGAGTTTTAGTTAAAAGGTAAGTTTCATCAGAGAAAATACTCTTTAAAAAGATGTAACATGGTTTTTAGGTCAGCATTCTTTTCAAGCTGTTACTGGGACACTAACTTTTTTAGTTGAGTACAATAGAGATGCTCATGAACTAGGGAGAAAAAAAATTAACTCCAGTTTGAAACGCATGTCATATATCTTACAGAATGATATAACGGTAAAACAACAAATTCTTTTTGGAAACTTGGATATATAATCTAAATTTCCAGGATAGCTTTCAAACCTGCATTAGATTACAAGTCCAATGAAATACTCTAGGGATAAATACGTTACTTATCCATGAACGGATTATGCAGACTTGAGTTTCAGCCTGAAAGCAAACATTTCCCAAATTATTTCTGCCTTGAACAACAATTAACTCTGAGATTTCAAATAGTTTTCCTTATTTGCTGAAGGCTCAGCTGTTTCTGATTGAGAAGCAACAGATTTAACAATACAAAGTCACCTAGGTTGGAGGTAGGTCAAACCTATTCACTTTTCATTCTCAGGTCCAATGTGAACTTAATTTGAACAGAAAAACCCTCACTAAATCACTGATTTTAAAAATAGACTAAGCACTTATGTAAAGTTTGATAATATGCAAAACAATGGTATATATCTTGTGAATATACACATATGCACATACCCATATATAAATAAAAAAGGATATACAAGCCCAAATTCAGGGTAAAGATTTACTTCTGGAGGGTAGAGGACACCGGTAAGGGGTATTCAGGAAGCTTCATCAGGTTCTGTAATGTTTTAGTCCTTTAAAACAGGATTACGTACAGCTGAGTGTGTCTTTGTTGTGTTAGTCCCTGCATTCTAAAGTTTTTTTATTATAAAAAATAGTGTGAATAAAAAATATGCTCACTAAAAACATAAAGTGGCTATGTCTTTTCCTCCTCTTACAACTAGAAACCATGACTGACTTGTTCTCATGCAATCACCTAAGCATCTTTTCCTAAGAATCATAATTAATTTTATCATTTTCCTGTCATTACATGCATGCATTTAAGGCTAAATTGCCTTTGGAAGTGATTCAGATATTGTATGCATTTCCTACTTAGTTCTAATCTACTCTGCTCAGTTTCTTAAATTTAACTACTTTGATTTGGAAAATGGGGTCTTTTATGCTTTGTCCATATATTGACTCTTTCTTTAATTCTTATTGGGATCCATCATTTTGTCTCCTGGTCAAACCCCCAGCCAGGTAGAATCCCACATTGCCAGGACTTGTCCCGTCTCTTCAGTCTATCCAGCCAGCCCTAGTCTCCCATAATCTACTGTAACTACATCTGATAAAAATCAAAGTCCACAAAATACACTTTTGTTAAGCCATTTTACCTACCTCTCATTGCTCCTAGAATTTCCCTGAATGTACAATAAACTTATAACTGTGAGCTAAAATTCCATTTATACGACAGTTGAGTGGTCATGATTTGTGGAAATCAGAAAAAGATAAGTGAGCTTTTTTTCAAGTAACACTTGTCTAGAGCAAGGGTTGGGGGAAGGACTAAAAGCAAGATTTCTTCCCTGTTGCCAAAAATAAATTTAGTCAATATGACTTTGGAGCCTACACTTGCACATGTCTCATTCTTAAGTGTGTGGTGGAGGCAAAAGCAGCCAAATATTTATTATCATCTCTAGGTCAACCTAATATTATGTGTCCCTTAGACATCAGGTGCTTTCCCAGTCTCTATGTAATTTGTTTTTGCTTATCTGAAAGCAGACTGAAGACGAAGAGTTATTTGTTCAGCACTGATGCTGTGATTGCACGGGAAATAAGAAAACCACTGTCTACCATTGGGAAATTATAACAACTCTGTGCCCCGATCCTCTCCTTAGCTGGGTAAAGCTAATCTAACGGTGCCTCAGCCAAGCCTGGAATCACCTTTTTAATGAGACTTGAAACATCTCATTCCTGGTCCATTATGTTGATTCTTTAAAAAAAAAACAACAACAAACTTTAACTTAATCTTAAGTTTGGAAATAATGAATACCTAGTTGCCTACAAATATTATTCCCCAGGTGTCAGGGCTGCCTTTTATCTCATGAATAACCTACTCACGTTTATGTCTGGGGTCCTCTGGTCATACCTTTCTTTCCTCCTGAGATTTCTTTTCCTCTTCATCCAACTCAACTTACCATGATTCTTCTGAAGTCGCCCCTGGTCTCCATCTCCCAAGGCAAAATGTGTGTCCCCATTAATATACTGTTCTAATATGAAGATCTCCTATATTACAGTTATCTCTTGTGTGACTAACAACCAGCTAGATGTTCAGCTTTGCATGAAATGTCTGTATCTTAGATGTACCCAGTTCTAACACAGGGAGGCTGTGTTCACAGGGCCTGGGTTGGAAGACTGTATCTGCAGTTTTACTCTGTCTGGGTGATTTGCGGCACTTCCTGTGCTTCTATCACCTCATCGATAAAATAAAGATAATAACACCTACTGCAAAGGGCTGGAGAGAGGATTAAATGAGACAATACTTGTAAAGTACACAGAATAGCATTTCGACACAGGATGAGTGTTCAACAACTCAACTATCATCACTATTTTTGGTATATGACAGGCACCCAATAAGTGGTTTCTGAATTAAGCTTTTATAATTAACTACATGGGCCAGTGCCCATGGTTGGAGAGACTATTAAACTACAGCATGACTCTAAGACAGGTATTTCATGTTAGATTTGAAGATACAAGGGTAGAGGAGGCCTTCACTCTACTGGAGTGGTTAAGCAGTAGGTCACGTAAATGAGAGACTCTTTGTTGCTCCTTTATTAAATGTTATGTGTCAGGATTTGACTGACTTCTGATTTTTCCCTGGTCTGCAGTTTTAAAGTTATTTAATATTCAATGTTACAAAACCACTGCAGATTGCTACTACACTAAGTCCATACATTGTACCGGTGGCTCTGAAAATGTTAAGAGGGAAATTTAGCAGAGCTGGAAAGTGAAAAGCACAAGAGTGACTTTCCATGACATTATAAGTGAAGGATGATACGTGAAGAAATCAACCATGGAGGATGTAAAGATGAACAAAATGAGTTTGTGTTCATTCATGGGTCCTTAAACTCCTTTGCATTCAGATAGTTTACAACCATAAAACTAAATATCTAAACTTCAAGGTCATCATCTAAAACCTTCAAACCCAAAGACTCTAAACAAGGAGCTGTAAACTTCAGTCCTGTGAGGAACAGGCAGGTCAGGCAAACAAGGGGGTGGTTAGACTGAGCTCCGGGGACTGGCGTGAATGGCGACAGGCGTTCAGATTCCAGCTGGCAACGTGACAGGGGCACTGGGGCAGTGGCAGTTTCAATAGCCCATTGAAGTAAGGGCCAGTCAAATGTCAAGAAAGAATGCGAACTCAAGTGTTGCCAGGTTTTCCCCACTTTTCAGAGAAAGCTGGCAATTTGACATTTCAGATATATTATATGAAATCTGATTTTTTATGAATGCTGGCAATTAATTTGATTAAAAATAAACTATCATATGAGTCAAGCAAAACACTTCTTGCAGGCTGGATTCAACTTGGAGTCACTAGTTCACAATCTTTAATTTAAGCTTTTTACTTCTGCATGTGGCAGAGATGGGTGGGCCCTATTTATTCCTGATCTTATTCTCTAAACTATATGAATAAGCCAGAATGGAATTCTCTGCTTTCCTGAGGCATGGAATTCTCATGGGTAAAATTTCACCTTTATTTTCTGATGACCTCATGAACTCTTGCTCAGTGCTTGGAAACTGTCCACCCAACAAAAATGTAAAGAAGTCAAGTTGAAGAAATTCTATTTGTAATTATGTGAATAAACAGATGGCCATTCTCTAAGGAAGATATATTGAGGATTTATTAAATGGCAAGATATATTACTATAATAGATGCTGGGAATATAAATATGAATAAATTATGGTCCCTTTCTCAAGGAGCTATCTATAACACTGTTTCTTTTTCTTTGTTTTTAATCCTCACCTGAGGATATGTTTTATTGATTCTTTTTCTTTTTAGAGAGAAAGAGAGAGGAAGGGAGACAGACAGAGGTAGGGAGAGAAACATCCCTGGGAGAAAGAAACATTGTTAGGTTGCCTCCCATATGTGCTCCAACTAGGGACTGAACCTGCAACCTAGGTACGAGTTTTGCCCTGACCAGGGATAGAACCCACAACCTTTCAATGTATAGGATGATGCTTTAAGCAACAACCATCCAGCCATGGCTCTACAATGCTGTTTCTTGACGGGCTACAACTGCAAACCTAAGGAAGCCTTACCTATTCTAAGAAGTCAGTCACATTCTCTGTCTGTACTCCCAGCTTGTGACAATGTACAAACATAACCTCTTGGTCAAGGTCATCTTGCCCAACTATCACTAGGGAAAAGTGCCTGGAAAACTCAGTATTCCAAAGTCAGATCTGGAATTCATGTTAAGATGGAGATGGTGCCATACCCTATCCCTTCTCTGGGTGAGCTGGGGTGAGGGAGTCGGGGAACAGAGATGCAGTGGAGGACCAGGCAGAATACAAGCCTAAGAGAAATTTCCTTTGGGCCCAATGTCCATATTCTCTGAAGACTTTTGCAGTAACACAGAGAAGAAGAAATAAGCAGTGCATAAGTGGCTAAAAACACAAGGAAAAAGGGACTGTCATTAAGAGTATGGAAGTTCCTTTACCATGTTAGTGAAATAGTGGAGGAAGAGCTGATGAGGATGGGGCTGAGGGTGGCAGGCCCATTCTGATACCTTTCTGAGCCTGCAGAGGACTTGGAGATGAAGAATTATGGATGCAAACATTTATGAGAATGTTTGATTATGTCAAGAATAAAAGAATTACTATATTCTTACATTTCCCTTTTCTTTTCAAATAAAAAGGTTAGTAAATGTGCACCAATATTCACACTTTGGGAAACAATAAGAAACAATTATTGCAGAAACATTTATCACACTGCCAAAGTCTTGATCAGAGACTTTTTTAAGTTTGAAACTGTACTGTATAAAGAAAGGAGGAAGGGCTTGGGAAGTGGGAGGTGGGGATGTGGGGAGACAAACAGTAAGAAATTTAAAGCTAGAGTCACTGTAGCAAATCATGCACTCACAGCATCTCATAATGATGACATATGTTAATAAGAAACAATTTGAATTACAAAAATTGAATGTATTTACAATTTCCCTGGAATTTCAATACCATGTAATACAGGAGCAGGGAACCAGACTCAAGAAGTCACCCAGGGTGCTTGATGCTAAAGCTTGTGCCAATCCCTTAACAATGACAACAACAGCAATAATACTAATTACCAACACATACAATTCTAAGCACTGTACATGTTCTAATTCATTAATGATCACAACAAGTAGGTACTTTTATTACTCCATTTTAGAGATGTGGAAGGAAATATAGGAAGATCAAGCAACTTGCCTGAGCTCACATACGATATCTGTCCAGAAAAAGTCCAACCATTGTTAATATAATGAGAATGATTTGTGCAACATTGATGTAACCTGGCAGCCAAGTAGAGTGGGCTGGGATGCACCTGAGTGAACAATGACGACTTCCCTGTACAGGTCAGTAGAGGCAGTAGACACTGTTGAGTGAGCATGTGTACTGTGTGGCCTCTGCATTAAAAATGACTGAGCAATAGAAAAACTAATCTGCATCAAATTTTGCATTAAGCTTAAACATTCCTCCATGGGAACTATTTGGATGATTCAGAAGGCCTCAGCTATGGGCAAATGCTGATTGGCAGCTTCATCATGAAAACAAGCCTGCTCATGCATTGCATCTCCTGCAAAGATTTTTGGTGAAACATCAAGTCACCCAGGCAACTCAGCCCTACTACAGCCCAGATTTGGCACCCTGAAACTTCTGCTTTTCCAAAAACTAAAATTGCCTTTGAAAGGGAAGAGATTTCAGACTGGCAATGAGATTCAGGAAAATATGACAGGGCAGCTGATGGGGATTGGGAGAACTGTGTGAGGCCCCAAGGTGCCTACTTTGAAGGGGACTGGGGTGTCATTGTCACATGTATAATGTTTCTTGTATCTTGTATCTTCAGTAAATGTCTCTATTTTTCCTAGTTACATGGCTGGATATTTTCTGGACAGATCATGTACCTTGTAAGAGACAGAGTCCATGCTCTTAACCAACATGCAATAGCACCCATCTACTGGCTAACAGTGCCACCTAACTGCTTCCTGAGACTTTCATAGCTAGTTCTTATATTCAACTTTCCCCTCTATATCATTCTTTTCACATCATAAAAGGAAGTCTTGAGACAAAAGCAACTTTTTAAAGGAATGAGTGCTAGAGGAGGTGGGGAGAAGGAGAGAAACAAAAAAGGAGTAGTCCCATTCCTTGACCTGAAAGAGTGAACCCTTTAGGCTATCCTCAGGATGAAACCAACCATCCAAGACAACTTCTCCTTTACCGATTGATGTCCTTGAAGTCACCTTTGATAGTCATACCCTAAATAGAAACTGCAACATAAATATATAATGGCATCAGGTAAGTCTGGAGCTGCTAAAACTCTAGCACTAGGACTCTGTGTGAATGTCCAAAATATTAAAACCTTCCAAAGGTGTGATACTACCACCTAATCATCAATTTATTATTGCAGGAACTCCACAAGTTCCTACAAAACTCAGCTTGGGTAAAATAATTAACATGAAGAAAAATACTGGAAACTAATTCCATGTCATGAATTCACCATTCATGTTTCATGATTCATTGTCCTTCAAAAGATGCTATTAAGAAAAAACACAAGCCACAGACTGGAAGAAAATGTTTGTAAGTAATATACCTGATAAAGAGCATGTATCCAGAATATATAAAGAACTCTTAAATCTCAGTAACAGAAGACAAACTCATTAAAAAGTGGTCAAAAGCTCTGCACAGACATTTGACTAAAAATATATGAAGAGCCAATAATCATGTGAAAAGTTAATCCATGTCATTATTCGTGAGGGAAATAAAAATTAAAACCACAATGAGACACACTTTGCACCTACTAGAATGGCTATAGTAAAAAAGATCATACCAAGTGGTTTCCAGAACGTTGAGAAATGATCCCTTACTACACTGCTGGTGGAAACATAAAATGGTACAGTTTGGGAAAACAATTTGATAGTTTCTTAGAAATTTAAACATAAATTTACCCCATGGCCCAGCCATTCTTCTTTCAGGTATCTACGCAACAGAAATGGAAACATGGTATTGGGCTGGCCAAAAAGTTTGTTAAGATTTTTCTGTAAAAGACACATTTTTCTTTCTTTTTTAAAAAATTACTTTATTGTTATTGAATTACAGTTGTCTGCATTTTCTCCCCACCCCACCCCCCCACCCCAGCCAAACCCACCTCTATCTCTTGCTTCCACCCTCCTGCTTGGTTTTGTCCATGTGTCCTTTATAGAAGTTCCTGAAAACCCTTCCCCCACTGTCCCCTCCCCCCTTCCCTCTGGCTATTGTTAGATTGTTCTCAATTTCAATGTCTCTGGTTATATTTTGTTTGTTTTTTTCTTTTGTTGATTATGTTCCAGTTAAAGGTGAGACATTTTTCATTTTCATCAATAATTGTATTGATTTGGATATTCTGAGTATGTCAGCTATCTTCCGCTATTGGCTTCTAGTGGGTAGAGACCAGCAGTGCTGCTAACCATCTTCCAGTGCATAAGACAGTCCCACAGCAAAGGATTATTTGGCCAAAATGTCAATAATACCTAGAAACTTTGTAAACTACCTTTGACACATTTGATCAGTCACAGCACCTTCTTCATACACTGAGCAAATCTCTTTTTGTGTTTCAGTTGCATTTTTACCTTTCTTGAAATAATAAAGCATAATATGCCAAAAATGTTGCATATCTTCTTCCATTTTCAATATTAAAATGGCTGCACAAAAATTCACCAATTTTGATAAGGTTTTTAAATGTACACTGATATGACAGTTGTCACAATGCAATCTAACCAAATTATTTTCAGTGAAGTTAAAGACAACTAAGCACTACTAGAGCCTGTGCATGAAAAAAAACCCTAAACAAACTTTTTGACCAACCCAATACTATAGGGAACGGTTTTTCTGGAATGCTGACCTGTTCAGATGGAAGAAGTTCGGCTGGGAGTCAAATATTGTCCAAATCCCAAGAAGTGACAACCAAGGTCAAATCCAAAACTCTACTTCTTTTTTTAAATATATTTTATTGATTATGCTATTACAGTTGTCCCATTTACCTCCCTTCACTCCCCTCCACCCTGCATACCCTTTCCCACCCACATTCCCCCCCTTTAGTTCATGTCCATGTGTCATACTTCTTTAGCTTCTACATTTCCCACACTATTCTTGCCCTCCCCCTGTCTATTTTCTACATACCATCTATGCCACTTATTCTCTGCACCTTTTCTCCCTCTCTCCTCCTCCCACTCCCCTGTTGATAACCCTCCATGTGATCTTCATTTCTGTGGTTCTGTTCATGTTCTACTTGTTTGCT
Organism: Anoura caudifer; assembly: GCA_004027475.1. NCBI lineage: Eukaryota > Metazoa > Chordata > Mammalia > Chiroptera > Phyllostomidae > Anoura > Anoura caudifer. The sequence continues at coordinate 212,002 of PVKU01000590.1, read as the reverse complement.
TAGTTTGTTTTTGTTTTAGGTATGGTTGTTAATAATTGTAAGTTTGCTGTCATGTTACTAAACATGTTTTTTATCTTCTTTTTCTTAGATAAGTCCCTTTAACATTTCATATAATAAGGGCTTGCTGATGATGAACTCCATTAACTTGACCTTATTTGAGAAGCATTTTATCTTCCCTTCCATTCTAAATGACAGCTTTGCTGGATAGAGCAATCTTGGATGGAGGTCTTTGCCTTTCAAGACTTTCATTCTTTCCAGCCCCTTCTTACATGTGAGGTGTCTTTTGAGAAATCAGCTGACAGTCTGATGGGAACTCCTTTGTAGGTAACTGTCTCCTTATCTCTTGCTGCTGCTAGGATTCTCTCCTTCATTTTAATCTTGGCTAATGTAATTATGATGTGCCTTGGTGTGTTCCTACTTGGGTCCAACTTCTTTGGGATTCTCTGAGCTTCCTGGACTTCCTGGAAGTCTATTTCCTTTGCCAGATTGGGGAAGTTCTCCTTTATCATTTGTCCAAATAATTTTTCCAGTTGTTGCTCTTCCTCTTCCCTTTCTGGTACCCCTATAATTTGGATGTTGGAACATTTAAAGATGTCCTGGAGGTTCCTAAGCCTCTCCTCATTTATTTGAATCCTTGTTTCTTCATTCTTTTCTGTTTGTTTGTTTCTTTCTTCCTTCTGGTCTGCTCCATAGATGTGAGTCCCAGTTTTCTTCCCATCACTATTGGTTCTCTGTGCATTTTCCTTTATTTCACTTAGCATAGCCTTCATTTTTTCATCTAATTTGTGACCAAATTCAACCAAATCTGTGAGCATCCTGATCACCAGTGCTTTGAACTGTGCATCTGATAGGTTGACTAACTCTTCGTCACTTATTTTTTCTGGAGCTTTGATCTGTTCTTTCATTTGGGCCATTTTTTTGTCTTGACACCCCTGTTATGTAGTGAGGAGCAGAGCCTTAGGTGTTCACCAGGGCAGGGCAACCCAGTCACTGGGTTGTGCTGCTGTATATAGGGCATGGGTCTGAGAGGGAACAATGGCACTTGCTCAGCTCTCTGTTGGATTTCAGTCCCTTCCACTGCTTCTCACAAGCAAACTGTGCCCTTTTGGTGCTGATTCCTGTGTGGGTCGGTTTGGGTACATCCTGGGACCCTGTGGGTCTGTCCAACGAACTCTCCTGTGAGGCTGGGAGTCTCTCCCAGCACCTCAACCCCCACAGGTGTTTTCAGTTGGTGTTTTCAGGCTTTATTTCTCCACGCTGGAGCCCTGGGTTGTGTGGTCTGTCTCACTCCCCAGTTTTACCTGGTTTATCTGCATGCAAAAGTGGGACTGCCTGGTCTGCCAGCTACCCTGTATGCCGTGCCCCTTCACAATGCAGGGCCTTCCTGGGTCCACCCGTTGCCACCCTGCACCTGGAGTCTGCCAGCCACTGCTTTTTTTGCCGTGATCCCTCTTGGCTCCACTGCCCACCCGACTCTGCCCCTCTTACTGGTCTGGATGAATGTGTCTATTTTAACTCCTTGGTTGTCAGACTTCCATACAGTTCAATTTTCTGTCAGTACTGGTTGTTTTTTGTTTCTAAATTTTTGTTGTCCTTATTTTGGCTGTGCAAGGAGGTGCAGTGTGTCTACCTATGCCTCCATCTTGGCCGGAAGTCCCCTCCATAGCCCAAACTCCACTTCTTGATGCACACACACAAATAACCAACATGCTGCACTTCACAAGGTCAGATTTTTCCCCCTGTCCATAGTGTAAATTTATGAGATTAATAATTTAAAGTTAATTCATATCCAATAAATGCACTGCATGCACAGATACCTATTACATATTCTTCTCTGCTCTCTAGGAGAAAACAACATATCTGAAAACTTAAATTAAACTCTGAACACTAGCACAATTCTGAGTGGTCAAAATGTCATTTGACTACACATTCCTCTGGAAAAAGTCTATACACGTAGGTAGTTTGATCTGGGTGATTTTTTGTTTATTAAAGCTATAAAGACTTGGATTAAACTAAAGCTATTGTTTCTAGCAATGGATCAATATTATTTTAGCACTTATACATTTTATGAAGATATCAAAACTATAGGGCATAAAGTACTATAGCAGGATATACTAATTTGCATATCTTTTTTCTGAATTGTACTCAGAGATAAATTTATTAAATAATTCTATGGTATTTAATTTTTGCTAAACTGACTTTAATATGTTATTTGATCTAAAATAGGTTGTGAAAACCAATTTCCTTATATTTTCATTTTTTAAAATCTTTAAAAATATTTTTCTTATTTATTTTTAGAGAGATAGTAAGAAGGGGAGAGAGAAGGGGAAAGGAAGCACTGACAGCAATCAGCTGCCTTTTCGCACGCCCTCAGCTGGGAACCTGGCCTGTAATCCAGGCCCTTGCCCTGACCAGAAATCAAACCTGCAACCTTTTGCTCACAGGCTGGTGCTCAATCCACTGAGCCACACAAGCCAAGGCTCCTTATACTTTCTAAATGAAAGAGAAAAAGAATCAACCAATGCTTACATTATAAAATACCCTTGGTATTTATGACCACCACATTCTTTAGTTTTCCTATTACTATCAAAATATGTACACAACATACTGAATGCCTCCCAGAACCCTGTCTAAATCAACTTGATTGGCTTGGCATTTCATTTAAAGTATTTATGACTTTGTGGTTTAGAAGGGCAATAAATTTTATTTACTTGATCTGTGCTGCCTTTTCAAAAAGCCATTTAAAATATTCTATTTCTGTATTTTCAAGCTCAAAGTTGCATGCAAGCATAAAGCCTGTGAGTTAAATTTGTTTTGGAAAGGTACCAAATTAAGACCAAACATTAGTGTTGACCTGAGAAGTTTCAATGTCCTCCCCATACAATGGGAGAGTTGTAGTATATGAACACTAGTGATGTACTAGGAGACTGTTTAATCAGAATGCACCACCAGTCTTTGTCTTCAGAAAGCAGATGTCAACCAGCAACCAGCAAATGAGCATGCAATACTGACAATAAATGCAAACGAACTTCAATTTAAATCATGAGTTAACATCAAGGAAAGAAATAGATAAAATGTATTGAGACTCAAATTGTTTCCCAGATTAGGCCATGACCTTATGTGGGAGACTGTGCCAACATTTTTTATGGAATTCTAGATGGTAAGAGAAAGCCACCTGTTATATCAGCTGACAATGGATATTTTTATCCACCTTTGTGAAGGGAAGTACATCTAGCCAATCTGCCTGGTTGAATCATAGGGCGTAGGCTGCAGTAAAATAAGTCCTGGGTGGTAGGGAATTTGCAGAAACTGATAAAGAAGCCTCAAATTCCATGGTAATAAGTCCACATTTGCTCTGGAGAATAGAGGAAATCAATCCAAGAGGCCTGTTTGGGTGTGACGTTTCTATACACACTGAAGATGTTTTGTAGTGTATTGATGAACAGATGGAGTGGTGGTTAACCTTGCCTTATGCCACAGAAAAGTAAGAACTTGTCTTGGCTACCATTTACACGTCAGCATTACAAAAGCAGCAGGTCCATTTTTTTTCTTTTTTGACCATTTAAAAAAATTTTAATTGTTGTTCAACTACAGTTTTCTGCCTTTCCCCCCCACTCCAACCCACTCCCCCCAGCCCTCCCCACCTCCCTGCCATTTCCACCCCTACCCCCATTATGCTAAGCAAAATAAGCCAGGTGGTGAAAGACAAATACCATATGATCTCACCTTTAACAGGAATGTAATCAACAAAACAAACAAACAAGCAAAATATAACCAAAGACACTGAAATTGAGAACAGGCTGACAGTGACCAGAGGGGAGAGGGGAGGCAATTTCAGGGGAAAAGGGTGAAGGGTTTGCAGGAACAAGTATAAAGGACAAAAGGTCCATTTAATTCAAGCCCAAAATTTAACAAATGCAGGGCACTGTTATTAGGTACCACAGAAAATGGTGTGATGCCTCTAAGGGATGCATAGTCTAGAACTTCCAGTCAAGAAGTGGGATGGAATAAATATACAAATAACCACAGCTGGGGCAGACACGGTATTTCTACCTAAAGACTCTCAAGATACCTTTGTGTTTCAAAGAAGGAGTTAGATGCTGAGCTGCTGAGCAGTAGAAAGCCTTCAAAGCTGAGGGGACACATGGAAAGGGGCTGGAGAAACAGCGCAGACATGGAGGGTTTCCTGCTTAACAAGAAGCACAGTCATTTCCTAACTGCAGAGTGAGAAGCTGGATAAGTTTCCCCATGACTAAGCAGACACCACTGTCATTTCTAATGTTTATGATGAGACAGGGAAGGGGAATGGAGAAGGAAAGCTAGGATGTGCTAAAAAAGCCTTCCATGAGCAAGTTGCAAACACTGTAACAACCCAGCGAGGTAGGTAAGCATCACTGCCGCACAAGTCAGTCTCAGGAAGGCTCAGAGAAGGGGAAGGTGGATTTTTAGGCAGGTGAATCTGACTCCAAAGCCCATTCTGGTCCTTTATCCCCACAAATATGTTTTGCCAGTATTTGAAAACTCTACTGCTAGAAACAAAAAGAAAGACCTTGAATAAGGAGTTACTGGCTGTAAAAATGCAAATATCCCTGTTTCAAACCACACATTAAATAAAGCATCATCAAGTATTAAAACTCTTGCTAAATTAATCTGTTCAGAAATTTGAAAGTATATTTTTAAAGGATAATAGCAGCTGGGCTAGAGGACAAGAAGAGATTCTGTGTTCCTCTTGCATGCTGATCCTTGGTTGCAAGAAGGTTATGGATAAAATGAGAGTGGTCACAATGTTATACTCATCTCTGTCCAATCGAGTTTGATGTCATAGGAGCAATGCACCAGTAGCTGACATAGGTAGCGCATAGTTTGCTCACACAGCGAAAATATCTCTAATTTCAAAACACAGCTCAATTTATTCACCTAATGGTCACAGAATGCATTCACTACTCTTTGGAAAGTGCCCCGTCTACAATCACCTACTCCACTTTCTCCCTGCCATTCTGAACTCAATCCTTGTTTCCCAAATACGCCCTCCACTTGCCTGCTTCCGTATCTTTGCTCTAATTTCTCCAATGGAAAATTCCATTTATCACCATGCTTCCTCCAGCACCCACCCCAAACAGTGGGCTCGTCTTCACATCCCCAACCTGACATGCACATGTCCTCTGAGCCCTTTAAGGGCTCATTTTATAGTTCTTTTTGCATTTATTCATTCTCCTTTACTCTGAAGTTATTTTTGTTCTTCTTATGCCTGCCTATTACCAGTGTGTTAACTCCCTTGAAGGGAAAGAGCTTTCTGGTAACATTTTGGAGATGTTTAACATACACCTATAGATAGAAGCCCTGAAATAAATCTGAAATGTGGGCGTGTATTCAGAATGCAATAAATATTTGTGGCTTTTAATTAAATTCATCCCAGACTGGCAACCTGGCTGCACAGCATGTGAAGTTCGAGACAGTGTCTAAAGTTTTCATATGGTCCTCAAATCATGTTTAAAATTTTCAAATATATATAAAACTATGTATAAAGGTCTCAAACAAATGTTGCACATATCTCAAATGAAAGTCAGCAAATGATCTCTTTCCCAGTATTACTTCTAGAGAACAATGTTTTTTAACCTAAAAACTTTGGAGGGTGGAAGCAGTTACTAAACTACTTAAATTCAGAAGTGTTTCAGAGCAAGATAATAAACCCTGGTACTTCACAGCTGGATTTACTCTGACGATGTTCATTTTAAAATATATTGATGTCTCCTTTGTTCTTAAGTGTACCTGCATTCTTATTATTGGCAAGAGTAAAAAGTCAAAAAGAAAAATGTAAAAAGAATAAGAATTTGCTGCCCTTCCTATAAAAGTAATGACCCATCGGAAGCATTTCTACAACAATCATCTCTAAAACACATTCATAACTATGTTTTGCATGCTCCTGGAAGGAATGAGTGAGAAATAGGATTTCAGGGTATAGAAAGGAAAAAACAACAACAACAACAAAAAAAAACAGTACAGTGGTACCAGTATTTTTCCTCTACCCAGGGAGGTAGCTTGGTTCCTGTTTCCCATCTTCTACATGGTGACCTGGGTCAATTTACTTAATCTCTGGGAGCCCCACTTTACTTACACGTTAAAAAGAACACAGAGGACAAGGAAGAGGAGGGAATCCTTCTAACTCCTTAATCTATACTCCAGGTTGTTGTGACAATGGAATTAAATAATGCTCACAATAGTTCCTTGAAAATTACAGAGCTATACAAATGTCAAGTTAACTATTATCACAACCTTCCCACTTCCTCCTTTCAGTATTTTCTGGCACATTTCTCTTGCTGGAAGCCAGAAAAAGGTCTCAAGCCAGGAGAGTTTGGTCATTTCCAGTAAGACTCTGCTCCTATATAAAATTCCTCTTTCTAATTTATCAGATTATCTTAACAAAATGCTCAGATTGTTGTATTCTTTTCGCTATGTCTTATCACCCCAATACTTGACACCACTATAAATGGAAATTAAGATACAAAAGGTCAAGAGATAGATCTCTGTTGGAGAAGTGAAGATTAATGAACAATCTTTCAAACAAGGTCATTAGTTTTTCTTTCTGTTGGGGAATTAAGACTATTTTCCATTAATTCTGTAGCTTTATATTCTATGACGGCATTTTATTCTTGGGTTGCCACATATTAACTACTAAGGTTACACAAGCACTATATGATAATCATTAGCCTACTTAAATTCCGTATTCCTCTGCAAACCCCTTTGCAACTACTTTTTTTTGCCTTTAAAAAACATATGTGAATAGATAACCAAAAATAATCAATTTTGCTAGATGTGCAAAAAAGAGGAAAACCCTTTGGTTAATTACTATGCCGCATATACTAGGGATTTCTTTTCTCTCCCTTCAAAAGAGAGAATTGCCATAAATTCTCTTATATATTACATGGTCTCTTATTTATAGAATTCTCTCAAGTATTTTGAACAAAGACATATTCTTTGAATGAGACAGTCAAATCTGAAACAATCTCATGATAGTTTGGGATGCTTAAAAAGGTCAGCTGATGAAATCAACTACTTAAGGAAAGCAAAGAAATTTATTGTAATAAACTTAGTAATTATTTACAGGGTTGTGACCTCATAGTTGTTCATCTTAGATGCCACTGAAAACAAGCCTTTTAAAAATAGTACAGCAAATGGTTACATTGTGGAGATCCTTAACATACACCTATAGAGAACCCAAAATAAATCTGAAATCAAATTTAGAAATAACTTTATAACATGGAGCCAAAAACATGCAAGTCCATGCAATTTAGATGGAAGAGATTTATATGCATTTTAGTGAAGAGATTATACTGTGGCACATCATACTCCATAGCTTCAAAGTAACTCCAGCAACACTAAGACATGATGTCAAAGATGCAAGCTTTGAATAAATTATTTCACAAAAATGGAGAGAAACATTATTTCTAAATAAACATAACCAGTTGTTAATATATGTGCAATTTATCCTACCTCCAAAAGTTTATATATTCAATTTGACCCCTAAATATTTTTTATCTTTTTGGGAACTGGACCTGCCTTCCACCACAGCCTGTCTATGGTGTTTGGCAAATGAAAAAAATAAAAGCTAATTTCCCAGGAGTATGAAAGTGAGTCAGTGATTAGTTAGAATATTGAAACCAAAGCTCAATGACTAGAGTTCAAGAAATAGCAAAGACAGGAGGAAGAGAGCATTGTATTTCAAAGAGACAGGTAGACTATCACTTTTGCTATGAGGAAAAAATTTTCACACTCAAATTTTCTATTTAAAAAAAAACAAATAAACAAAAAGTTGCACTAACTCTAAAAAGGAACAGAGCCCTGAAATAACAGTTCAGTGGATCAAGACAATTTTAAAAAGCAATGAAATTAAAGATAGTGCTCTAAATGGAAGCTACACTAACTTCATTCCAGGACCAATCTGGAATTATAACTGAATTTTCAAACTAGCACTGCAGCAAATGTTAAAGGATTTGCTTTAAGAAGAAGAAGAAAGAGAGAAAGAAAAAAAAAGGAAAACAGTCTGACAATAAAATGGCACTACATATGTATCTATCAATAACCACCTTAAATGTAAAGGGTTTACATACTCCAACCAAAAGATATAGGGTAGCTGAATGGATAAGAAAACAAGACCCATACATATGCTGCTTCCAAAAGATCCATCTCAGATTAAAAGATACACACAGACTAAAAGTAAAGGGATAGAAAAAGATATTTCATACAAATGGAAAAGAAAGAAAAGCTGCAGTAGCAGTGCTTATATCAGACAAAACAGACTTTAAAACCAAAGCTATAGTAAGAGACAAAGAAGGACACTACATAATGATAAAGGGAATAATCCAACAAGAGGATATAACCCTAGTAAACATTTACACACCCAACACAGGCACATCTAAATATGTAAAGCAAATCTTGATGGTCATAAAGGGAGAGACTGATGGAAATACAGTCATAGCCAGGGATTTTTAATACCCCATTGACTTCAATGGATAGATCTTCCAGACAGAAAATCAACATGGAGACAGCAGCTTTAAATGACACATTACATCAAATGCATTTAATTGATATTTTCAGAGCATTTCACTTCAAAGCAGCAGAATATACATACTTTTCAAATGCACATGGAACATTTTCTAGGATAGACCACATGTTAGGACACAAAACAAGTCTCAATGAATTTAAGAAGATTGAAATCATATCAAGCATCTTCCCTGACCACAATGCTATGAAATTAGAAATCAATCACAAGAAGAATGAATGTTGAAAAACACACAGAGACATGGAAGCTAAATAACATGTTATTAAACAATGAATGGGTCAACAACAAGACCAAGGAAGAAATCAAAAGATATCTAGACACAAATGAAAATGAGAACACAAAATCCAAAATCTGTGTGACACCGGGAAAGCAATCATAAGAAGGAAATTCATAGCATACATGCTTATCTCAAAAAGCAATCTAACTTCAAATGTAAAGAAACTGGAAAAAAGAACAATAAACAAAGCCCAAAGTAAGTAGAAGGAAATAATAAAGGTCAGAGCAGAAATAAATGAAATAGAATCTAAAAAAACAATACAAAAGATCAATGCATTGAAGAGCTGGTTCTTTGAAAAGATAAACAAGATTGACACCATTAACTAGACTCATCAAGAAAAAAGTTGAAAGGACCTGAATAACTAAAATCAGAAATAAGAGAGGAGAAATAACAACTGACAGCAAAGAAATATGAAGATTGTAAACTATTATGAACAACTATATGGCAACAAACTGTACAACTTGGAAAAAAATGGATAAATTCCTAGAAACATACAATCTTCCTAAACTAAATCAGGTAGAATCAGATAATCTGAATAAACACACTATACCTAATGAAATTGAAGCAGTAATCAAAAAACTCCCAATAAACAAATGCCCTGGATTGGATGGCTTATTAGGGAATTTTATCAAACATCCCAAGAAGAACGAATACCTATGCTTCTCAAACTATTTCATAAAATGGAAGAGGAATGAAGCCTCCCAAACTCATTTTATGAGGCCAGCATTATCCTAATTCCAAAAGCAGATAAAGACACTGCAAAGAAAGAAAATTATAGGACAATATCCCTGATGAACATAGATGCTAAAATCCTCAACAAAATATTAGCAAACCATTAAAGAATCAAAACAGCAATGCATCAAGAAGATCATACACCATAATCAAGTGGGTTTTATTCCAGGAATGCAAGGTTGGTACAATATTTACAAATCAATAAATGTGATTTACCACATAAAAAAAGAAAGGATAAAAACCATATGATCATATCAATAGATACAGAAAAGGCATTTGATAAAATCCAACACCCATTTATGAGAAAAACTCTCAGCAGACTGGGATTAGAGAGAAAATACATAAACATAATAAAGGCCATATATGACAAACCCATTGCCAGCATCATACTCAATGGGCAAAAACTATAAGCATTCCTCTTAAGACTGGGAATAAGACAGGGATGTCTGCTGCTGGCAAGGATGTGGAGAAAGGGTAACCCTTTTGCACTGTTGGTGGGAGTGCAGACTAATGCAGCCACCTTGGAAGGCAATATGGTGATACCTCAAAAAATTAAAAATGGATCTGCCTTTTGACCCAGCAATCTCATTTCTGGTAACATATCTGAAGGAACACAAAACATAAGCATCCCTAATATTCATTACAGCATTATTTACAATTGCCAAGATATGGAAGCAGCCCAAGTATCCATCAGTAGATGATAGGATAAAACAACTATGGGACAGTTACACAATGGAATACTACTTGGCCTTAAAAAAAGAAAAAAAAATGCTTTGTGACAGTATAGATGGACCTGGAGAACACTATACTAAGTGAAATAAACTAGTCAGAGAAAGACAAATACCATGTGATTTCACTCATATGTGGATTTTAATAAACAAACTGAACTAACAAGGGAAATGGGGACAAAATCATAGATGGAGACCAGGATGACAGCTAGTGGGTGGTGGGGAAGTTGGAGGGATTGAGCAAAAATGAAAAAGGATTCATGGACATGGACGATAGTGTGGTGATTGTGGGGGAGAAAAGATATAAGGGGGCCAAAATGTAATGGAAAAATACAATAAAGATAAAAAAATAAAAAAAATAAAAGTTAAAAAAGGCATTGAACCGCATTGTGAGTTCTTCCTTTAACCTCACATTTTCCCACTCTCATCGTGTTCTATGGAAGCCATCCATGTACACCTCCTTAAAGAAAGCATTCTGGAAATCAGGTAAAAATTGGCCCAAGAGCCCAAACTCCCCTTACATCATCTAGTCTCCAGCCTGTTAAGGAGTAATTTTGCATGCCCCTATGGTCAACAATGAAGCAAATGCCCTCAATAAAATCCAAAACCAAAGCTACTTGTTTTACAACAAACTGAGCTTCTTCCCTGTGTGACTCATGACTGGAATCCAAGTCTATTAGCCAGATGTGTGAAAACATATCAACAAATATTGAATTTTGGGGCAGCTTTCATAATAATAATTTTAAACATCTTGTTATTCGGGCACCTTTCCCTTATATCTGGAAGAAAATATGAGGCCTACTGAAATCTACTTACATTGAGCAATAAAGTCTGCCAAAAAAAAAAAACCCAACCCAATAAACTCTCTTTCATCTCCCCCAGGAATCTTAAATAACTATGGAAAAGCAGCATACTGTCTTGTCAATTGTAAGGTAACACTTATGAGTCAAACATTAGAAGATGTTATTTAAAGTTTGTATAAACAAAAAGTAAAGATGATATCAATTCACACCATTAAAATTAATGTGCTGCAATATATCTGAATGTATAATAATTATGTTAAATGAGAAATGCTCTTCATAAGTACCTTCAGCCTCATATTAAATTTAAGTTAACATTTTAATGCTATGTCACTCAAATCAGTCAAAGTTGGTATTATAAGTAATCCAATGCCAGGAATTACAGGACTAAAAAAAAAGAGTAATGGGAAAAAGAAGGGAATGCAATTACAGCATTTATACGTTTGTCTTGGGTTCACTGATTTCTGAGTCCTGGATGTGCCTCAACATTTCATTTAACCTTGGCCTAAGAACTCTCATGCAAAAACCACATGAAAGGAAAATACAGGCTAAAATCTCAGACTAAACAATAATTCCTCTCTTTAGAGTAAAAATGTTCTCCCAAACATCTCACCACCTGACAGTCAGGAGTGGGGAGTGAAATTATTCTGAGGCCGCTGCATGTTAATACATCTGCTCCTTCTCCTGTTGGCTGTTGCTTCCCCTGGTGAGAGCCACAGAAACCGGATCCAGCCAACTTTCCTAAAAGCAACCATGAAATGACTTGGCAGTACAGGCGCTCATGCAAGGCAGCCTGGCCTACCCCAGGCATCTTGAGTCCTGGCATCCAGCAGTCCTCGCTACATCCCCTAGATGGCAGGCGCAACATCAGTTGTTTTCAGCCCTGACCCAGAATCCTCGTGTGAGAATGTTAGCTTGCAGGACACTCCACAGAGAGCCAGGGACTCCCTCTGCCAACCATAAAGTGTCATCCGGACAGTCCAACAGGGCCAAACCAGTCCAACAGGGCCAAGACTGACTGTTAAACTCCAATACAGGTCAATGATCGCTTTATAATGACGCCTTTTGAACCTGAGAATCAGCTGCCAGCTGCAGCCCACAACCTTCTAGCCCCAGAATAGCATTAGGCAACTCTGTTCACATCAAAGGAAGAAAACGTCTTCCTTAGGCCCGCGCTGAGTCAACCAGCAAACCACCATACAGTCTTGACGCATACCTTACATATAGGGCAGTCCACCTGGGGGAAAACAATTAGGATAGATATAAAACAAATAGGGAATAATTTTAAGTGGCTCAGGGCTACAATAAGTAGAGCTAACAGGGCTTTAGGATTAGTATTAGTATAACAGGGCTTCAGGAAAAAATGTCTTTGCAGATATTCGTGTGAGAAAGAATAGTAGAGAGGGCTCATGGAAACAATGGGATGGGGTGGGCCTTGAAGGACAGGTAGGACTGACGTGGGGGAGAAAGAAAGAACAACAGAGCTATAAAGGGGAAACAGAAACCAGCAGAAGTGTGCAGAAAAGGGTGAGGGAGTTGTTGAGAAAAATAAGAGGGTGTAGCCATGTGAGAGGAGAGAGCACCTGGAGCTAGATTCTAGAGAGAGCACCTGGAGCTAGATTCTAGATGGCTGTAAGGAGTGTGGAAATGGACAGATCCGTAAGAAGAGAATTGAGAGGGAGATGTGGGACAAGGAAGGATTAAACAGAAAATAATAAACAGAGTGTCAGGAAAAGAGGTATGCGTGATTTTAATATCTCAACTTCCACCACTAGAACGTGAGCACTGTTAGTTCACTATATGAGGGAGAACCCCCCCCCCAAAACCTGGAAATATCTTCTGGAGGGCAGAAGCCTTATAGTTCAGGCTTTCCCCACTAGATGAGTGTTCTAGGAACCCATCTGTACCAGTGTGCCAGCTGGTGGTATTATGAGAGGCTGCATTTGGATTCAGTGAATTTTTTAGAAGATTCAATGTGTTTGCCTATTTCATGATGGGTGATTTATGAGTGCACCTACCCACACAGCACTGAGTGTTCAGCAGTTTTGGACCAAAAATGGCATGACTCCCCTGCCCTGCCCTCCCTATTCACCAATCTTGCCTTGAGCACCCCTTTTTTTGTTTGTTTCCCCAGATGAAAAAAGTCCTCAGAGGGAAATTTCTTGCCAATGTGTTGAGGTGAAACAAAAAATGGCAGAAGCACTAAAAGGCATCAAAATCAACGAGTTCAAAAACTGTTTTGAGCAGTGGGGAAAAAAAAGTCTTGATAGGTTTATTGCTTCAAATGGAGAGTACTTTGAATATGACTAAAGTTTAAACATGTAAAAATAAATATGTAATTTTGTATCAATAAATTCCAGTTTGGGGGGGCTCCCACCTCATATTTCTAGGATATGACACAGGGCTTGTCAGAAATGATAGAAATAACCAAAGATAACTGAAAGCTTACTGTAGCCACATTCTGCAGCACATGACTTATAAGTTATGTAATTGCAAGTTTGTATTAGTTCCTCCTTTGATGAAAAGGAAACAGGGCCATTGATATGAAATGCCTCCCCCCAGGAAGGAACCTGGATTCGCACCCATGTTGCTTCTACCCCAGAGTCTGATCTGAGGATGGAAGTCCCACCAGGACAGGGTGTGTGCTCATCCACCGCTGCACCCCCAGAGACTGGCATGAGCAGGCACGCAATAACCATTTCTGAATGAATGAATCTTCACCACCCTTCACCTTGTCTTACTACAGAATAAGTATTCCTACTATGAACGAGTCACTACATACAGCAAGTGATGTACAGAAGACACTAACAGTAAGGGATTCAGGAATTTTATAAATGCTACCTTAGAAATAAGTCACTTAAGTATAGCAACAATATTTTCATAAAATGTACTTGCTTTTTTTATTACGGAGAAAATATTATGGAATTTATCTGAATAGACAATGAAACAATCATGAACATTAACAGAAGCCCAAAGGCACAGCATCTAAAATTACTTCAAGAGTTTTATATTAAAACAAAGATATCAGATGGCTTGAATTAAAATAGGCACATGCATATAAACATATATATACACATACATGTATATGTATACAAGTTTGATAGCTTAATTCAAATATTTTTATTTAGTAGTAATTTCTCTCTGATAATATTATATGACAGCCTATTTAAATTCTCAACTTAAGTTAGAAATGGCCAAAATGTCCAGTGAAGCCATACCCTACCAAAAGAAGAATCGGCATCACTCTTCCATTTCTTTTCATTATGACCAGGGTGGCCTCTTTCCAAAGTTGCCCAGGTGAAATTTCACAGCAAGAAAGCTCTCGGTAACTTGGACAAATGCACCGGGTCACATATTTGGCAGACCCGTTGGACTCCCCGAGGCTGGCTTGCCCAGCTGAAGCCTCTCCCAGTCTGTCCCAGTCTGTTCCAGTCCTCGCTCGGATCTGGAACTCCTTCCCAGGGGCTGCACTTCTGTAACAAATGGGAGGCTGCCAAAGCCTTCCATCTGCCTAGGTCTTCCTTCAACTCGTATCTGTGCAAATCAGCTTTTAACTCTAGGACCTAACATTAAATGTATATGCCCTTTAACCAAGAAATTCTGTTTTTAGGAGCTTATTCTGCATGCACACACACACACATGCGCACGTGCGTACACACAAGCACCCTAATATGAAATACGTGCATGAGAATGTTTCTTGAAGCCCAGTTACCAATAGTTATAGAAATAAAGAAATGATTAACAAATTAAGTTTCCGCAAACTGAACTCATTTGTCAGGATGAGGTATACGTACATGCACTGACTTAGGAAGGTGTCTTTAATAAATAAGTTTGGCAGAAGAAGTACCAGAACAAAGCGCAAGGCATGAATCCTTTTTCCTTTTTTAAAAAAATTCTCTTCTGAAACTATGTTTATTGATTTTAGAGAAAGAGGAAGGGGTAGAGAGAGAAAGAGAGAGAGATGGAGAGGGAGAGGAAGAGGAAGAGGGAGAGAGAGAAACACTGATGTGAGAGAGAAATACCGGTTGCCTCCTGAACATGCCCTGACCGGGAAGTGAACCCATAACCTAGGTATGTGCCCTGACTGGAGACAGAATCTACAACCTTTTGGTGTATGGGATGATGCTCCAAGCCACTGAGTCATCTGGCCAGGGCACAAAGCATGAGTTCTTTTAAAAATTATGTTTGGAAGGAAACATACCAAACTTACCAAAGATTAATCGTAAGGCATGCATAGTACTAGAGCAAGAGGAAAAGCTCAGTCATTATCACAACATTTCTCCATTGTTTTAATTTCCTGTGATGACGGTACAACGAGAGAGGCTGTGATGGCAGCACAGCAGGAGCTCAGGCCCCAGAAGCAGATTGCCTGGAATCAAGGCCCGGCTCCGCTACTTACCAGTCGCCCCATCTATTCCTCTGTTTCCTCTCCTTTCAAATTGAGATGATGATATGATCTCCATCCAGGATGTTCACAAATTAAATTAGTACATTTAAAATAAAAGCCCTCAACCTCATACATATCAGGATGCCTACGAGAGAGGCAGGGCGGGGGCGGGGAGAGAGAGAGAGAGAGAGAGAGAGAGAGAGAGAAGGGGGCAGGGTTGAACCAAACAAGTGTTGGTGAGGATGTGAAGAAGCTGGAATCCTTATTCACTCTCTGTGGGAATGAAAACTATTACACCCTCTATGGAAAATAGTATGATAGTACCTTAAAAACTTACAAATAGAATCACCATATGGTTCAGTAATTTCTCTTCTGGATTTATACCCAAAACAATTGAGTGCAGGGTCTCAAACAGATATTTGTACACCTACGGGCACAGTCACAACAGCCAAGAGGTGGAAGCAACCGAAGTGTCCACCCGAAGATGAATGAGTAAACAAAACACAGTGTATACATAAAATGAAATATTGTTCAGCCTTAAAAAGTAAGGAAATTCTGACACATGCTACAATGTGGATGAACCTCAAGGACATTATGCTAAGTGAAATAAGCCAGTCACAAAAGAATATACTGTACTATGACCCTTCTTACGTGGGCTACCGAGAGTGGTGAAATTCATAGTGATGGAAGTCAAGTGGTCGTTTCAGGGGCTGAGGGAGGAGGGAATGGGAGTGAGCGTTGAATTGGAAAAGAGTTTCAGTTCTGTAAGATAAAAAAAATTCTGGGAATGGACGGTGTGATGGTTGTACAATGTGAATGTCATGAATACCACTAAACTACACACTTAAAAATAGTTAAGATTTGTTACGTAATGTATTATAAAAATATTTAAATAAAATAAAAACAAAGTAGTTGTTTTGTTAGAGTAGTACTTGGCCCAAAGTAAGTGCATCAATAACAATGCAATTTTTCATTATGTTCTACGTTTCAATTTTAAAAATGAGATTTAAAAAAAGGCTAACATGAAAACCCTCACCTATCTACAATTCTTTGTACAATTTTATATTATCACACTAACTTTGCATGTTATCAAATGCCTTCACTGTAGTTTCTTTTCTCAAACGGCACCCCTTCCAGTAAGGCAAAGAAGGCACAGCCAGGAACTGACACTCAGCTGCTGGAAACCGAAAAGAAAAAGCATTTAACACAGTCATCATCTGGCATCAGAGCAGAGGCCCAGGAAACCCTCATTACATACAAGCCCCTGGCAAGGAACGGCTCTGTTCTGCTCCCATTTTCAGCTTCACCTCTATTCCCTAAACTGGTGTGTGCCAGGTACCATAAAATAATATTGTCATACTACACAGTAGGCTACCATGCTCAGTAGCTACCCCAGAATATGAGCTCCCTGGTAATTTTTAGCATAATGTCATCAGAGCACAGAGAGGGGCAACTGAGTGTAATACACATCCCAGTATGGAAGAAGCAAAATTACTGTACAGAGAAAGCATATTGATTCAGATTCAACTAGTATTTATTAAGCACACCTAGTGTACCAAAAAATTTGACACATTGTATTATTTAAAGGTCACAACTGCCCTCTAAAATATATAATGTTATTCCCACTTTCTAAGTCAGGAGTATGCTCAGAATATTAAGTGAGTTCCTCAGGGGCATGTACTAACTAAGAGGGTTGACAGAATTCAAACCTAGATTTTCCAATGCTAAGACCAATTATAATATGTGAAAAACAGATGGATAATAAAGTGAAAAATAAAAGTTTTTAAAGACTCTTTTTTGTCTATATGTCTACTGTTGGGTAGCACCACAGGCAAACATTTCCAATAAACACTATCTTTCCAATTTTGAAGTCCAGACCACTTTCTGAAACTTCCCTCAACATATATACGGAGAAAAACAACACACAGACATGCCTTCTATATACTGAATGCAAAATTTGATTTGGAATTATCCCAATCTTTCAGTTTCTACTGAAATAGAGTGGCTTCATCAAACAAATGAGAGATGCTTCATACAAATGTTTTTCAAAGTGTTTAATAATGGGCAAAGTAAAAGGAATGTTGTTTTTCTTGATTTTCTTGAACGGTAAGTCAAAGTGTCATCTTTGAATATCTAAAAGATAGCAGTATACTTGGTAAGCTTCTCTCTCTCTCTCTCTCTCTCTCTCTCTCTCTCTCTCACATCTTAACCTGCCACCAGCAAGCTATGCCACTCAAAATATATTGAGGGATCTAAAAACCATTCTGCAACTTTTTCTTTAGGCTAAATATTTAGGAGGGACACACACACACACACACACACACACACACACACACACACACACATCTTCTACAAAGAGCTGCTTCTGTTTCTCCCAACTGGGCTCCCGGGCCCAGCGCAGCTTTGTTTAACATGGTGGAAGACTCAGTGTAAAGCAGGCCGCACATTTTCCGTTCTAACTACCCAACATTTATACCTAAAGATATCAAACTAAAATAATGTCTGACAGGGGAAAGAAGTTACACGGGGAGACCTACAGCCCCACACTTGGAGAAGACCAGCCTCACTTTCTTCCCTGGCGGGCTGTAGGTGTCATCTCTATGAGCCTCTGGGTCTTCCCTCTGGAAGACTAACAGCCACACTCTTCCCATTTATTTCAATCACTTTTCCTTTTCCTCAGACCCAGAGCCCACAATATAATCATAACAATAACCATAACAATAGTTCACATCCAGGGAGCTTGCTATGCTGCAGGCACCAGGAAACCCTCTACCTACATAATTTGCCTTACACCCTGAGGCAAGAGTGGCTTGGCCAAACTTCCTGCATCTAGTGAGCAGAGCCCAGGTCTGACTGCAGGTCTGGGCACTTAATCACGATGCCACTTTCCAGTGGAGAGACAGTGACTGAAGAAGAGTGTGCAACGTGGGTTCCTTGGGGGTTGACAGTGTCTTGTCCACCACTGTCTCTCCTGCACCTGTTGTCCAAAACACAATAGGTGATGTGAATATTTACTAAATAAACGAAATAACACCATAATAAGGAGAGTGATCAAAAATATTGCCTCAGCCTCACCACCAAGACTTGGGCAGGTGCTCTTTGCTCAGCATCCTGCCGGCATGCATGGCACTGTTATGGATGGCTGGGTACCAGGAAAGCAGGGAGTCCTACTTCCTGAAATGGGTCAAAGAACACAGACCAGACTCTGGTAGCACATCAGAGATGGATTTGACCTTTGTTTTTGTGAAATTCTTAAGACAGGAATTGAAATCCTGGCAACTCTTTCTGCCAGTCTCTTCCATTGACAGTGTTCCACAGAATGACAATGAATGCGGCCATTAATCTAGAGATATTAACTTACGTATTTTCTACTTCCTCCAACTATTTCAAAGGAAAATAATCTAAGCCTTGCTCTCAACCACTTTATTTTACCCCGTAAAACAAAACAAAACCCACAAGAATTCTTGCAGCTGTTTCTTAATGTTTTTGAAAATAAAAAGAAAAGAAAAGAAAAAAAAAGGAAAGACCCTATTAGCACCTCGTAACTTCAATGGAAAAATGCCTTGAAGTATGTGAATAGATTTTTATTCAAATAGTGTTACTCAACCCAAATGACTAGTATCACACCATTATCTCTCTGATAGTCATTGGAAGAAACTGAAGAGCTGACAGGACCCACTATTAGGGGACAGGCCCAGAATGAAATGGGGAATTGTGTAAAAATAGGAAATGTGGCCAAATTAGTCTCTGTGGGTCTTACCGAGACTAGTGTGTTTGTGCTCTTACAAACTGGTCACATATATGTGGACATACTATCACTATGTCTGTCTCTCTCATACATGTCACACACGCAGACTCCATTGCACAGTTTTCCTGTAGACATATTTCTAAAGAGCCAACTGCGAAGGGTCTGGAATTATCTCTACCACAAACACCAAAAACATGGGAGCTGAAAGACTTACAAAAAACATTTTTCTTTTAAAGGTAGAATCTCTCTGCAGCTCAGTGGGTGTATCTATCATGTTTGTGACTCCACAATAAAAGGAAAATTGGCAATGCCCACATCTCTACAGAGGTCAACCCTAAGGCAGCTTTGATAGAAATTTCTTAGGAATTCAACTCCATTAAAATTAACTTTTAAAGTTACAGTCTCACTGGGTGTGAGGTGGAAGAAAGATGACTCAGTCCTACAGAGCTTCTGACTCCCTTTCTGTATCTCATTACATATGCAGTTAGTCTTCCCTTAATGTCCTCAGTAGCTTCTGCAGCTTTAAGTGAAACAATGTACAATGAAGCCAATTTAACCACAGGCCAATCACCATAAACAAGAGTTAAGTCTTTATGGTATCTCATCAGTGTGATAACGAAACCATGTTATAAACCCTGCTGTATATGCAAACTAATTAACCTTTCCAAAGTGAGGTAAAGCCATCTACCCAATAGGAATGCTGTGAGGATTAAATATGTGATATAAGTAGAGATCCTGACACGTAAGAGGTATTCAATAAAGGTTATATGCTGTCATGATGGCAAAAGGCCAGATCATGATGGAAAAGCCTGTTGAAATAATTACCAAAGGGAGAATATTCACAGTACCTAGGAAAACCCCCTGCAGAGTCCTCATTCGTTCTGCTGAATGAGAGAATGCATTCCGTATAGCCATGACAAACAATGACACACCAGGATGAGAGAGCAAATAAAGTTAAATGAATAAATTGATCTTGTAGCCTTTCAACTAACTATAAATTTTAGGCAATCCAGTCCTTTGATGGTCCTACTTCATGAACAGTGTCCTTGTCCCAAAGGAAAAACAACCCTGGCAATATTAAGGCTTGTTATTGTTGAACTGTTCTCTGAAGGCCTCCTGGCTGATTTGGTCTAAGATCCAGGGAGACGACTCAAGAGACTTCAGGTCACTGTATTTGATTAAACTTCAGCTCTGTCCTCAAAAGATTCTGTGGTTGGCTGAAAAACTAGCAGCATTGGACTTTGCCCCCATCCAGATAGGGCTAGGAATGTTTCTTGAATGTCAGAAGTGAAATGTTTTCTTATCTCACACCTTCCCTAGCAGGTTCATTTCTCAATCCCTTTCCTGGTGGAGTCAAAAGGGCATGCTTGTCTGTCCCCATACACTACTTACACACCTGCCTATACCTCCCTCCCCTTCTCTACCCATCCACATGCCACACTATCACTAATGCACATTTCTAAGGTTCAAAATTGTGCTCAAGATTCCTGTTCTCTGAGACTTTCTGCTTAACCCTACTGATTTGATCAATCTGTGCTGTATATAACTAGTATTCTCCAAACCAGCTGAATTTGATTAAATTAAAAGTTGTCTGTGTATTCTTTGTGAGAACAAGCCTTGCCTACCTTGTTTTCTGGTGCATGCTAGACAAAATTCTTTTTGTCAAGCACTACTTAATATACACCTGAAAACAATGCAGGCAAACCTACATCTTTCATGTCTTTGGAAGTCCATGTTCTCCAAGACCTCTCTAATACCATAACTGAATACTCTAGGTACTTAGCAAAGGTGGCTGTTTCACTGCCTCATTAGGAAAGTTGTTGTATACAGTTTTAGGAAATTGTTGCAGTTAAAATTGGAAGTCACATTGGATACAAGGCCAAACTGACCTTGTTTAATTTCATATCAACATTAAAATGAGGTATCACACAAAATACAAGTTTATAAAAATAGTAGTGTGCAAAATCCTTTGCCTACCGTATTCAAAACCTCGGTATGCATAATCCACGATTTTTCTTCAGTGGCTGAGACATGAATATTCCCTTTCTCAGAAATAGCAGACTTGGCTCCTGAAACTGATCCCTTGCTCCCCCGACCTATTAAATAGAACTAAACTTCTCAGATAAAAAAATCCCTTAAAGCATCGGAGGTGACATGACAGTGAGACGCTATCAGGACTAAGGGAAGCTAGGAGACCTAAGTAGAGCTCCATAGTTCCTTTCACCCCAAGAGCATCTGCCACAGACAGTACATCTGGGTTTCTGTTTGGCAGCCTCTGGAAGAAAAGGGAGTGAGGAAGTCATGCTCCAAGAGCCCACACAAAGTATGGAACATTGTGGGGGACACTATCCACATTAAGCTGAGACCCTGAAGGATTACAATCATAGGATCAGTGTGAACCATACATAAACCCTATACCTACCCCTAATTTTGGGGGAACTGTGGTTGCCTTAGCACTAAGAAGAATAAGAGAAATAAATAGAAAGAAAAAATTCCATGAGAAGTTTTGGTCAAAGACCCATAACCATAACTATAACCTAAATTCACTATGCCTTGGTGGTCCTGGTAATCTTAAACCATGAACTTGGTTTAAGGTGATTCTGGACTGGTAGCATTTAAAAATGTTTGATGGAAGCATGAACATAAACTCTCTGCAGAAAGTTTATGGAAAATTAGGGAGTGATTCTTGAGGCCCATCTTCCTAGGCCTTAAGAATCACTCCCTAATTTTTTAAGAACAAAGAGTAACACAAAATTAAAGCACACAAGGAAAAAAAGGTACCATAAATCAGAATTCAGTAACAGACCCACGAACACTGGAACTGTCAAATATAGATTACAGAACAGCTATGCTTACTCTAGGTCAAAAATGGAAAGACCAGGTAAAACATATCTTCAGAGAATAAGAAACTACAAAAAGAAAGCAAACAGGTTTTAAAAAGACCACATTCAACTTCTACAAATAAAATGTAATCGAATAGGAAAAAAGGAAATAGCAAATCAGAAAGTGTTAATAAGCGAATTAGTGATTTGGAAGATACGTTGGATGATATCGAGCATACAGCAGGGTGGGGAGCAATGGAAAACACAGAAAAGAAGTTAAGACATATTCATGATAGAGTTAGATGGTCTAAAATACATTTAATTACAGTTACAGAAGAAGAAAATGGGACAGGGAAGAGGCAGTATTTGAAAAGGTAATGACTGAGAATTTTCAAGAACTGATGAAAGATAGCAATCTACAAATTTAAGAAGCCCAGAGAAACTTTAAAAGAACATATTTTTTTTAAAAAAAATCTTTACTTACAGGTGGTATATTGAACATACAGATAGACAAAAACTAAGAGAAAAACCTTAAAGCATACAGTGAAGGAAAAACAGGAATGAGAGACTTACAGCCAACTTCTCTATAGTAACATTGTAAGCAAGAAGACAGTGAAATGGTATCATCAAGGGGCTGAAAAAAATAACTGCCTATCGAGGACTCTCTGCTCAATGAAAAAACTTTAAAGAGTGAGGGGAAATTGTATTCATTTTTTAAGAAAACAACAACTAAGAAGTTTCATCCCTACCAAGCCTGAAGGATATTCAGACAAAAATAAAGTGATTCTAGCCCGGACCAGTGTGGCTCAGTTCTACAGAACCTCAAAAAGTGGCCAGTTCTATTTGATGTTCTTCTGTTTCTTGCTCTCTCTCTCTCTCTTTCCCCCTCCCTCCCTCCCTTCCCTTCTCTCTAAAATTAATAAATACATAATTTTTTTAAAAAATAAAATGATTCTACATGGAAAGTGTAAGGACAAAAACAATGAAGAACAAAGAAAATGGTCAATGTCTATAAATCTAAAAGGATATTGATTCTATGTTCTTTAAAATTAATAAAGTTTTTAAGGTTAAAAACACAGATAGAATAAAAGGTATCTCAAAAGTAATATAAGTTAGCAGTGAGTATATGGAAATAAAGTATTTTAAACACCTCAGATTTCCTGGGAGAAGGGTAAAAGGAATTAATAAATGATTTTGATAACTTAGGTATACCCATTGTAATTTCTAGAGTAAAAGCCAAATTAATTAAAAATTGGGCTTATAACTTTAAAACCAGGAGGAAAAATGAGATCATGAAAATAATGCATCCATAAGTCAAGAAAGGAGAGGAAAAAATGTAAAATAGACAAAACAATAGAAAGCACAAAATAACATGGAGGTTTAAAAGCATTTAAAAGTAATAATACTGTCTATGAGCTAAGCTGCAGTAAAAAGAAAGAGAATGAATATTTTCAGCCTGAATTAAAATGAAATCCTACTACATGTTTTCTATAGGAAACACACCTACAATACAAGAATATATAAGGATTAGATAAAATTTTAGAAAAGGATATACTATGCAAATAACCAATGAAATAAAACTGGTGTTTCTATATTAGCATGAGACAAAACTGACTCTAAGGTAAAAAACATTAGGTATAATGAGAATCACTTCATACTAATACAACATTCAGTTTACTGAAGTCATTATAATTTTAATGTGCATTGACTTAATGGCATAGGCTAAAATATTTATAACGCAATAACTGACAGAATTACGAATTAATAATAAAAAACTCCCCCAAAATCCATAATCATAGTAGGAGAGTTTAAACATTTTTCTCAGTAATTGAAAGAATAAGATGTTTAAAATCAGTCAGAATACAGGAGATTGAGGATTATAATTAAAATTTTCTCCACATGGAAATATATACAACACTATAACCAAGAATTACAAAATTCCCTTTTTTAAAGCATACAAAGAACCTTAATAAACACTGGCCATACACTGGACTTTTTAAAAAATCTAAACACATTTCTAAGGTGAAAAATCATACAGAGGAAAATCTTTTACCATGAGTTAGAAACCATTTAAACATAACTTTACAATCCCCACATATTGGAAATCAAGAACACATTTCCAAATAATTGAATCAAAGAAAAAATATGTTAGAAAACAGAAAATACTTTACATAAAATGGTGATAAAATGTAAATACTAAAAATTGTGGGATGTAGCTAAAGACAAGATAAAAAATAAGCTTAGGAGGGAAGCTGGGGCAGGAGCTGGAGGAGGCCAAAGAGGGGAAAAATGGGGACATTTGTAATAGTGTCAGCGATAAAACTTAAAAGAAAAAAAGAATCTGTTTAACCTAATATGCATCCTATAAAATGTTAAATTTATTTATTTTAAAAAAGTTTCTATCTTTAAGTATATTTATTAGAAATTTAAACAGACACTTTACAACTCTGCCTCATTATCAATGACAGAAATGTAAATTAAAATTACGAGACTGGTAAACAACATAAAATTTAAAAAACAATACAATAAATGAAAATTTGAGAATGCAGAATGACAGAAACTCTCATACACTTGAAGTGGGGTTGTAAATTTGGATAGTCCTGTTAGAAAAGAGATTAACGCTGTCTCTAAGTTTGAAGATGAGAATATATTTTACTAGAGAGCTCCATATCTCATTTTTCCTGGGATAATCCCAGTTCTCACCTGTTTCCCTTGTGCCCTTACAAGGTTTAGCATTTATCCCTCACAAAGTGCCCTAGTTGGAACATTAATTTATGGTTACCCTCCCTATCTGGGCCCAAGTTCTCCAACTAGTTATACACTAGAGAAACTCTTGACAGTTATATACACAAGACTATTCATAACAGTATTGCTTATATCAGCCCCAAACTGGAAACAACCCAAATATCCAACAATGGTAGAAGAGATGAATGTACTGCAGTACATTGATGCGGTGAAACAGCATACAGTGCTGAAAACGAATGCACCACAGCCAAGTACGCCATGCGGGTCAGCATGGACATACCCTAGAAGCACACTGCTGAGCAAAGGAGCAAGGCACAAAAGAAATATACAGTAGGATTTTGCTCATGTTAAGTTTAAAAATAGGTAAAACTAAACTATGTTGTTTTGAGATACATGTTTAAGGCTAAGGCTGAATGTAAAACAAAGAAAATGATCATCACAAAAGTGGTATGGTATTTATTTTTGGAAAAGAAAGGCACTGCTGTGGTTAGAAAAGAGGGTTCTTGGGGACCTCTGGGAAGCAGCAGCCAGACCATCAAAGATGTGGGACAGGACATTCCAGGAAGAGGAGACAGCAAGTGCAAGGACCTGCCGGCTGGGCTGAGCTTGCACACAGAGAACCACCGATGTCACTAGAGCAGAGGGAGGGGAGTGTAGTCAGAGTGTCCTGTTCAGACTTTATTCCAGAGCAGAGACGGGGCGAGAGGGGGTGCTCTTGTGGGATCTCCAGGTGGGAACACCTGTGCCAGGCAAGGGCTGGTGCAATGAGAGAAAAATCTCAGAGGAGAGAGCACCTGGGCTGCTAAACTTTGGAGATGTGAATGAGCCAAAAGCAGAGAAAAAGAGAGTGTGGAGGGCCCCAGGGCAGAATGTGCAGAGAACTCTAAGCAGTTTCTGCCCTTCCTTGCATGCTCTAGTTAGAGCATGCTCTAGTTAGAGCATGCAAGGAAGGGCAGGAACAAGACAAGACCCACTGGGGAACCCTGTGAACTTGAGACCATGAGAAGTAAGGGTGAGGGCCCTGTGAAAACCTTTGCAGGCCCTGGTCTCTAATTTGGAGGCTCCAACCTAAAGCATAGTAAGCACTTATATTACCTTGTACCTACATCTCCTATTAATGTTTTGTCTCTTTAAAAAAAGAAAAGTTTTTAATTTTATAACTTTCAGTTTAAGAATTATAATTAGATGGTAGAATATCACTGTTGAAATGTATGATGGGTACATGGAAATTTGTGATACTACTATTAAAAGTTAACATTAGCTAAAAGAATTATTTTGTTGCTGTTAAGATTAAAACTTTGTTATATTTATATATAAATCTTTATTTTGAATCAAGCCATTTAATTGGATCTTGCAGACATTTAATTAAACATTTAATAATTATAGGGATAAATGGACTTTATTTGAGATAATTATCAGAGGCATAGGATTACTTTTTAAATATCAAAATATCTACACTCACAGGATGTTAGGAAAATGCATCCCTCACAGTTTTTGTTTGCATATTTGACTGTTTTCTTAATGAATCCCCTATTTTTAAAGGCAGAAACCTGAACATAAAACACTTAATGAAGATACAATGTGCAAAGCATAAAGAGAAAAAATTTGCAAGGAAAAAAATGCTTTCTTTTTTCTTTTTTCTCTTATCTGCAGTTATTTATATGCAGATTTAGAAAACCGGTTGGCTGCAAGATATCTGCATGTGTTTCTTAAAATTAAAAGCATAAATTAAATAAAAATATATAATGCATCAAATCATCCAAAGCTCAAGAGAAATCCATGTGGCAGCTTAAAATCTTCAGTATGCGGTACAGAATTTCTTAGAACAGAAGGGAGTATGGAATGGGATATCATCCAATTTAACAAGAATTTACTACCTCAGCAGCTCACAGGATAATGAACTAAAAAGACACAATAGTGCTTTATTAAGATGGGACCATTTTCCTTAAAGGTTACCATGCAAAATAGGCTCTCTGGGTCAGGTGTGTCTCCCGAGTATCACCAAAGTTAGGCTGATAAAGGACGTAAGTGCCTTGCCCTCCCTCCCCTAGGAAATAGCTCCTGTAATCAATGAATGTGGAAATGGTAAGGGAAGAATGGGTACATATTCACTGGTTGCCTTAGCTCCAGCTGCTTTGATAAAAATACTACAGACTGGGTGGCTTAAATAGTAGACATTTATTTCTCACATTCCTGGAGGCCAGGAAGTCTAAAATCAAAGAGTCTGCAGATGCAGTTTTTGTTCAGGGCCCTCTTCCTGGCTTGCAGAGGGCCACCATCTAGCTGCGTGTTCACATGACTTCTTTGTGTGAGAGCAGAGTGTGAGTAAGCTCTAAGGTCTCTTCCTCTTGTTATAAAGCTGCTGATCCCATCATGCAGGACCTACCCCCACAACAGCATTTAAACTTATCTCCTAACAGCCCCCCCTCCAATACCAACCCACTGAGGAGAAGGACACAAACATTCAGTCTGTCACACTGGTTAATACTAGTTCCACAGTCCAGTCTGATAAATGCCTGCACTGAAGCTGTGCCAAGGGCTATCACCTCCCAACTCGGCTTTCAACCTAATTTTTTATTCAAGTAGCCAGTCACTGCACTGTCGAGGCTTGTCCCAACCCTGCAGCTTTTTGGACTAGAACAGGGGCACCTGTGAGAGTCCACAGGCTTCTGACACCAACACCATCATTCCTAGAAACGGCAATTTACTGATGCCCAACCCCACACACAGATAAACACACTCTACACAGAGAAATTAATAAACACACTTCCACACAACTATTCCATGCTTTCCCCTGTCTCCTCAAAATTCCAATACCTCCTCTTTCCTCCTTACTCTCCACTGATGGCCCTGTGTCCTATTTCACTGAGATGATAGAAACAACCCCCTGACCTGCCATGAGCCCTTGACATGACTCCTCGTGCCTGCCCAGGTACTCTGGCTTCCCCCGTTACCACCAATGAACTGCTCGTGCTCCTACATAAGGCAACTGGTGCATGCACACCACACTCCAGTGCCTTCTGCCTGGACGAGAGTATGGCTTTCGTCATTGTTCCCCTCTCTCACATCACCACTTCTCCACCCCACCCCCCGACCTGCTGGATCACTCTCATGAGCACACAAACATGCAATAATTTCCCCTCCTAAAAAACCCTTTAATCCCACATTCCTTCTCCAAGTACCCCCTTCCTTTTCCCAACCACCCTTTTACGACAAACTTCTTGAGAGTTCCCCATATCACAATTTTTCTCTTGTGCTTCTTAGATTGAGGTTTTACCACTCCACCCTCACTGCTCTTGTCAAAGACACTGATGACTTCTGTGACACCAGTGACCAAATTCAGTGGTCACTTCTCAGTCCTCAACTTATATGACCCATCTGTAATGTTTGATTGTTGGACTGTTAACACCTTCTCTTGGCTCCCTCCCACTCACTCATCCCTCCTGCAGTCTCCTTTACTAGCTCCTCCTGGACTTCCCCATCTCTGACAGGAGCATGCTCCAAGGCTCAATCCTTGCTTTTCTCTATCCTGACCTCAGTCTCAGGGCTTTACATACCATTTATTCACTGACGACTGCCACGTTTTTAACTGCAGCCTTGTCCCTGAACTCCCTATTCACATACCCAGCAGCCTGCAACACACCTAATGGACATCTAACAGACATCTCAGACTTGACATGACCAAAATTGAGACCATCAGCTTGTTCCCAGGCAGACTCCTCCTTCACCTGCCTCAGCTCCAGAAATGGCAACTCCTTCTTTCTAACTGCTCGGGCCAAAACCTGAGGGTCATCCCAGAAGCTTCACTTTCTCTGACACAACAAAACAAATCCCTCAGCAATTTCTATTTAATCTATTTTCAAAATAAGTTCTGATTTGAAAATTGCACGGAAAGAATATTAAAGCAAGTATGGCAAAATGATAGCAATTAGTGAATCAGGGTGAAATTTATATAGGATTTCTTTATACTATTCTTGAAACATTTCTATAAGTTTAAAATTATTTCAGCCCTGGATGTTGTGGCTCAGTGGATTGAGTGCCAGCCTGTGAACCAAAGGGTCACTGGTTCAATGCCCAGTCAGGGCACATGCCTAGGTTGCAGGCCAGGTCCCCAGTGGGGGGCATGTGAGAGGCAACCAAACATTGATGTTTCTCTTCCTCTCTTTCTCCCTCCTTTCTCCTCTTTCTAAAAATAAATAAACAAAATCTTTTTAAAAATAAAATAAAAATGGCATTTTCTTTAAAAAATAAAAATAAAATTATTTCAAAATAAAAAAGTTAAAATGAAAGGTTTAAGAGACATATAATATAATGAATGAATCTTGATTGGATTCTATCTGGAAAGAAATACAGATATAAAAGAAATCTCTGGAAAGAAAATTGGAGAAATCTCCAACAGGGGATTTCTTATTCTGGAGAATTAGAACTTTGTTTTAGTTTAGTATGATAGGGGTATTCTGTTTACACAGGAAAGTATCTTTGTTTTCCAGAGATTCAAACTGAAGAAGAAAGACTCATGACATCTATAATTTACTTTGAAATGGTTCAGCAGAAAAATGTATAGGTAAAACAAATATGAGGTCTGTCTGGAAAAATTTCAGCCATTGTTAATATAACAAGAACAGTTTGGGTGACATTGATATAACCTGGCAGCCAAGGAGAGTGGACTGGAATGCACATGTGTGAACAATGACAACTTCACTGTACTAGTAGTCAGTGGGGGTGGCAGACCTTGCTGTTGAGTGAGCATGTGTACTGTGTGGCCATCAGAGTCAAAGTGACTGAGCAAGGAGAGCAACAAATGTGCATCAAATTTTGCATTAAGCTTCAACATTCCTCCGTGGAAACTATTCAGATGATTCAGAACACTGCAGCTATGGGCAACCAGTGATTGGCAGCTTCATCAAGACACTGGGCCTGCTCACACATCACACATGCAGAGTTTTTTTGCAGAACATCAAATCACCCAGGTAACTCAGCTCCCCTACAGCCCAGATCTGGAGCCCTGCAACTTTTGGCTTTTCCCAAAACTAAAATCACCTTTGAAAGGGAAGACATTTCAGACTGTCGATAAGATTCAGGAAGATACAGTGGGGCAGCTGACTGTGACTGGGAGAACTGTGTGAGGTCCCAAGGTGCCTACTTTGAAGGGACTGAGGCATCACTGTCCTATGTACAATGTTTCTTGTATCTTGTATCTTCTTTAATATGGCTATTCTTCATAGTACTGGCTGGATACTTTCTGGACAGGACTTGTATGTCAAAAGTGATGAATATGAGTGTTCACTAAACTACTGTGTTCCTTTTTTTCATGTTTTAAATATTTCAAAATTAATTTTTTAAAAGAAATCATGAACCTGAACTCTTCCGAGTTACTTCTACTACTTCTTCTAATCATGAACCTGATTACTTCTACTACTACCATCCTAAGTCAAGACACCAACAACTCTCCCCTGGATTACTGGCCTGCTGTGGCTGCTCTTACCTCCCTACAGTCCATTCAGAACACAGCAGCCCAGGTGAGCCTATTAGAACGTTAATAGGACCACATTGCTCCTCACCTCAAAACCCTCCAATGGGTTCCCTTCTCAGAGTAAAACATCAAAGCCTTTCCAGGGGTCTATAAGGCTCTGCACAACTTAGTGGCCCCCTTACCTTACCTTCTACTTCTCTTCTTCTCACTCCCCTCACAACCCAGACACCCCTCACCTCACACAGGCCTAGTAAACTCCTCCCCAGGGAATTTGCAATGTGCTCCTCTGCTGAGTGAGGTTTCCTCGCCTCCTTCAGGCCTCAGCTCAAATGTCACCTGCTCAGAAATGACTGCCTGACAACCCCTAAGGGCTCTACCTATGCATACTCCTCATCTTTTTTTTTCAGTTTAGTTTTCCTCCATGGTACTTCATGCCAAATGATATCCTATATATCTTGCTTGCTTGTCTACTGTCTCCTCCGTGTTGAAATGTAAACTATTACAGTACTGCCTGGCATATAATAGGCACTCAAAATATATTTGGACAAACAATCCATAGAAGGTCATTAGCCCTAAAATATGTGTTCACTCATTCTAAACACCTTTATTGGACACCTTGTACATGCAGGCAGAGTTCCAGTGCTGGGTGTTCAAAGAAGGGTAACAGGGACTTTTTGCCCTAAAGGAGTTTACAGGCTAACTGGTCAAAAGAAACATATGTAAGAGCAATGAATTATTATGGTTATTATTAAATAGATATGTACAAGAGGGAATAGTCAGTTCTACTTGGGAAAAAGAAAATGAGAGTATGATGCTTCCTTCATTGAATACGTGAGACCACACAGGTGACAGCACTGTTTCCAGGTCTGCTCTGGACTGGACACTAAGCACAGTAACTGGCATGTATCTGTCACTCAATAAATGCCCACAGGCTGCTAAAGAGAGCTGAACTGAGAACTGAGATCAAATACTTGTCCAGTGTATAATGCAGGGGAAGGACATCCTGGGAGCGGGTTAAGAGGATGGGGGAGGGTGACAGCATAAGCAAAGACTGATGGGAGAAGGGAACTTGCATGGCACCCCACCTAGCAGCACAGGCCACAGAGAAGTGGATAAGTATAAATCCTCACGGAGTTCTCAGGAAAAGCTAATACTTGTTCAAGAAGTGAGTCTGCACAGAGATGGTTCTGCTTTGCCTCAGTGATAATTATAGTGCTGCTCCTGATGTTTGTGGGTATAACTGCTAACATTTATTAAAGTGCTTGCAAAGTGTGAGTGCCTTATATGTTCACAACTCTGTGGCCCCATTTTCAATCCAAAGTGCTATTTTGACCCATGTTAAGTTTAGAGAAATCGAGTCTGAGTGAGTTGGTAAGTGGTAGACACAGGAGGTAGAGCTGGCACTTGAGGCCCTGATGCCCACCGGGAACCATGTGCCCTGACTTCTTTGCCTAAGATATAAACCTCCTAGTTCCACCACAAGGGCCTCATCCTGCTGTTCTGGACATGTAAAACTGTGGTTTCAAATAACATGCCACTTTACAAAAAAGTCAGAAAGTCAGAAAACCATGTGCTCACTCTATTCTCCAAAGAGCTTTTTGTTAAAGAAAGGAAGAAAAAATTGAAATGATGAGTTTTAGTTCCTCCAACAAAAGTCATCACATCAGACCTACCAAGTAATTACATCTTCAGATATTTGGGGATTTAACAGAAATAAAACCTAGATAAAATGCATAGTGGCAATGTAGTCCCCTAGGGTATTAAGAAAACTGGGAATATTATTTGACTAGCTACAGAAACTCAATTCATTTTTTGCTAGCCTGTAATACAGAGAAATTCAAACTGATCAAAACATTTCTTGAGTTCTTACTATGTGTTTGGCATATTTCTGCTGCTGTATAGGAACTATTTCATTCTGTCAGGTTTTTAAGATTATTAGCCCTGCTTTGCAGTTAAGGAAACTAAGTTTTAGAGAGTGAAATAAAGAGATAGTGCCAATTATCCATCAAAGGATGAGGTCCTATATTTCCATCTAGCATCTGATACAAAACCCAGCATGTACTAAAGGCTCAAAAAATGTTTGCTGAACCACATATGTTTTGTGGGGGGGACCAGAAACAGGAACACTTAGAATCATCAAGCAAGAGAAGCTTTAGATTTCCGTACTCCAGAGATGTAGCTCTGATCTAGGTGAACACTTCATAATTCAAGGTAAAACAATATTTTATTTCAAATCAAGTTGAAATCATGCCCACAGGATCAAATCCTATTTCAGAAAATCAATCATAATTGATATCAGTTCAAATAGGACACATTTCCACGACTAAAATTAATAATGAGAGAGAAAATAATAGATGAGAACTATAATCTCAATGAATAATGGAAGAAAAAAGAAGAGTTTCAATTGAAAAGAATATATAGAGAATAACAGAGAAATTCTATATTCAGCTACTTCTTGAGTAGACCATTAGCTAGTATGGGCCCATCAACTAGTGCTGCAGGTACAGGTGGAAGCCACTCAACCTTCTCTCACAAAGCACGTATACCACAGCCCCCATACACTGAGATTGACTTGCTTTCCATTCTTCTGCAAACAGTATACCAACCTTTATGACACTGGGTTGGACCTGATGAAGCCGAAAAACACTTCCACTATACCTAACCCCTCAAGCCCCTCCTCACCTACTCCTATCCCCACCCTTCTACCCATAGAGAAGAAAGAGACACCTGAAAGAAAGAAAAGGAGCACCAAATAAGGGCCAGCATAAGTAAGGAATCTGCCTGCCTAATGACTCTCCTACCAACCGGAACGATACCAAACGTGGTGAGGCTGAATGGTCGCTGCGTCATTGTAGTGAAGTCTGGAAGAATCCCACTGCAACATGGGCACTTGTTATTCCGTGAAACAGCACCAGACAAACAGTGTTCCTCTGAAGATAAAAATTTCCTAAACAAAATTCAATATTGTATGTACTTCAGAATTAATTCTGTCCCCCAGATTCCTCATAAAAATCATTTACAGGAAGCTGTCTACATTGACCAATTCTTAGATTTATCTGAAATTTGGTTTACTAACCCATGAGAACTCACTACCATACAGTGACTCAGCCTGTTCCCCAAGGACAGCTAGATGTGCCTGGAGCTCTTTTCTAAATTCTTGTGCCTTTTTTCCCTCCTAAACTGAGCACCAGAGAATGGCAATTTTGTCCTTTTACCTGAAAAATCCTCAGCACCTCCCCCTGCCACATGAAGATCCTCCATAACCACTTGGGAAATTGAAGTGAATTAAGTCCTGGAAGCACATGATTTTTTTTTCTGGATTTTCTGGGATACTCTTGACTTCAAATATTCACTGCACCCCAAAGCACACAAGCACAGTTGTACTTTCCTGACTGCATGTCTTGCCTTTTGTTTGTTTGTTTTGTTTTTTTAATGTTGGACCTTGACTGCAGAGTGCTCAGTTAATGGCATACTACCCACATGGGTCACATACCCTGATTTTTTTTGCTGTACAATAAGACACATATGGTGTAGTCAATAGTGAGGTGATAATTTAACTTGGATTTCTTTCTATTTCCTGTGGATGTTTAATTTTTGCATGTGGGGGGGGGCTGGAAAAGAAAGGGGGAGAGATCATCATGCCAACTCAATGCACAGCATTATCCTCTTCAGAGGATGAGATAAAGGTTGGAAGGCAGACCACACAAAGAAGGTGCCTGCTCAGGATCACCTCTATCCACCAAGGAGAGATTCATGTTCAACGAGCAAGTGGTTTTTCCAACCAAGAAATGAGAGGGTTCAAACTTTGTCATGCATTGGTGTGAAGCACTGATAATAGAAGTCAATTGCATTCTTAAATGGGCCCAGCACTTGGTAAACATGGGATTTTTGTGAAAGCATGCAAAACAAGGGTGCTTTAGAGAAGGTCAGATGGTCCTGAATGTGTAGCGAGGAGAGGGTGGGAAGAAAGGCCCAGGGCCTCAGCTTGGCAACAGGTCCAGACTGGCCTCCTGGCTTTCCTGGTCCGGTCACGCTTCCTGTGGACTGGAGCTCCCCAAACCTACCATCCTCCTCATGCAATTTCCCCTCCCTGGAGAGCAGATGGCTACCTCATTCTCTTTCTCTATCTGGTCAGTGCAACCATCCTTAAAAATACGGCAGTGCCACTCACCTCTTCCAGAAAGCCCTTTCTGCCTCCTCCCTCCCCTAGGATTCAATCTTCCCTAGGACCATTTCTAAGACAATAAACTTGAAGTTCTTCTAATTAAATTCAGCCCTCTCATCCCTGGAGGTTCAATCCCGTCTATAATGCAACTAATGGGTTCATTCAGGAGATATGCATCGGGGTCTGGCAGAGCACCAGGCATTGTGCTGACCTGTGGGGATGAAAAGATGAAGAAGAGTGTCCCAGCAGTCAAGGCCTTGAACAGTTTAACAGCAGAAAGAGATGCAAATAGTGAAAACAGCAAGTCTCCGAGTGCACTAGTAGAGAATGATGCAAATACAATCAGTGTGCCAAAGAGAAAGCAACGAAATTGAATCCTAGTCCCTCATAAACTACAGGGGAACAGGAAACAGAAAGGAGACTATGCTGTGCAATAAAACCCCAAAGTGCCCTCTTTCCGTATTTGCTGTGAATATGGGAACATCTAATGTTCTTGAGATTTCTGTACCATTATGCAGTTGAAATAACACAAGCCTCCAGGTTTACACAAATCTGGGTACAAATTCCAACTCTGTCATTTATTGTGTGGTACTGGGTCATTACCCCACCTCTCTTTGCTTCAGTTTCTTCATGGGTAATAAAGCCTTTTAATACTTAACATATTACAGGGGCTGGTTGTCAGGATTAACTGTAAAGGTCCCATTACAGTATCCGGAATGAAATGTAACCTCGGCAAGCATCTCTTTCCCCTCCTGGCTCAGAGTCTAATTCTCCTACCAGCATTAGGTGACCACCACATCTGCAAGAAAACCTACTGCTATACAATCATACGTAAGATGAAAATACACAATATCACTACATCTGTGGCTAAATGCAGGGAGAACAGATATTATCAGAACCCTGAAGAATTAAGTGACACGGCCAAGACTGCCCACTGACCCCTAATGCCAATTCTGCTGCTAACCTGGACCCGTGCGTCCTGGCACTGCACCGCTCACTCGCAGTATATCCTTCGCAGAACAGTCCCATTCACTTCCTGCACAGCTGAGCCCTGAGAGCAGTTGGCAACTGCTGTGAGACAGTATAAACACAAAATAAGAACTACTGTCCAAATTTAAAGTGATTTTTCTACAATTTTAATTCTCTCAAATCAGGACAGCCAGTGAACACTGCCAGCAGCTCAACTTGCATTTAGAATGAAAGTAATAGGCTTTGGTTGCTTTTAGTTAAGTTTGCCATCTCATTGAGAATTTAGATTTGGGGAGGCCTATAAAGAAACATCAAAGATCTGCTTTCCCAACAGTCACTTGGCATTTGCTCAAATCTTCCCAAAAGGGGAATGGTTGGCCTTCCTGCTGCTCTGTCCAAGTGCCTGCTCCTGCTACCACTATCTTACACACAAACATATTCACCCCTCAAATTTCTAGGTGCTATATTCCAATGTTAGGACTCATGTGCGTTGCACCAACTTTTAAGACAATTACAGTCAAATTAGTAATGACTGAGGATTCTTTTAAGTCTCTCGTCTGCCCCTTGCCAAGGAACGTGGCTGCCATGAGCTCATCACTGAAGGGCGAGTAGCTAGGAGGAAGCAGAAGGCACCTGCCCCTGCGAACAGCGGGAGGCAGAATAAAGAGAAGGACAGAAAAACAGGGCAAGCCAGACCAGATTCCCAAGAGGAAGCCACAACATGCTTCCTTCTCAATGATCTAAAATTAGTTCTCCTGATGGTACATTAAGAAACAGATCCAGAAAACCCCACAGCTGAGGCAGTAAGGAAAAGGCCCTAGAAAGGAGCCATGTCACTTAAGTGTCACAAGTTATCTAGCTCCCTATCTCAGGTATTAAACAACTTTACCAATTAGGAGAATCAGTTGTGCTTGGGAGTCCCACAAGGTCAAAAATTGTTGCTTATTCAACTCTGCCGTCCCAGGGATGGAGACATGTACATTATACATAACCCTCTCCTTTAATCCACCAAATGACCCTGCAAGTGGGAGTTATTTCTCCTTTACAGAAGAGGCACCTGGCACCTAGGAAAGCTGAATTACTCACTAAGGGTAATGTAGCTTCAGCCAGAACATAAACCAAGTACATTTGAATCCCATCCTCAAATTTGTTCAAGATCAATTTCCTCTTTATCCCCCTCACCTGCACATAGGAGGTAACAAATAAACATTACATTTAACGGCAAACTCCTATATCTAGAAGTCAGGCTGACCCCTCCTACAGTTGATTGGACTGTCCTGGCTCTAGCAGAGGGGGCTTTACTAAAGCCAGCGCTGCTGGGCTCCAGGCTTTGTTCCCCTCCCTCTCCTGGCCGAGGCAAGCTGTGCCCTCTTCAGAATCACCTGGGCAGATCTGAAGTCTCTGCAGTTCAAAGACATTCATTGTGTGTTCTGACATTTCTCATGTGGTGCTTCAAACGCCTTGGCTTCTAGAGGCACAGTGGGCACCGCTCCCTGCTGAAGCAGGACACCTTTTCTCATCCACTTCTCTTTTGCGCTACACGACAGCAAGCCAAAGTCTCTGGCACTCTGAACTCAGATGGGGTTCGCAGCTTTTTCTTGTGTGTAAGCCCAAATGGACAGCCCTCTGAACCCATGTGGATTCTGTCTCCTTGGGGTTCCACAGAATAAGAGAGCTTCGTTCTAAATTGAGACTCTGTTCTCCTTGTATCTCCTTGGATCTCTCCTCCCCAAATGGCAAACACCAGAGCTGCCTCTGGTAGGCAGTGTGCCTATGGCTCTGAGGGGTGCATGCTTTTGGCACAACACCAGCTATTTGCTGCTCCTCTCATTATACCACGTTGACTAACAGCAGACCATGTGATGATGTTGACAGCAGCTAACATTCACTACCCCTGTGTGTGCCACACACCTTTCTACCTTTCTAAACACTTTAAATATGTTAATTCATTTAGTCTTCACAATCACCCTATGGGCAGGCACTATCTGCCCATTTGACAAAGAAAGAGACTGAAGCTTAGGGTAGCTAAACATCTGTCCCAAATACTGCACAGGATTTTATTAGGGAGAACACTGGAATCAGACTATCTGCTTCTGAGCTCACCCCCTGCACCACTACTCTGTTCAGTAGTCTTGCTGCAAAGCTTGTTGTGAAATCACGAATGTCTTCCAATGCCATGTCAGTATAACACAAATTTCATAATTGCTTATGTATGATTTCATCTGCTAGAAACTCCAGGTCAGGGCAGAAAACTATGCTGAGTTAACCTGAGCAGAGCAGGGATACACAGAACAAAAACACACACCCCTCAAACATCTCCAGGCTACATCAGTTCACACATGCTGAGATACACCCATCTGATGTCAATTTTCTCTCTGCTTTTAGACCATCTTCCCTTCCTCCACTTATGAGCTGTTGCCCTTCCAACACTGTTACAGACTGAATTGTGCCTACCAACGTTTCTATGTTGAATCTGTAAACCCCAATGTGACTGTCATCGAAATTAGGGCCTTTAAGGAGCCAACTGAGGTTAAATGAGGTTCTAAGTTTAGCATCTTAGTACGATATGCTTGATGTCTTTAAAAGAAGAAGAAGAGGCATCAAGAGAGAGTGTGCACAGAGGAAAGACCATGTGAGTGCACAGGGAGAAGGTGGCCAATAATAAAGGCCTCAGGAGAAACCAACCCTGTGACACATTGATCTTGGACTTCCAGCCTCCAGAGCTGTGAGAAATAACTTTCCATTGTTTAAGCCACCTTGTCTGTGGTACTGAATACTTTGTTATGGCAGCTGTAGCAAACTAATACACCAACAGCAACTTACAAGCAAAAGTCAGGTCTTTTTGAAGGAAAATATCCTATTTATGACAGTGTATTTTTTTTAACAATTTAACATGTATAAAACTATGTTACTGTTTTTTACAAGGTTCCTAACTCATTTTTTTATGCCACTGATATTGTTGAGTGTTGTGTCCTGACACATTTTTCTCATAAACCATGTGATGTTTCATTTTGTTGCATAAGTTTGTGTGGTGTGGCAATTTTTAGGAATGCAGATGACATGTTACAGCACAACTGACTGTACTGCTACTCAGGAAACAGTGACGTACAGATAGTGAAGATAAAGCATAACACATAATGTTTCTGTAGTCTTCTTCAGACACTCTGTTCAGGCAGGTTCTATAACAAAATCTCAACAAGGGCAGGCACCAAACTTAGAAACACAGCACGCATGCATTTGTGTGGCACATATGAACTACAATCCTGTGTAAGTAGTAAAACTTAAAATATAATTGCTGCATGGTAGGCTTTGGAGGGTTTTTATCTAAATTATATAAACATTATGTGTACTTTTATACCTCTCCTATAATCAAAGTTGCTTATAATGATTTTCATAATTTTTTCCAAGTCAGATTAAACAACAAAGAGAAATGGTATGTAGACTTAAAATATGGCAGACAAGAATTAAATAAGAATATTAGGCCTTAATAAGTTTAGTTATTTCTTAATATACTTTGTCTTTTTCATCATGATCCAACTCCATGTTGAATAAAATCACTGGGAAAATTATCTACAGAGCCTTAAGAAATTGAGGATTTAAAGAAAACTGACCAACAACACTGAGCATGCAGCCAGCTTGACCAAAGTATGGCCCTTCTGATATTTTTAGCAAAAATATGTTTTCCTTAATTAGCCAGTACACATGAATTAGAGGCCTAGCCACATGCCATCAAGGAATGTGAAAGGTTTGATCTAATTAAAAAATCCAAGTTCACTTGCTACAGATGGTAGGTCTAGCGTAGAAAGAGGGGGAAAGGTTTCAAAAGCTTACTCAGGGCAAACGAGCAGACTGTCTATGGTCAGTCAGGTTCATCAACCTTCAGGATTTTTGTAGTGCAAGTAGCACTGCCTTACGGATACTAATGCTTCAAAGAGGGTTTGATTGAGCCAAATGACCCTGCACAGCATCAAGGCACTCTGTCCCGGGAATGTAAAAGATGGGGCATGCTAACCACAGAACTGTCCTAATTCTATCACACAGGAACACTCTGAGCAACGGATTACTGTGTCTGGGATTGTAAGACCACATTCTCCTTCTTGAAATTCTGAAAGAACTATTAATAATACTGTAATCCTAAGGCACTTAGCAAACTATGGCTTGTCAGCCAAATCCAGCAGGCCATCTGTTTTTATACGGCCCATGAGTTAAGAATAGTTTTCAAATTTTTAAATGGTTGAAAAAAACTTTTTTAAGAATAATGCTTCATGACACTTGAAAATGATGAATTCAAACACCAGTGTCCATAAATAAAGTTTTATGGGAACCCAGCCATGTACACTGGCATTGTCTAGGGCTATTTATGTGCTACAGCAGCAGAGTTGCAATTGTGACAAGGTTTGTGTGGCCTAATACTTACTTTCTGGCCAGTGAGAGGAAAAGTTTGCTGAGCCCTGCTCTCATGCTAAAACTGACCGGAATGTCTGACTGGTTTAGAACCATTTAAAATAGTCAAGAATAGTCTTGAACCCTAAGACATTCACTGTCTCAACCAAATTTGAAGAGTAACAAAGCCAATAACTATAGATGACATCCTTTGAATGA
This sequence comes from Anoura caudifer, assembly GCA_004027475.1. Classification (NCBI taxonomy): domain Eukaryota; kingdom Metazoa; phylum Chordata; class Mammalia; order Chiroptera; family Phyllostomidae; genus Anoura; species Anoura caudifer. The sequence continues at coordinate 171,994 of PVKU01000590.1, read as the reverse complement.
TGGAAATTGTTCATCAATCTAAAGATGATTTTGAGTTAATGAAAAATATTCACCACTTTCCCAACAGCAACAAAACAACTCAACCCTGAACTATTCAAAACTAAGAGGTTGTCCTCCAACGCTGTCATCATTTCTCTAGACTCACAGTTTGCATCGGCACATTGCTGATCCTGTATCCCAGGACTGAAAAAAAATGAAGATGCCATTTTTCTGGACAATAATACTTATTCTCCCACTCTAAAGCTGCATCAATCTCCAGAAGAACCTTTGATAGTTAACTTTGTAAAAGATGCTCACATCATGATCTGGTGAAGAAAATAATCAAAACTGTATTTTCCCTTTGGCACATTTTGTCCATCACTAGAGTGTGTAATATATGGAAGATTTTAAAACAGTCTACAAACATTCAGGGTTTTGTTGTTGTTGTTGTTATTTGTTTTTTTGCAAACAGGTGGCTGGGTTACATAAACCTGTTGAATCTATCCACCACACAGTTTCCTCAGCTCAAAGACTGACCTGAGATAAAGGAATGTGAGACTCAGCTTTTTGTTTCCTGGACAACCCCGTTCTTTTTGACCCTCAGTTATTAGGCTCCACTTTCTTATGGAGGTCACAGAGAATACTGCTGACTTGTCTGAGTACAACAGCTCCCAAATAAAAACAGTGAGCAAGTTGGTGGCATAAAGGCAAGTGGTTAAACCACTCATTTCTCTGTGCTGAGTTATCCTTAGTTCAATGGAATCACAAATTGAGATCAGAGGGCTTCTTTGCAGAAGTCAAGTCACAATTTCAAAAGGTCCCCAGATTTAGGCCACTGTGCTACCACTGAACAAAAACACCCAGATACAGCAGCATTTGGGGATAATTTTAATCAGCATCAACTCTAAGAGCAATTCCTAAACAAAAGACAATCTTGGTTCCTCATCCTAAAGCAGGGCTCCATGTGGAGCCAACTTCAACCCTAATAAATTACTACTAATCTGTGAAGTGTGAACATTCCTTCTCCTATATTTCCAGGTTATTGTTCGGGAGATTTATCTGTCCAGGCAATTGGAGACCACTTAAGTGAAAGTCATGTATAATATTAACTCCCAGATGTGTGCTATCAAACCTGCTGCACAATACTCAAAAATAACGAGCATAGGTAAGGTGCGAGTGAGAGAAAAGCCATTTACTCTGAACACTTATCTCTCCTCTTCCTGTGCCCTCCTGCAGATATTTTTATTATAGGTATTAATTTTTGTGTTATCCTGATGCAACTGTTTAGAGGAGGAAGGCGAAGCGTCAGCAGCCTCGAAGCATGATCCCCCAACTCCAGGGCTGCCATTGGGAGCCAGTTCCTCCTAAAACATCTCACACAGCATCTCACTTTTATAAATTCTTTACTTCCTTGTGAAAATTTCTATTTCAGTTTTCAGTAAAGATTGAAATGTTTCTGGAAGAAACAGTCATCAAAATGAACACAGCTGTAAATGACTGACATCAGCGTGAATGAAAAATATATCACATCAATGTTTCAACACATTACTTGCTGAACAACTTCTACTCAGTCCTGCGTTAAATGGGCATGCCCCGAATTGGACACACTGACAGATGGTTACAAGCACTGCCTGGCATGCATCCTGGTGCATTCTACGCTGCTGAAAGACGAAATACAATTCCCCCAAAGGGATTCTGTATTTTCTGAAATAGTAACCTACATAACAGAAAAACTATAAAATCTTCACATTGGAGCCCTAGATCTATAGGCCCCAAATTTGTCGTTTGTTGTATTGCTTTTTTAGTACCTTTAACAGCAGTCATCTCTTCCGAAAGATTAGTGCCTCCTATCCCAGAATGTGTGGCATCGTTATTCAGGGTATTTCTCCCAAGATATGCATGTCCAGACCACACCAGAGTCCCCACACTTAATCAAACATCCCAGGTTTGTTTGGGCCAGCATCCCTGGGAATGTGTATTTTGGAAAGCTTACCAGGTTATTATGAAGTGCATCCTGGTTAAGAATGGATTTCCCAGATTGGTTTTTAAGTTGATGACCAAATAACTGTGACATACATGTGTGCATACACAGACAATATAATTCTGCTTTGTTTTTTTGTGGTATTATCTCAAGGTGCTCCTTGGCAATCCTATTCTTCTCCCATGATTTCTACTTCTGAAATTGGCTTGGAGCATTCTACAGCTGAGTAATGTGCCTAGATGAATTTTAGGCTAAGTCATTGTATGTTAGACACTCTTCATTTGTGGGGGCCAGGATGCCAACTTAGATCAGCAAATCCTTCCAAAACAATGTCATTTTAACATCCAGTCATTTGACAAATATTTATTCAGCAGAGTCTATATGTTGTGGTAAAGGCTGAGAAAAATGCGAGAAAAACAAGATGATGTTTTCTTGGGCCCTTGAGGAGCACGTCTGATATAATTAGAGTGAAACTATATAGACGACCTAAGGAAAGATAACATTAAGAGAAAACACATGATTCAGTATTAAATTCCTAGCACTTAAAATAAGGACTCTTAAGAATTCAGAAGAAGTAGTGCTCACTCCTGACCCAACAGTGATGCCACATCCCTGAGGCCTGGAATTTGAAGGAGGATGTGGGATAAACCGGCAGGGCAGAGGAACACAGGTGTTCCAGATCAGGAACATGGCGCACACTGAGGCAGGAATGAACAGAGCACAGATATTGAAAACACAGCCCTCTAGAAGGAAGGGGTCATCTGAGTGGCTGATATCCCAGAGGAAGGTCAGCCTCTAACTATCGGGCGAAGGAGCCTAGTATTGACCCTCTAGTTATAGAAAAATCATTTAAGGTTTTAAAGCAGCTGACCATGGAGATAATAGTGTTTTGGGAAAATGTAATTTTTCTGAACATACAAAATATCTATGAGCATGAGATAAATAATGAGACCTATGAGAGCCATTAGGACTGGGGCCACCACAGTGGATTTACAGAGAACTAACGAATCTCAGGGGCTGCTCAGTTTTTCCAGCCTGTAACAGAATGGAGACATACAAACAATAGGAGCAAAAGAGAGTCAGGAGTAGAAGCAAATCAGAGCTGCCCATTAGAGATGCCTCAGAAGAAACATTTCCACTGGACCCATGGTTTTGGAAGAAGTTGTTGAGAAGAAAAAAAGCTCTACACGAAAGATGGAAGGTAGAATGAGGGAAATAAAAGGGTGAAGACTGAATCTGGAGAAGTAGCACATGAAAGACCATAAAGAAAATACAGAATAAGTGATGCAAACAAAAGCCATCAGAAAGGCAGGGGAATCTAGTGACAACCGGGAGGGCAAGGAAGAAGAGTTTCAAAACCAAGTTCATCAACACAGCATTCTGCAATAGAGATGTCAAAGGCCACTGGTAATGATGGAGTTCAGGTCCGAGGCACCCATGTGTGTATGCTCTACCCCACAACTGATCAGTACCTGATCCTTTAATCTTCAGGTACTGACTGTACATACCAATCATTTAGCACGTATCTCTTAATTTTTAATGCCTGTTATTGACCTTCACATATTCAGATACTATGTCTTACCTGACACTATTATAATAAGCTTTCTGAGGGAAGAGGTCATAATCAATACTTTTATGCACCCACCTCACGCCCCATTGTGCCTTCACATTGCCATGCCTCTAGTAATCACTTAGAAACATTTGTAACTAATTGTAAGTGTGACCATGCTGGTGATTGTGGTATGCAGATCAAGACCAGGTGAGTTCAGGGAGAAGACAAAGCCTTTGGTACAGTGTTGAGCTTTGCCATTCAAAGTGGTCCATGGACCAGCAGCATGGCCTGGAAACTGGTTAAAAATGCAGTCTTGGCTGCCATCCCAGAACGACTGAATCAGAATCTGCACTTTAAGTCCCAGGTGACTGATTCCTACACATACTGGTGTAGACCAAGCATAGTAGAGAAAGGGCTAGCACTGAGTTACCAAGGAAGTGAGTTGGAGTTGGAGAGGATGGCCCATGAGTTTCAGTATGTGGGCATATGCTGAGACCCCACTTCATCCCTGCTTGGACCTGCAGGTCAAGGATAGAGCCCAGGCCCTCTGCGTGCGTTGCAGGACCAGGCAGGAAGCAATTCCAGCTTCTGAGAAGGAGCCCAAATGCATAAATCCTTCCTCCATAAACTGCCACTAACTTCAATGATAGGAAGGGCTTTGCAGTTTGTATCTACTAGGTTGCTTTTCCACATTTTATAAATAGTCTGACCTCCTGAAGACCCTATTTATGCTCCTCACATTTATCCAGCCCTAGGAGTTATAATATCTTTCTGCCTCTCACTCATTCTTTTATAAGGGTAGGTTTCCCTCTAAGCTTTAGGTTGCAATTGCTAAAATATGTTTTGAGCATAATTGAAAGCTAAGCCTGAAAGTGTTATTTTAACTGCAACAGAGGGAGCTATATTGACAGCATTATTGTTAAATGACCAGGTGTCAGGAAACAGTTCCCAAAGGAAAGAACAAAGGCGCAGTTGTGTCCCAGAGGATGAAAACCAAACAGAGCAAAGAGGCAGAATCTTACCTTTGTCGGGGACATGCTCAATGCTCCAATATTCATGTCTCTAACTTTCCTATAGATAAGTGTATTGGGTGTCACTACTTCAAATATCACTGTGCTATATGGGTCTTTGAGGATTTTTAACAGCGTCATTGCTATATAATTTACATACCATAAAGTTCACATTTCAGAAATAGAAGATCCTTTCATTCCATTTCCCACCTTCAAGCCCTGCTTTAGTAAACTCACTCAGGAATACGATACAGCAGTTTCTTAAATCTCCAGGAATATAGGCCATCAGCATGACCTTCTAATAATATATCCTAGTCTCTCAGCATGTATCAAGGGGAAGAACATCATGACCAAGTCTGCTTTATTCAAATTCCAATGATAAACATAATGGCTTTTAATGCTATCTTTCAAAGGTGGCTGATTGAAAATACCAATGGAGGCCCTGTGATATGCCTACTTTGTAGGAACTCCATGAAGAAGCCAAGTTCATTTCCTGCATCCTAAGTGGAAATCACAAATTTGTACCAACTATTCCCCCAGTTTGCTGTGAACTGTTTTTCCACCATACGGCATGCTTTTTAGAGGCTGCTGGAACTGTACAAAGCCTTTATTTTTACCTCAAGGATGGTGTGAGTTACTACACAGATTTTTCTTCCAAAAAGAAAACACAGCAACTTACATGCTCTCACAGAATCTCTTCAGTGTGCTTGGCTTCTCCTGGTTGCGTCTTTGTCGAAACCAGCGTTGAATGCTGCGAACATCCCAGTCCAGTTGTTTGGACAGGCCCTCCAATCTCTTCTCATCAGGATGCTATGAAACAAGGTACCAGGAAAATAATTTTCATCTTCACAATAAACAGATACACCCTTCAGATTTTTTTCTCCTATATTTACTATCTGTACTGAGATTTCTACATCTACCATTGAGGATGTAGGTCTTCCATTAGCCATGGGAGTGTAAATAACCAGTTAGGCAAGAAAAGTTATTCATTGTGAAACAACAGTGAAATATATGAATCTTGTTCTAATGCTTGCACTTCTTATCAGCAACAGCGATTTAATGGGACAGTCAAATGACTGAGTCAGCTCCATTAGCCTTCAGGGAAAGGAGTTTCAAAACAAAGTTCATTTGCAAAGTTTTCTGCAACACACAGGCAAAGGCCACCTTAGCTGAATCTGCAGAGATGACATTTCCATATTGTACTTTCTCAGGGAGGAAAAAACACTATATCTAATTATCACATATCAGTATAACAAAAAGCTTGAAATAATCCCAAAATACATCACACCTTAGCCTAAGGTACCAATTCAACTCCAAAATATGTTTTCTCTTTCTTCTTTTTCTCTCTCTCCTCTCCCTCTGTTCTTCATACTTTCCTCTTCTATTCCTTTTCCTGGTCATCGCTTTTGACCAGATTCCCATCAAACCTTTCACAAGGACTCTGCACTACTTGAAGACATAAACTTGGTAAAGTGGAAAGAGGCACAATTGATGCTTGCCATGTGATGATAATTGTTCCATCTCTCACAAATTTCTGTAACATTAGGGGACGACAGACATAGGTTTAATTTCTCGCTCCAGGGAGCTACCCCTCTTAGCCTTGGTTTTCTCACCTACTTAAAATAAAGGTTATTATCCACCTAAATGGGATGGTGGTGAGGACCAAACTTTTTAAATATATATAAAATTCAGCAAATGTTAGTTCTCCCCATCTTCAATATCTTAAAGGACACCCTGCCAAAAATTATGCGAAGGTGAACTGCTACAGAACACAACTAAACCAAGTCAGTTCTATTCTTTATCTATTCTGCCTTTGCTTTTGTATCAAGATGTTAATGACCAGAGGAAATAACCCAAAATGGGGAAGGCAGGCTGACTAGCTTTCAGCTTTCAAGTTATAAAGGTAAAATGTTCACATGATACATTTTAAAGCATCTCAATCAATTCAAGGTGTCAGACCCAAGGAAAAATAGCCAATGGCCTTCATCTTATGACTAGGCCCGTAAAATGTGCTGAGCTTGTGTCTGTAAAAGTTATTTGCCAACTTTCAGTAAGGCATGTACTTTGAGGTGTTTTTATTAGTAGTCATGACACCATCTACAATCTCCTTTCATGTCTGTCAATGAAAAAATGTGGGAGAGAGAAAATTTACAGTCTACAACATACCTCAGACATACCTGTTTCCTAGAGGAATTCGTTTTTCATTTCAATTTATTTTCTAAGCGTATTGACCAAGTAAAACATTCACATGGTTCACAAATGGAAAATTATCCAACATTTCACCTTGCTAACTTATTCCTACTTTCTCAATTCCTACTTTCTCCTTCTTACCAGATAACCAGTTATTAAATCAGATTCTTTCCAGAGTTATTTTATGTTACTATAAGCAGATTTGACTATGTATTCTTATAACTCCCCCCCCCCACCGCATGTCATATAAATGGTTGCATACCACAAACACCATTTTGAACTTTGTGTTTTTCACTTTACAATGTGTCTTGGAATATTTCTATCATCATACTGTGAAGAATGCCCTCCTTCTTTTGTAAAGCTATAAGAATATGCCATAATTTACTTATCCATTCCCCTATGAATGGATATTTAGTTAGCTTCCAGACTTCCACTAGTATAAACAATGCTGCAATAAATAACCATGTCATGGGTCATTTCATTCAGGTCATTTTATACACGGATATCAATTCCTGGAAGTTAACATTGCAAATCAAAGGGTCTATGCATTCACAATGTATTTAGATATTAAAAGATCATCCTTATTAATAATTTCAGCAACTAACATTCTCACACAAGCAAGAGTGCTCATTTCCCAAAGTCTCATCAACAGACTATATTATCACACTTCAATTTTATTCGTCTAATATACAAAAAGTAGTATCTCTGTATAATTTTAAATTTGAATCATCTTCTTATGAGACACATTTTTATGTGTTTTAAAAAGCATCTGTATTTCATTTTTATTAAGACTTTTCAATCTACTGTCCATTTTTTTCTTGATCTGTAGGTATTTTCTTTATTGATGTGTAGGATTTCTTTAATTATTCTTTAATTTCTTCAATTAAACCTTTGTATGTACTACCATCTGCATACTTTGTACCAATGTGCTATCTGTATTTTATAATTAACTCATGGTGTTTGTTTTGTTTTTTCTTGCAGAAGTTCTTTTTAAAAAAAACATATTTGGTAACTTCCGGCCAAAATGGTGGTATAGATAGATATACTTTGCCTCCTTGCACAACCAAAAGAAGGATAACAACAAATTTAAAAACAAAAAGTAACCAGAATAGCCAGAAAATCAAACTGTATGGAAGTCCCACAACCAAGGAGTTAAAGAAGAAATATTCATCCAGACAGGTAAGAGGGGCAGATAGGTGCAGCCAAGGCACAGAGGACTCATGGAAAGGTGGTGGCTAGAGGACTCATGGCAAAGTGGGGGCTAGAGGACTGGGGAAGGGGAGGTGGCTGTGGCCCCACATTTGTGTGCAGATAAACTGGGAGGAACAACTGGGGAGTGAGACAACTGCACAACCCAGGGTTCCAGTGCAGGGAAATAAAGCCTCAAAATCTCTGACTGTAAAAACCAGGGGATTGTGGCTGTGGGAGAAACTCCCAGCCTTGCAGGAGAGTTCACTGGAGAGACCCACAGCATCCTAGAATGTACACAAAACCTACCCACCCAGGAATGAGCACCAGAAGGGCCCAATTTGCTTGTGGGTAGCAGGGAAAGTGACTGAAAGGAAGCATTGAGAGCTGAACAAGTAGCTGAACAAGTAGTTGAACAAGTGAACAAGTAGCATTGTTCCCTCTCGTACCCCTCGCCCACAGATAGCACCAAATGCAGTGACATGGGTGGCCTGTACTGGCTAATACCTAAGGCTCTGCCACTTACTACATGACAGGCATGCCAAGACAAAGAAATATGGCCCAAATGAAAGAATAGATCAAAGCTCCAAAAATAGAACTAAGCAATAAAGAGATAGCTAACCTATCAGAAGCAGAGTCCAAAACACTGGTAATCAGGATGCTCACAGAAATGGTTGAGTATGGTCACAAAATAGAGAAAGAAGTGAAGGCCATGCAAAGTGAAATAAAGAAAAATGTACAGGGAATGAACAGAGACAGGAAGGATACTGGGACTCAAATCAATGGTTTGGAGCAAAATGAAGACATAAACATTCAACCAGAACAGGATGAAGAAACAAGAATTCAAAAAAATGAGGAGAGGCTTAGGAACCTCCAGAACAACTTTAATTGTTCCAACATCCAAATCATAGAGGGTGCCAGAAGGAGAAGAGGAAGAGCAAGAAATTAAAAACTTATTTGAAAAAGTAATGAAGGATAACTTTCCTAATATGGCAAAGGAAATAGACTTCTAGGAGGTTCAGGAAGCTATAATTTAGAATGGAAAGGCAGATAAAGTGCTTCCTATATAAGATCAAGTTAAAGGAGCTCATCATCATCAAGCTCAGAGAGTCCCAAAGAAGTTGGAACCAAGGAAGAACACATCAAGGTACATCATAATTACATTACCCAAGACTAAAGATAAGGAGAGAGCCCTGGCTGGTGTGGCTCAGTGAATTGAGTGCCACCCTGTGAACCAAAGGGTTTTGTGTTCGATTTCCAATCAGGGCACATGCCTGGGTTGCAGGTCAGGTCAGCAGGAGAGCGTGTGCAAAAGGCAATCACACATTGATGCTTCTCTCTCTCTCTTTCTCCCTCCCTTTCCCTCTGTCTAAAAATAAATAAATAAAATCTTTTAAAAAATGACAAAATCTTAAAAGTGCCAAGAGAAAAGGAGAGAGTTACCTAAAAAAGAGTTCCCATAAGACTGTCTGCTGAATTCTCAAAAGAAAGCTTACAGGCAGGAAGGGGCTGGAAAGAAGTATTCAAAGTCATGAAAAGCAAAGACCTACATCCAAGATTGCTCTATCCAGCAAAGCTATCATTTAGAATGGAAGGTCAGATAAAGTGCTTCCCAGATAAGGTCAAGATAAAGGAGCTTATCATCATCAAGCCCTTATTATATGAAATGTTAAAGGGGCTTATCTAAGAAAAAGAAGATGATCAAAAATGTGAACAGTAAAATGACAACAAACTCACCACTATCAACAACCTAAAACAAAAACAAAAACCTACTAAGCAAACAACTAGAATAGGAACAGAATTAGAGAAATGAAGACTGCACGCAGGTTTATCAGCAGGGAGGGTAGGAGAGGGAGAATGGGGGGAAACATACAGGAAATCAGAAGCATAAATGCTGGGTACAAAATAGACAGGGGGAGGTTAAGAATAGTATGGGAAATGGAGAAGTTGAAGAACTTATATGTACGAACCATGGACATGAACTAAGGTGGGGGAATGTTGGTAGGAAGGAGGTTGCAGGATAGAGGTGAATAAAGAGGAGAAAAACATGGGATAACTGTAATAGCATAATCTATAAAAATATATTAAATAAATAAATAAAAGGGGTGTCAAGAAATTCTTGGCCATCTTTTATCCTCCATGCCACCATTAATATATTTTAAGCACCTTTTCAGGCCTGCTTCTTCCCCCCCCCCCAAGAATAAACACCTTTATTACATTAAAAAAATTGAATTTATTGATTGTTTCTATCATAGCTTCTGAATCTGAGGTCATAATTAGAAAAGACTTCCCTATTTCAAATGTCTAAGACATTCGCCCACATTTACAATTTTGATTCCAATACATTTATAGTTTTGCTTTTTGCATTCAATCTTTAGTGCATTTGGAATATATCTGGTATGCAGAGGGAGATATGGATCTAACTTTCTTTCCAAATGGCTACCCAGAGAGCCCAATACCATTGTTCATCTTTTTTCCCATGCAAAGCTGGGTCTATTCTTCCATTGTTCTATTATGTTTGTGCAGGTACATGCAGTGGGGTTACTCAGAAATCCTTGTTTATTTTTCTATATGAACTTTAGAATTGGCTTGCCTAGTTTCAATTTTAGTATATGTGCCACTGAAGTGAGCACTAGCTTGCCAGTTTCAAAATATAAACAAATGGTCAAACAAGAAAGTCTGCTGGTATTTTTAATGATATTATACCAAGTTCTTAATTTAATGTAGAGTGAATTGACAGCTTTGTTCAATTTATTTTTTGTGTCCTTTAGTAGTTTTTGAAATTTCCTCACATACCTTCTATATCTTTGTTACATTTCCTCTTGGGAATGTTATCTTTTTTGGTTTCTATTGTAGATAAGGAATTTTCTGATATTTCCTAATGCTTATTGTCTGCATGTATATATGGCTACTAACTTTATGGTAACATTTCTTATTGTTCATCATTAATTTTCCTGGTATATGGTCATATAATAGCCTACTACTAGAATGTTCGCTCTATAAACAAAAAGGATTTTTAGTATATTTTTTCATCACTATGTAGAATATAGTAGGGAATCAATCCTTCTTGAATTAATGAATAAATCTTCTCATAGACATAGCTTTATCTGCTTCTTTCTAATTTTTATGCCTTTATTTTCTTTCTTATATCTATTTGCTAATGCAATATAAAACTTAGCACAACGTAAAAGAGTGGTTATAAATATTCCTGTCTGTTCCAGACTTTTGTGGGAATGCCTGTTTGTTTTTCATTAAGTGAAAGGCTGGATCTGGGCCTGAAACATGAATTTATTTATCATTAAGATCAACTCAGAAAGATCACAGATAGAGAGCAGGCTTAGCTCTGGGGGAGGGGGCAGTTAGGGGGTAGAGGAAGCAAGGAAAAAAGAAAAAATACTCATGGACATGGACAACAGTGTGGTGATTGCAGGGGAGAGGGGTGGGTGGAGGTGGAAGGGGGGGTTAAATAAATGGCAATGGAAAACAATACAATATAAATAATTAATAAAATAATGGTAAATACATTTGTATATCAGGCTGAGGTCTGGCCTCTTGCTTAATGAGAAAACTGACAACATAGATAATCATTTTCTGCTGATTTGTACACCAAAGAATGCTACTAGAGGTTGTTTCTTGTCTTTCTGTCTTTTTTTTTTCATTATGTGGTACTTTTCCAGAAAGGTCTAAATACTACTTTTTTGAATTGTGACCAAATGTTATCACTGAGACAACTATTTCACACCTGGGGACTGGTGGCTATTCTTAATTTCCAAAGGAGGTTTAAAGAAAAGGTATCTTTCTTCCTTTTCATCTTTTTTTATTGTCCTTTTATTTATTTTTATTTTTTAATTATATTTTATTGATTATGCTATTACAGTTGTCCTGATTTTTCCTCCTTTGCCTCTCCTCCACCCAGCACCCCCCACTCCCTCAGGCAATCCCCCCACCATTGTCCATGTCCATCGGTCATGTGTATATGTTCTTTGGCTGCTCCATTTCCTACACTGTAGTTTACATCCCCATGGCTATTATGTAACTACTATTTGTACTTCTAAATCCCCTCACCTCTTCACCCATTCCCCCACACTCCCCTTCCATCAGGCAACCATCAAAACATTCTCTGTATCCATGATTCTGTCTCTGTTCTTGTTTGCTTAGTTTGTTTTTTAGATTCAATTGTTGATAGATATGTATTTTTGCCATTTTATTGTTCATAGTTTTGATCATTTTTTTCTTAAATAAGTCCTTTTAACATTTCATATAATAATGGCTTGGTAATAATGAAGTCCTTTAGTTTTTTCTTGCCTGGGAAGCTCTTCATCTGCCCTTAGATTCTAAATTACATCTTTGCTGGGTAGAGCAATCTTGGCTGTAGGTCTGCTTTTCACAACTTTGAATATTTCTTGCCAATCCCTTCTAGCCTGCAAAGTTTCTTTTGAGAAATTTGTTGACAATCAGTCTTATGGGAACTCCCCTGTAGGTAACTAACTTCTTTTCTCTTGCTGTTTTTAAGATTCTCTTTGTTTTTAACCTTTGGTATTTTAATTATGATTTGTTTTGGAGTGGGCCTCTTTGCATCCATCTTGTTTGAGACTCTCTGTGCTTCCTGGACTTGCATGTCTATGTCCTTCAACAAATTAGGGAAGTTTTCTTTTATTATTCTTTCAAATAGATTTCCAATTTCTTGCTCTTTCCCTTCTCCTTCTGTCACCCCTATGATGCTAATGCTGGACCTCTTGAAGTTGTCCCAGAAGCTGCTTTACTATCCTCATTTTTTTTTGGCTTCTTTCTTCTTGATGTTCTGATTGGTTGTTTTTTGCTTCCTTATGTTCCATATCATTGATTTGATTTGCATCTTCATCCACTCTGCTGTTGTTTTCCCTGTGAATTGTTCTTTATTTCAATTAGTGTATCCTTTGTTTCTACTGGATAATTTTTTATGCTGCTGAGGTTCTCCCTAAGTTCCTTGAGCATCCTAACCAGTGTGTTGAACTCTGTATCTCGTAGATTGCTTACCTCTATTTTGTTTAGCTCTTTTTCTGGAGTTTTGACCTGTTCTTTCATCTGGGCATTTTTCTTTGTCTCCTCATGTTGGCAGCCTCCCTGTGTTTCTTGCTATTAGGTACAGCTGCTTTGATTCTGTGCCTTTGTAGTGTGGCCTAGTGTAGTAGGTATCCTGTAGAGTTCAGTGGCACAGCCTCCCCTATCATGGGCTGGGTTCTTGAGGTTCTCTCTTCACGTGGGCTGAGTACATCCTCCTCTTGTAGTTGAGCTTTTGTTGCTGTTGGCAGATCAATGAAAGGGATTTACCAGTTCAGTCAGCTGCAAGGACTGGTTGTGACCACTGACCACCAACCTCTGTCCTCCATGGACGATCAGTTGTGCAGGGGCTGTACAGCTCCAAAGTGGTCTGTAGTGATGCACTGGGTATACTGGCCCTGGGGTTTCCTGGGCATTGCAGGCCAACATCAGCCCCCACCTGTGTTTTGCCTGGAACCACCCTGCCTGAGCTATAAAGGAATCTGAGATGGCTGCTACTTACACTGGGCTTGGAGATTTCCAGGGAAGGCCAAGCTGTGAATCTAAGCTGGTGGCTGGTTGTGCTGGGCCTGGGGCTCACTGAGGCCAGCTATTGCTTGTTTGAGAGGATTTAGGAAGTTGTGCAGCATAATCAAGACCAGCCATGCATATGGAAAAGCATCTTGGGTGGGCCTGTAAGTTGGGTGGGTCAAGTCTCTGGGCATCTCCAAGGCAGGTCAAACAATGTTAGCCAGGTTGATGGAGTCTCAAATATGTTACCAGCTTGCCAGCTCATCGGCTCTGTTGGTAGAGGGTTTAGAAAAGGGACAATGGCCTCTGCTCACCTTGATGCCAGACACTTCAGTTTCTCCTTGTATGCCACAGGTGCCTTTCAAACTGCTACCCTGCTGCTGGAGCTCAGAGGGAGTAAGTCTGAGTGGAAGAGTCTGTGTGTATGTTCTTTAAGAGGAACTGCTGTACTTCCATCAGTTTCTTCCACTGACTCAATCTCCACTGGTTTTTGTAGCCGAAAGTTGTGGGGACATATCTTCCTGGCACTGGAACCCTGGACTGGGGGCCTGGTGTAGGGTTAGGACTCCTTGCTCCCACGATATCCCTCCTGGATTTTTATCTACCACATGTGGGTGTGGGACCAGCCCATTTCGCATCTACATCCCTCCTACCAGTCTGGCTGGGTGTGGGTTCTTTAATTCTGTAGTTGTCAGACTTCCATTCAACTCAATTTCTCACAGTTCTGAGTAATGGTTGTTCTATATTCTAGTTGTAATTTTGACGTGATTGTGAGAAGAGGCAACCCATTCTGCCTATGCCACCATCTGACCAGAAGTTCATATTTCTTTCTTTTTAAATTGTGTAACCTCTAAATGATAATGTAATTTGAAATGATTATTTTTCAAAAAATCTTTTAAACCAGTGGGTGCATTAATTCTCTTGTTTATGTTTATCTATAGTGATAGCCTTATCCCAACCAGACTTGCTGAAAATCTACTGGTGAGGCAAATATAATATGTAACATTTATAACATTTCTAGTAGGAGTTCTATATAAAACAATATTTCCTTGGTTTTCTTCAGCCTCTATTTCACAAAACACAAAGTATTTTTCTATGTTACTTTTTAAAATTTAATCTTTATTATATATTTTTTGCATTACCATTTAGTCCCCTTATACACCCTTCCCCTCAGCATCCTAAGTTACTTTTTAGTTAATTATGTGATATAGTTCTTCCAACAACTTCTGTAATGAGGCAAATATTAATATAGTTTTTACATGATATCTATGAAAGAGTTCATATCATAGAGCAAATACTTGAGCAAATGTACCCAAAACAGAAAGCAAGTGAAAAGGAGATTGTTTATGGAATAAAACTCCAGACCCAAGCTCAGTATTTTAGTAAAATGCCAGCTTTTTTACTGTATTTACTAAAACTTGTAACAATGTGATTTTTTAAAGGATGCTAGTTGAAGTTGAAATAATTTCATACCACATGGATTTCAGCAATTTGTTTGTTGAGGTACCATATATTTAGGGTGCTAGATGGTGAATATTGTTAATACGTGCAATAGGAACTGTTGGTTTGAATGTGTAAATGGACGCTCTTTCTGAGTACTGGCAACATCCAGCAAAACTACTTTTTATTCTCCAAAGATTATAGGGACCTCTCAGTCCTCAATGACATGGGAAAGAAAACTGAGTATTTGCTCTGTGCCTGAGTTTTCTATAGGAATTTTATTAAAAATTGTTTAATTTTGTTGTCCTCCTTCAAAAACAAAATGTATTTATCATATAAAGGAAAGAACCTCTCCCTAGTTAGATAATTTTATTCGAGTCAGAATTATGTTAGATTTTAAGATTCATGAAGATGGCCATGAACATCTTCGCCTCAGATTACCGTAACTAATATGATAAATTATATAAATAGATTTTTTAATCCTCACCCAAGGATATGTTTATCGATTTTAGAGAGATAGGAAGGGAAATAGAGAAAGAGAAACATCGATGTGAGAGAAAACCATCGATCAGTTGCCTCCCGTACACTCCCCAACTGGGGATAGAACCCACAACTGAGGTATGTTACCCTGACTGGGAATTGAACCCACAAAGTTTTGGTGTATGGGATGATGTTCCAACCAACTGAGCCACTTGACCAGCTAACTAGATTTTTAATAATGAACTCAGAAAAAGAAGGTCTTGCATTCTCGAATAAATCCTATTTGGTGATGATAAATAATTCTTTTAATGTGCTACTAAGTTCTGTCTGCTAATTTTTATTTTAGATTTTTCATCAATGTTAATAAGTACGATGGTCTGTACTCTTACTTTTTGGTGAAATCTTTGTCAGACTTTGTATTAATGTTTTATTGCTATATAAAAAGAATTTGGATGGTTTTCTTAATATTGTATGCTTTGGTATAGTTTAAAGTAGCATTGGAATTTTCTGCTCTTTAACAGTGTGTTAGATTTTTCTTCTGAGAGCATCTGAGCCTGGTACTACTTTGCAGCTCAGCTCTTTGATTTATACACAGACAAAAACCATGTAAATTATAGTTGCTAAACTGTATTTTCCTGAAATAATTTTCATTTTGTCCAAGTTTTTACTTTTAATTGCCATGTTAATAAAATACATCTTTTTTATTTTCCTTCATGTCTGATTGTTGATTACTATGTTAATTATTATGTTGTAAATTTATTTTTGTTATTCTCAGCTAAGGATTTTTTTTAACTTTAGAAAGAGAGGAAAAGGGAGAAAAAAGGAGAGGGGGTGAGAGAGGGTGCGGAGAGAGAGAGAGAAACACCAATGTGAGAGAGAAGCAGTGACTGGTTGCCTCCCTGTATGCGCCCCCACTGGGGATAGAACACGCAACCTAGGTGTGGGCGGGGATCAGAGATCAACCCCACAAACGTTTGGTGTAGAGAATGACATTCCAACCAACTGAGCCACCCAGCCAGGGCTCTTTGTTTTTTCCTTTGTGGGGTTATCTGACTTCCTGTAAAAAATTAAACAGATAAGGTACTTTTGGATTAATTTTCCATTCTATAGCTTTGCTAACTAAATTTCTGCATTTATCTATTAATCCTTTTGCTTCTGTCATTTACTTTATGGTTCTTTTTCTAATGTTTAAGTAAGTGGTTAACTGTATTTTTATCTATTCATGAGTTTTCACCTGAGCACTACTTTGGCATAATACGTGTATGTGAGAAGTACTTTCATCATCACTGTTTTCTAAATATTCTGAAGTATTATTACTTAGGAATGAGAAAGCAAGATGCTTTCTGCTCTCTGTTTTCTAGTATTATTAAATTGTGCATATTTTAAAAAATTATTACAGTTTTATATATAATAAAAATTTCTTAGATATTTAGCAGACTCTTGGAAAAAAGTATAGTCCATTTTAGAATAGAGGGTTCTAAATTTACCTCTTATATCTTCCTCATTAACCATATCTTATTAGAATTTCTATATTCTGTTTTATATTTTATTCATTCGATCCCTCATAACCCAAAGGTAAATTAAAATTTCTAGCTATTAAATTGTTTCTTTTTTTCATTCCTTTTTGTGAGTATGTGGATACACTGATATTCAATGCATGTATATTTTTAGCTATTTCATCTTCATTTTGAATTGTATTCTCTAGCAATAAAAAGCTAACTCTTCATTTCATTTAATTCTTCCTGGCCTTAATTCCACTTTTATATAAAAATAGAAACCCTCCTTTCTATTATTTATATCTGCCTACACACCTTTACTCACACTCTTATTTTCACTATTCGTAATTACTTTATCTTAGGTTTATCTCTTACAAGCTCTGTGACCTAAACCTGAGTTATTTTTATTAGATGAGTCAAACCATTTACATGTATTGATATAATTGATAAGTTTGTTTATAGTTCCTTCAATTATGGTATGCTTTCTGTTTTGATAGTTACATTTTAAAAATGTTAACAAACCAAATATGGTTTGCTTTACTTCCCTTCCTCTTCATGGGCAATATTGTTCTGATGATTATCCATACGATCGTAATGCTCTTCTATTTGTTTCCAGTTAGTAATAATTTCATATGAGCAATATTTAAAACTAGTATATTTCCTCTCCTCCCCCACCTACATCAGTCCATAATTTCATCTCTCTTAGAGTTTATTGTTAAATATGCTTGTACTTCCATGACTTCATTTGGCTGCTTGAACTGATGTGCTTTGACTCCAGCTACTGAGTTTAGGCCATCGGTGAATTCATTCTGCCTCCCACTTTCTTTCCCCTTCCCCCCTCAATTATGGTTGTTTCATTTCTACATCGTGAGAGCATGTAAGGTTCACAACCTGTCCTGTTTGTTCTGTTGTCCTAATCCTCAAATTTCTTTGCTCTAAAGTTTAAATGTATTCTAAACTAACATACCCAGTCATCTATTGGTCAGCTGCAATTAGTGATAATTGTTTCTTCAAAAAGGACTCATGGGAACAATTCCCCCCAATTTTTGCATGTTCAAATCCATCTTTAGCTTTCACACAGTTTAAACAATTAACCTAAATTTAAAATTCTTAGTTCATATTTTCCTTGAAAATGTTTAAAATGCTGTTCTGTTGAATATTACTATAGAGAGGATTAAAGTCATGCTGATATTTTTCCCTAAAGTGATGTGATTTTTTTGTTTGGCTGATCAAAGAATCATTCTTTTATTTTTCAAGTCTAATAATTTTAATAATGTAAGTCTTGGTGTTAACCTTCTTGGGTCAATTTTTAAGACATTTTCATTAACATATTAAAATAACTCTTATTTTAGGATAATTTTCCTGAATTATATCTTTCAATATTTATTCTACTTCGCTTTTTCTTGAGGGATTTCAATTATGCAGATGCAGTATCTGCTTGGTCTATATATCTAATTATTTTTAGCTGTTTTTACTTCATTTAAATCAGTTTTATTATTTCTGTTTCCTATGTTTCTTGTTGAATTTTCGGCAGTGTCTTACATTTTCCTTGTTTCTCCAATTTTACTTCATTTCTGTGATAGTTTTGGTACTTTTTTTGAACCTACAATCTCACACTGCATCTCTTTCTTGCACCAACCATTTTTTGCTTTAGGTACTGCATTTCTTTTTTGTGGTCTCCCTTCAAAGAGTTACTGCTTATCTTTTACAATTTATGGTAAACTATTTGATCACAATTTTCATGTGCCCTGAGGCCTCATTTTTCTAGTAACAATTTTTGTTCATAAGCGCTGCTACATATTCTTCTTCTTGTCTTTGGTGCTGTGTGCATTCCTTCTCCATTCCTTCATTCCTTCTTCATTCCTTCTTCATTACTCATCGCTGAGGGATTTGGATTTTCTTGACTAGCTCCTGGTAGTGTGAAGAGCAGAGAGAATGCTGTAGCAGGTTAGCTGCCACCAAGGTAGGCTAACTCCTGAAAAAGTGCCATCCACATGCCTTTCTGTGCACTTCTTCCACTCTCTGAATTAAAGGGAGTCCACATGACATCTGCCAGCCCTGCTCCCCAGCTCCTGCGCCTAGTGTGCAAACGCTATGGATAGAAATTTGTCTTACCCTCAAGAGCTGCATTTTCTGCTGGCTTTCCTGAAATCTACCCGCACTGGGCCCTCCATCCACACTTCACGCTTTTCACTTCCTGCTACTTGGCATCTGCTCAACCCCAGCTGCTGTTTCTTAGCTTTTATGTGTATTTTGAAATCTAAAGATATGTTATCTCCTAGTTTGCCAAAAATAAAGGTTGGGAGATTTTCATTCTTTGTGCGTGTGTATTTTTAGTATTGGGCTTTTTAATTGTACTTTATAGGATTTTTTTTCCTTTTTAAATATCTCCATGAAAATAAATGAAGAATGCTGACTTATCGAGACATTTTTATGCCGGAAATACCTAGGTTAATTTTAGTAATCATAACCAGTACTAAAAAGGGAAAAGGGAAGTAAAAAGGAAAAGTGAGGATAGGAATAAGGGGTAAATGAGGGAGAATAAACTACAGGAAGTTTAATTAAAACAGAATAACATACCAAAAGTGGAGTGTGATATAATTTCTTTCCATCATTCAACCTGGTTGCATAGCTGACATATAGTGTACCCTCAATGGCTCAAAAACTGATTAGAAAAGTGAGGCTGTTGGGTGTGGCAGGAGGATCCCGAAAGTGTAAAGACACACACACGCACACAGGGGTGGGCAAAGGTAGATTTGCAGCTGTGAGTAAATGAAACACACAGTTTATTCTTGAACTATTATTTATTTATTTATCACTGTATTATTTATTTATATTATTTATTTTATTACTATTGTTATTATTTTGTAATGAAGGCAGTAATTTGAACACTTAAAAGATTGTACCTAAGTTCACCGTGCCCCTGTGACATTCTTTTGAGTTGATAAAGCTATTTTACTAATCATTACCTGTGTATATTTTTCCACGTGAACAACTGGAAACCTGCGTTTGCCCACCCCTGTATATATCCTTGACTGGGACCACGGTCAAGGGCAGGATGCTAAATAATCACTCAAACACACATACACACATTCCAATTCTCCAAGTCCTACTACTTCCATTCCAGACAACCTACTACTTTCTCATATCACAAATAACACTGGAGAACTACAAAGAGTTCAAGGACAAACAGTTACAACTTTTGCTGCATTTATATTTAAAACATGAAGCTTCTGCTTTACTCATGTAAACACTTCCAAAAGAATCATCTTGGAAGCTAAGAGAATATGATCATTAAAATGAACTACAAACAAGTATGCTCCAGAGCAGTTAACCTGGCTACAAAATCCTTTTATTACTTTATACAGGGAATTTCTCCAGTAACCATAATGAACCCAAGGCAAGGGAAATAAAATGGCTACTGCAGGATTTCTAAAGGGAAGCAGACCATTTGGGTAGAAAACTCAATTTATTATACATTTACAGCAGTTTGCAAGGAAAATAAAAATATGCTGTAATCACCTTAAGATGTGAACCCAATAACCTCCTACACAACTGCAATTTTAGGGGTGGAAATGTGTTTTACGGCAGTAAATTATTATGGTAAGTGAAAATGCAAGTTTTTTCTTAATAATATTTTTCTTCCTTTAAACCATGACCATAAAATATGTACCCTTTCAGATTATAACCTGGCAATCTAAAACTACCAAAGAGCGTTTCCTAAAATTCCATTTATTCTTCTCTTCTTCCTGGCAGAAATGTTAAAAAAAAAACCTAGTGCTTTTTCTTTTCCAGGAAAAAATGTCATATTTAAAAGCATAGAGGGAAAAACCCTACAGAATCTTGGCAGAAACAAACACCATAAAATAAATAATAATGTTTGAATATTTGAATTAATAGTATTAAGACAATAGATAAATAATACAAATGGTAAGCAACAATGATACGAAAATAAGAATAAAATTTGCTTAACAGTGTCAAATCATACCTTAAAAGCCTGAGTAATTCTCCCAGGAAAATGAAAGAAGGAACCATGTGCTACGCAAACACAAAAATTAACTATGTACTACACGAACACATGACACTTCTCACAGTACTTCTCACAGAATGATACACTTCTGTTTTTTTCTACGTTTTGTCCATGAGAGAGTAAGATAAGGGAGATAGGTAAGACTAAGAATAAGATACTTGGATGCTGTGATTTGCTTTAGTTTCTCATGGCTTTTGATTGAGGGTTCCTAAATTCAGTCAGAAACTTCTCCTCCCATCTTTGATCTTAGGAAGGTATGAAAGGGGGCAACCTCACCCTATCTCTTCCCCTTCCCCTGCTTTCCTCTTCCCACACCTAGTTTGGACTTCAACTCTCACCAGAGTGACGGTCTCCTCTCCTGTTTTCTCCACAGTGAATCTATAACTTTTAAGTCTCCACACACTTGTTCTTTTTTCCTTCATGTTGCAACTTTTTTTGCCTTCAAATATTCCTTTTGGTTCACACTCACCTAAGTACCACAAGTGCTAGAACATGAACGATGCTGTAAGCAAATGCGCACTTTTTTCGCGTATACATTAATTACATCCCTCAGCTCCACTGAGTGGCCTCCGCAATGTCCCATCCAACTGTTATACATACTGTTTCATGTCACATGAGATTGAAGGAGGCACAGGGTTAGACTAATCACTAATTTACCCTGTTCCTCACAGACAAGCTTCTTCTCTGAATTTGAGAGTAAACAAGCAGGTCTCAAACATGCCCACATTTATCCAGCTTCTACCCATTTTGGTCTAGTCACAGTGCCTGCGCCCTCCAAGGGCACACTTCGCAGGATGGGATACGCAAAAGTTAGTTCCCACACCAGGCGAGAAGGTATCGAATGAGTTCAGATTGCCAATTGTGGTCACGACAAGCCACACCCCAGAAAAGGAGAATCATACCTTTGTAATCGCAGTGAAGACCTTTTCCAGAATGGCATTTGGCTGGGCGATCTGTGGTCCATTGACCTGAATGTTGAGGGCTATCGCACATGGTTTGGCTACAAACCTAAAAAAAAAAGGTCCTAAGTTATTCGTTCTATAGTTGTCCTTAATGTCACCTGTTACACATTACTCAATTTGTCCCCAAAATACCATTTTATTGGATGGACATCGCCAACACTCATGCTGGTAACTGCACAACTGATTTAACGGGTTTTTTGCTCCTTCAGTCCCACAGCAGGAGCAGGAAGAAAACCTTTTAAAACAGTTAAACCTCTTGACCCTCAAGTTCTAATGAGACTGAACAGATAGACTATTAAATGACAAACATCAGCGTGTGAGATATATCAGCTAAACAAATCATGGCTTTTGGAATGGTATAATTTATGCTTTCTTACTGACACCTGAGTAGCACTAGTCAATGTTATACTTTTCCTATGAGACAGTGTTTACTAAGCATGTGATTACACATGCAGAGGGTGTGCTTTTGATCATCCCAGTCATAAAATGGACTATCTTTGTTTCTGTAATCAAAGTGTTCTATATTCAGTTCCAAATCTTTATGGCTTTTTAATGTTTTCTGCTTTGTGGTTATTTGCATCTTTCTCATAAGGAGTAATGAAGGGTGTCAAACAGCATGATATCCCAGACAAGCTGAAAAGTCTGAAATGATTACGAGCACCAGCAGCAGGTGACTATGTCAAGAACAGGAAGCCTCAGTTTCATGTTCGATGTGTGAGGTATGAAAGAAGTACAGGCAGGGGGCATGGGGCCCCAGTGGTATGGCGACATGTGTCCAAAACCTTTTTAAAAAGAAAAGGTATTGATTGTCCTGACTGGTGTGGCTCAGTGGGTTGGGCACTGTCCCACAAAACAAAAGGTCGCCGGTTTGATTCCCAGTCAGCACGCCTGCCTAGGCTGCAGGGTTGGTCCCTAGTCAGGGCACGCACAAAAGGCAACCAATGGATGTTTCTCTCCCTCTCTTTCTCCTTCCTTCCCCATCTCTCAAAAATAAATGAGTAAAATCTTTTAAGAAATGAAAAGAAAAAGCATTTACAAATTTAAGGGCTGTTTTATACTAAATGTTCAAGAAATAAGGCTCTGTAAGTGTTCCTTTTTAGTAGTGGCATTTAACACGTTCTACTAATACAAAATCATATAATAATGTAACATATGAAAGTGTCAGTAAGATGAATTTAATGTTGGCCAACAGCAACAAGGGATAAATGTGCAAAACAGATCATGAGCAAATCTTAACCGAAGCGTTTTGCAACAATCGCAGATGAGGTCATAGAACAATAAACCAAGCAGGAATTTAAGAGAGTCAAGAAGTTCACTCCATAGAATCTCTTCAAAAGCAACTTCCTCAGCTTTGCTGTCATTTTCCAGCAGCTTACAAAAGCATTCAAAAAGGTTCTTCTGGTGTCTCCTACACAATACCACATTTTATACCTCTCTCCTATTTCACTTTTAAGCTTCAGACTACTTTTTAAAAACTCTTCTCTACATTTTGAGAACTAGTGCCGTAGCACTGTGAAGGCAGCATACCCCTTGATCACCAAACATTACATTTTGATAATCAAAGTCATTAAATAAATGTCATGCTCAGTAAACAGATTTTTAAAGCAATGTCCAAGGCTAGGTGGGAACCATCTCTGCTACCAGCTGGCTGTGGCAACCTCGCGGCAGAAATTACTCTCTCTGAGCCTCAAGATCCTCTCACGTAAAAAATTATAATAATTACATATGCATATAAATGGCATGTGTATACAAGCACATGTGTTTAAACATAATGTTAAACATTTAACATATGTTACAACATAATGTCACAGAGCGCCTGTCTCAAACTCACGGGCGGGAGCCATGTGCATGTTTTCCTATCGCAGCATTTCCACTCCGGGGCCTTTCTGGGCCAAGGAACCCAGTTACTCAGCTCCCGCTATGCTGTGCCAAGCCACGTGCAGCCTACAGATTCTAAAGCACCAAGCAAAAAAGAAGAGACCAGAAAACAAGACAGGCAATAGAAACAGACAAGGGTCTCAGGCACAGTAACCACTGGTCTCGGTTTGCCCTCGCATTCGGGCTGTCCTTGCATCGCTATTAATGGTGCTGCCTTTTCTGCCAAAAGTATCCCTGTTTGATATACTGCCACAATAATTTTTTAAAGTGTCCTCATTGGGACTATAAATTGTAATAACGACCATCATCAGGCCGAGTGGGGTTCAGTCCACACCTACAATGCCATTAGGGATCTTGTTCATCTGTACCTGGCCTTCTCTGAGGACCCAAAACTTTCCAGCTGCCCTCTCCATCCTCCTGGCCTTCCAGGGTGCTGTGCCCACCCTTAGCACAGTACAGGTGGTATGAACACATGTTCCCCTCATCCCTGTGTGTGTGGCCTCTCTGAAGGCAGGAATGGCCTCAGCGACAGTCCCCATCTATGGAGTCTTAGCACACAAACTCATTTAATCCTCCCTTGGCAGGATGAGGTGGGATTGTCTCACTCCCGCTTTGCAGAGAGGGTCAGAGAGATCCGTAGCCTCTGCCTCCAGGAGCAGGGAAGCAGAGGATGGCATATTTCTTTCCCATGAAGGGTGATGTTATCATCAATTTCCCGTTTTGATTTACTGGTCAGCTGGGTACCAAAATCTGAGGATTAGGGGGGATGAGTATGGTATGATGCATGACAAAATTAACAGAATTTAACTCAATTTAAAGATCGAAGCTTTTTTCTGAATGGCTTATGGTGGGGATGCACAATAAATTAAACCACATGAACCTTTTGAAGTTATTATGTTACAGAATAGTTTTATACACATGCCTGGCATACTGTGGGCCCTCAACAAATATCTGATGGATGAATGAATGCACAAATCAGCTAATTCAATGTAAGGCATCCTTACTATCTCTCCTATAGAGGCTGTGCATTTTAACTCCCTTGAATACCCACATCTACTCAGGGTCCTCGTCTAGGACTAGAAACCATTTCTAAAATTCCCATTGTCCCTGCAAAGTCAAAGCTGCCCCAGCAGCAAGCACTTGTATGGGCTCCACTGACACTTCACGAGGCATTTTCCTTTCAATGGATCTAGCAGAGACACTTAATTTCCAAGATTTAAAAAACTTCCCAAGGTAGGCAGAAAACATTAATTTCAAATCCCCTATGAGAGGAAAGATATAATTTTTATCTTCCTAATAGTATCCATGAGTACTTGAAAATACAGAAAGCTTATGTGTGTTTACTCTCCAAAGAACCTGTGAATCACTGCTAACATTTTTCTTTTCAGAGAGCATATGAGACACCAAGTAAAAGCCATGGCATAACTACCTACTGCCATCGTCCATTAGAGAAAAGCTGGATTTTTCCTTCCACCCAACACTGGCTCTGACAGAAGTAAGTGCCGAAGAGCCGACTTTCATAGGGTTGTCTTAAAAGAGACAGAGAAATGAATGCGGGTAGAGTGCCTACAAAATAACAGTTAAAAGGAAATGTGTCTTTTCAAGCTTTGAAGATGACCACTACCTGGAAACATTCACCTAATTCCTTGTTTTTTAATCAAAAGCAGCAATACCCCCTTCAAAAGATCAAACATGTATAAAGTTCTTTCATGTAGTATAACATGCTATTCAAAAGTAAAAACAAGAATAAGGATGCAAGCTCTGATAAATACCAGTCTCAATTTGAAAGGAGAGAACACCAAAAATATTCTTACTTTTTAATTCCATTTGACAATATATATTTCTATTTTGTAAACATGAATTAGATATTTCTGCAGTGTGACATACTGTGGGCTATGCTGTGGCTAAAGGTATTTAGAAAACACAAAGTGATTCCTGCAGTCAGACACATTTACAATATGGAAAGGAGATTAATAAAAAAATAACGTTAACTACGTATATGTCAATTCTAACTACTCAATACTATGAAATCATCTTTAGTGGGAAGCTTGGCCAGACTCAGGCCTTTCTCACTCTAGCATTTCTTCCACTTTTCAAAATAATTGGAAGGCTGTGGTGGTAGATACACAAACCTACGCATGACAAAATTGTATAGAATTAAAATCATACACACAAGTACAAGGAAAACTGGGTAAATTTGAGTAAGTTCAACAGACTGCATCAATGTCAGTATTCTGGTTGTGAGATTATACTACAGTTTTACAAAATGTTTCCATTGGAGGAAAATGGGTAAAGGGTGAATGAGCTCTAGTATACTACTTACAATTGTATGAATCTACAATTATCTCAATAAAGATTTCAATTAAAAAATAATTGGAAGGGACATTCTGCCTTTGATATGGAGGAATGAGCTCCTAATACACTGATTTTTTTTGTCTTTAAAAACTCTATACAACATACCAACCCTCCAAAACAAAACAAAACTACCTGAGGGCCTAGAGGCTGAGTTAAAGCAAGTAGACTTTGGAGATGAGCCAAAAGTTGGAGCAGGAAACCAGGAGACAGCAAGCTCCCTGTCTTTTTATTTATTTATACATTTATTTTGCAGCTTTACTGAGATCAGACAATCAGAGCAACAGATTTAACTGTGATAGGAAAACATACTCTCTAATAGGGGAAGCAGAGAAGGTACCTGGGGAAATCAGACTGACTGGAGAACAATGCACGGGAAAAACCAGAGAAGCTGACCCCCAATTCTGTGTGTAAAAGAAGACTGCTCAGGCTGCCCTACGAATCATGAACGCACAGGATAAACTGAAAGCAGCAGGAGCTGAGGTTGAAGGAAGGCGACCAGCCCCTGTCCACAGCAGGCATGACAGGCCACAATCTGCATCTAAGTAAATTGCTTATTAACACAAAACATAAACACTTCTCAGAGCAATGTAAAAAAAAAAAATCCAGAATTTCCATGACATAACTTGCACAATGTCCAGGATACAATCTAACATGTTGATGAAGAAGAGGAAACTATGACCCAATTTTAGGGGAAAAAACATGGAAAGGCATTCAGTGAACTTAAAGATAGGTCAATATAAACTATGCAATCTGGAAAAAAAAAAAAGAAAGAAAAAGTAGAAAAAAAAAACAGACCTAGAAGACTTGTGGGACAATTTCAAAAAGGCTAACCTATGGGTAACTGGAATTCCAGGAAAAGAAAAGGAGGGAGGCTGGGGAGAAGGAAATATTAGAAATAATAGTCTACAATTCTCCAAATATGATAAAATACCAGATTTTTTAATTAAAAAAAAACAGATTTTTAAGAAGCTCAAGAACCCCCAAAAGAAAGAAGTTCAAAAAGAGAAAAACCTAGACAAATCATAGTCAAACTGATGAAAATCAAAGAGAAAGAGGAAATATTAAAAGTCACAAGACAAAAATGGCCTATTATATACAAAGAACAATAGTTTGAGTAAGGGACTTCTTATCAGATATAATGAAGGCTCAATGATAGTGAAATGACATCTTTAACATGCTAGAAACACACAAAAAAACCTGTCACCCCAAAACTCTACATCCAGCAAAATTATCCTTCAAAGAATGAAGGTGAAAGGAAAACTAAGCAAATTTGTTTGCCACCAGACTCCCACTTCAAGAAAACTAAAGGAAGTTCTTTGGGCTAAAAGGAACCAAAACCAAAGGGAATTTAAATCTTCAGGAATGAGTGGGGAACATAAGAAATGGCAAATATACTGGTAAATCCAAAAGTGCTTGGAAGGTCTTTGAACGAAATTACAACCTATTAATAACATGAAATAGTTACCTCCAATTATGAGTAATAACATGTGCCCCACCCCAGAATGTACTGGAAAGGAACCTAAGTATGGACATGTGGACATTCAAGAAAGGAGCAATAGGGAGAAGTGATTGAATCAGTCCACTGCTTGACTGCCTGCACTTCCATAGACTCCAAGATGGAGTGACCCATAATGGAAGGGCTGTGGCTTTGGTCGCATAACTGTTAAACATTTTTAATGTATGAAAACAGTATGGATTGGATTGTGAAAGCTAATATATGGGTGCATGTTTAGATATACAGGTGTGCATGTGCCCGAGTGAGTAGGTGTGTTTGTATGACTGAGTGTTCTACAGTCTCATCTAAGGTAAAACTTATGGGAAAACACATAGGTAGTGGAAAGAAACCCAGGGTAGAGACAGGAAACCTGATATTTTCTAGCAGTTACTATGTGTCAAGTGCTTTGCTGAATAAACTTTTTTAAAGCCCAATAACAACTCTCTGAAGTAAATATAAGTCCCATTTTACAAAAATATAAACTAAATTTCAAATAAGGGATCTGCCCAAGGTTTTAAAGCTTAGCTTAGACAAGATTAAGACCCAGTCAATCCTGACACAATTTATTCATACGAGCAATATTTTTCCCTTTTCCTAAAATAATAAAAGATATGTAGATTAAAGAGGTATTGTTAAAATATCTGTGATACGGTCATACACTTTCACTCAGTATTCCTACTTTTATGAATTAAGTAATTTTAGGACTGTATCAATGTAACTACTCTTTAACTGTTAAGGAGTTGAAATTACCTTCAGCCCTTGGAAGGGAACCATGAGGACGATGTGGCCCCCAGTGAAAATGAGATTGACACCCCTGATCTAAGGAAATCTGTCCAACAAAGGAAAAAGCCATGAAAGTAAAGATTTTCATGCACCATTATTCCTAATAGAAAAATTGGTGAATAATTCAATGATCCGCTAACAAATAGCTCATAGAGAACCTATGCTACATCAGCCCTGCTCTGAGTGTTGGAGACACAGCAGAGAACAAAATCCCTGCTTTTGCGGAGCTGATGTTCCAGCAGTAGGGAGATAAAAAAGGAAGTGGTGTTAGCTAAAGGGTGTGTAGGCTTATTACACTAAGTAAAATAAGGCAGACAGAGAAGAACAAATACCATGTAATGTCACTGACATGTGGAATTTAGAAAAAAACAAAATAAATGAACAAACAAAACAGGAACAGACTCATAGATACAGAGAACAGACTGATACAGTTGCCAGATGGGAGGGGGATGGGAAGCTTGGTGCAAAAGCTAAAGGGAATAAGAAATATAAATTGGGAGTTACAAGATAGTCATGGGGATGTAAAGTACAGCGTAGGGAATATAGTCAATAATATTGTAATGACTGTGTGTGGTGCCAGGTGGGTACTAGAATTTCGGGGGAGCACGCCATGCTGTACACCTGAAACTAATATAATATTGACTGACAACTGTAATTGAAAAAAACTTTTAATTAAAAATAAAAAAATAAAATAAAGCAGTGCATGTTATGCCAGACAATGAAAAGTACTATAGAAAAAAAAATAAGCCTGCTAAGAAGGATAGACTTGCAGTTTTTAATATTTAATAATCTTGTCAGAGAAGGCCACTGAGAGTGTGAGAAGACTCCTGAAGAGGAAGTAAGAAAATAAACTAGAAAGAAAAGTGGGGAAAAGGACATTCTGGAAAAAAACAGCAGCCAAAGGCAAAGGCTCTGAGGAAGGAGTATGACCGAGACATAGAAGGCACATCCAGAAGGCCAGTGCGGCCGGTGCAGAGCTAGTGAGAGCGAGAGGAGAAGGGGAGGGGCAGAGAGGGCGGGAGGCCCCATCGTCTGCCTTGTGCGCTATTTGAAGGACTTCGGTTTTTATCCTCAGTGAGGCAGGAAGCCTCTGCAGGACACCGAGAGGATAACCTAAATGACTGATTTCCATTTTAACAGAATCACTGGCTCTGTTGGGAAGAGGCTGAAGGGCAGCAAGGATGGGAGCAGGGAGGCCAAGGCGGAGGTTACTCCGGGCATCCAGCCAGCAGATGACAGTGGCTCCCTGGGAATTGTGGCAAAAGACGGGGCGAGAAGTGATCAATCCTCACAGGTTTTTGGCCAGAGCACCTGAAAGGATAGAGTTAGGTTGGAAGGTGGCAAATGTAAGGTTAGCTTATTAGGCTGTTAGGCTTCTAAGTGGAAATGTCAAGGAGGCAATTGGATATAGTATTCTGGAGTTGAGCAGAGGTTTGGACTAGATACTCAGATTTGGAGTCATCAACATGCAGATGGCATACAAACCCGTAAGACTAATGAAGTCACCTGGGCAGTGCATGTAAAATAAATGAGAGGAGATTCAAGAAATAAACCCTAGGGTGACTCCCATGTTTAATGTTTAAATAAACTAGAGTACAAAAACTCACATGAAATATTATATAGCTCATAAAAAGGATACTTTCATAAACTACAGGGAGGGGCAAAAATAGGTTTACAGTTGTTTACATGGAAGATAATGCATTAATAAATATAAGAATAAACTGTTTTACATACTCATAACCGTAAACCTACTTTTGCCCAGCCCTGTGTATGTGAACCAGGAACCTGGATAATGCAATGGCATTTTGTAAGACATGCTATGTATAAGAAAAGGATAACTCCACAATAAAGCATGACACAGGAAAAAATCTGAAAAGTGAGTCAATATGTTTTATCAGAGGAATTTAGCATTATACTTCCTTTGTGTTCCCTCTACTGTTGAGAAACAATAAAATCCAGGTGTCATTCTTAAAAGTAGAATGAACCTAGCAGTGAAAGAGAATTATGAACTGGGCCTATACATAGTCCATGCTCTCCAAGAGCTCAAGAAATACTTAACCTTCAGATTCTACTGAGCCTTCATTTTTGTGACTTCAGTGGATTTGAAAAGTGGTGCACAGTATAGACTGTGTAACAGAAAGCAAGCACCAGGCATGCCTTCAAAGATAACATTTCAGCATTTTTCTGCTCCCTCCCAGTTCACACACTCTATCACGTTTTTATACATTACTATATTTTAACTAAACAAAATTGCATCAAGCTATATGTGTTTTGTAATCTGCTTTACATTCCTACTTAGAACATTTCTCCCAGGAAATTACATATCCTGGAAAAACACAGTATTTGATGGTTACATTGTCTTAGGTTGAGCTTATTTTTTGCTGTTTTAAAGACTCAGGAAGCAGCTGCTGGACCCTTTCTGAGAGGAGTACAAAGCTGTGGTCAAAGTGACAAAATGTTACCACAGTATAGATCAAACAAAGGTGAATTTAAAGGATTAAATTCTTCCAATTAACCACTGACGTGACTTGTCACTAAAGGATAACTCTTCATTGTTCCATGAGTTTGAGCTCTACCATTTCCATTTCTATCACCCTTACCAGCTAACACTTTCAAAGTTGTACAGAAATCATAAAGTTTCGAAGAGAGCCCTGGCTGGGTGGCTCAGCTGGTTAGAGCATCATCCCAATACACCAAGGCTGAAGGTTTGATCCCTGGTCAGGGCACATATGAGAATCAACCAATAAATGCATCAATAAGTGGAACAACAAATTGACATTTATCTATATCTCCTTCTCCCTCTCTCCCTCTTTTCCTCTTTCCCTCTCTCCCTCCCTAAAAACCAATTAAAAAAAAAAAGCTTTGAAGGTGAAAATTTCTAGACTCTTCTATATCCTGAATTTTTACATTTTTTAAGATTTAAAAAATATTTGAGGTAGTTTTCTTCCTTAATTTTATTTTTAAGATTTTATTTATTTATTTTTAGAGAGAGGGGAAGGGAGAGAGAAAAGAGGGAGAGAAGCATCAACATGTGGCTGCCTCTTGTGTGGCCCCTACTGGGGACCTGGCTTGCAACCCAGGCATGTGCCCCGACTGGGAACTGAACTGATGACCCTTTGGTTCACAGGCCTGCACTCACTCCACTGAGCCACACCAGCCAGGTCATTTTTAACAATTTTCGACGACCAGTAGAAAATGGGGAACAGAATAAAAATAGGCAAGTGGAAGAAAAGAAAACAGGAATATCAATAAGCATACAAAAGGACACTCAACTTCATCAGGAAAATGCAACAATACCATTTCCCACCTTTGAGGCTGGGTGTGATACTGTGAAATATAGCTGAAGATTTGGAAAAACAACAATGCCTATAAAATGCTCATGGAAGTTTAGTAAAGCATGCATAGAGGGTACAAATGCGCATAGTTCACAAACAAGCAACAATGACCTAAAACATGTGAAAAGATCATCATCCTCAATTTTAAAAAAAACTGGTATCATTTTCACCTGTAACATCTGAAAAAAATTAAATTTTGATAAATTCCAACACTGGCAACAGTAAGGAAAAACACCTACTGTGGTAAACTGATGCTGGGTCTCTGAACTGGTCTAATTCATCTCTGAAATGCAATTTACTGGTATTTGGCAAATTGTTAAAATACATAAGCCCTTGTGGGCATTAGTAGTTTTATATCCTATTAAAAACATACCCTACAGATATACCAGCATTTTTAAAAATACAGTTTATTGCAGTATTGCCTGAAACAACAACAACAACAACAAAACAAAATATAGGAAACAAAAATTTGTCAGAAGGATACATGTGAAATATGGTATGTCCACACAAGGGAATTCCATTAGGTTGTTAAAATGAGATAGATCTGTTGTTCTTCAAGACACAACAGTAAACATAAACTGCAAGATACAGAACAGTATAATAGCCCATTTGTGTAGTTAGAAACACTTTTATCGGAAGAGTAGCAAAAAATTTTTAATGGTGATACTCTTTCAGGGTTAAAAAGATTAATTTTTACTTTTCTATACTGTTTAAAGTTTGTACAAATGTATGATTTGTATTTATTTTAAAGGTAAACAACATTTCAATACCTTCAATGCATAGCTAATAACATGGAAATGCTCAGAAACAAGGGGTAAAGTAATATTTATATGATATTATTTATAGATAAATTTCTGACATATGAGGAACAGAATGAAGAAACAAAATGGAGTCACTATAGTCAGGCTGCTAAGTTACTAAAGCCAAGTAGGCTGGGACATGAAGAAACAATTCCATCCCTGTTTTAACAAGCCTGGGAACTTCAGCTTCTGAACTTTCCAGTCCTACATCAATGCCTGGATATACATGAAACCTGCAGATGGACCTCTGATTACCATTGAAGGGCCAAGGAAACAATGCTCACATATCCAGGCTGCCTGAAATTGAGTATGCAGCCACCAGTCACTTACGGGATTACCATCTCACACCAATCCGGAGACTAGGAATTCAGAGCTGGTTCTTCTCAAGAATGTACATTTCATGATAAAAACTCTTAGTTGCTCCTTCTTCTTTGGAAGACTCTGGGTGTTTCTGGTTTGCAAACCCTAAGGCCCTTGAATAAATCTTTGTCATTTGTTTCTAACCAAAGCCTCCTGATTCCATTTATGCTCAGCTGACACATATAAAAGCTGAGCACAAACACTGAAAGGTCAACCATACCTCCTGCCAGATAATGGGGTTGTGCCTTACTTTAATATTCTTTTTTATGTTTTTCTATATTTTTCAACATCTTAAAATGAGAATGGAAACTTTTAATATCAAAATAAAAAAAATAAATATCTTTAAAAATAGAGATGAACAGTTTGATCTCCATGCCAGGTAACACTCAAAACCTCAAGGACACAAAAATTGAACATAGCCAGTCCTGAGATGGCTGTGTTTTAGCTAATTCCATGGAGCTCTTTAAGCAAAGGATTGAACTGTGACTGAGACAAGGGAGAGATTAGTAAAGGCAAGAAAAATAAAGTGCCATTTTAGTACCTCATTAAGTAAAGGATGAAATTCAAGTCAATGGGAGCACCAAGAGATAGAAAACTATGATGAAATTATATCAAGAAAAATGTTATCAACATTAAATAAATAGCCTGAGAAGTTTGAGATATCTCCAGAAAAAAAAAAATTGCTTTTGCCTGTGCTTGGAGAGAGAGACCACAGAATTTCTCTATTTCCTTATCTAGAAAATGAAACTCATAATTACATGCTGTCTTACATTGGAAAATATTTATAAATTATTGACCTCTTGAGACCAATTGAAAAAAGATGAAAAAGAGAGGAAGATGATATGCAGACTGGTGTGCAGGCAGAAGATAATACTCTTCTTAGGACAAAATACAATTTTTTTCCAGGTAGAATCTACTCTGAGCTTGCAGTACTGAAAAGCTAGTTAGTGTTTTTGAACCCTAGTTAAACCACAATTATAAAATGGAGACAATAAAAACTATTTGCAAATTTTGTGTAAGCATTGGCAGAATGAATACAAACCTCACACCACTGCATTCACCATCTGGAGAGTGTTCAATAAGTGCTGGGTAGTCTTAAATTTTTATTACAGGAAACATACTTTTCACACATTAGGAGGACCTCTAGCCTGTGCTGGTCGGAAACTCACATAGGAAGTTTGTTATGTGGTAGGCATTTAGACAGACAAGAGCAGGGCAAGGATGATGGGCCAGGTACAGAGGGTCACCAGAGCAGAAAAACCTGGGTACTTAGCAACAGGCAAAATTCAGAAAACAAGCACCTCACCCCTCAGGGTGACCTTTCCTCCCCTAGCATATGGACAATCATGAGGCTTAGACCCCCTGCCCACTCATATTGCTGGCCATTTGGTTTTGACCATCCCCTGACTTTCCTTCCCCTGGCAGGTTGCTAGTCAACTCCTTTACAGGAGGGACAAGGGGGCCAGAGAATAGCCTTTAAGCAGTAAGCCCCCAGGACAATGAGGTTCTGACCCACATCAAACACATGTAAGCCTCAGTTGTGTTTCATCTCCAGGCCCAGAAAAAAGCAACAAAACCAGGCAAGTGACACCATGGCTGA
Source organism: Anoura caudifer (assembly GCA_004027475.1). Taxonomy (NCBI): domain Eukaryota; kingdom Metazoa; phylum Chordata; class Mammalia; order Chiroptera; family Phyllostomidae; genus Anoura; species Anoura caudifer. The sequence goes on along the minus strand of PVKU01000590.1, from coordinate 137,530 downwards.
CATCAGGACCAGCTGCATTGACTAATGACACCTGCCCTAGTGCTGACCAACCAGTAAAGACCATGACCCAGAAAGGACACACCTGGAAAGCTGATGAATATTCTATCGGGACCTTCCACCTCCAAATAAATACTCCCCAGACAGAGGACCCAGTGCAGCTCTCTCTACGAAGCACACTCAGGGTTTTCTCTACCTCCTTCCCCCAGGCAAGTATTCCTTGCCACTCTCCATCTGCTAAGCGTCAAAGGCCCCTCTGCCTCTATAACTTGTCCTCTGAGCCCTCAAAACTCAGCTGGCTCACTTCTTCTACCTGTGGGACTTTCTAAGTAAACTTTCCCTCCTAGTTTGAGTCCTGGACCTGAACTCTTTCTTAGCCAGAACTCAAGTACTGAGATTGCTGAACCGAGGTCCTGTTTGACTCCACCAGTCTAACACCTGGTGCAGTTTCACTGCCAACAGTTACAAGAAGAACGTAAAAATGGCAAAAACTTATGAAAGAGCCAGAACATTTAAGAGTTTATTATGTCACTTGGTCCAGCCTCCTTCCTCCAAGACAGATTTTTTTCCTATAGAGAGATCCTTCAAAAGTTTCCTTCAGGCATGAGACTTCCCTGTACATTTCTTTGCAATTTCCTGTGAATCCATAATTATTTCAAAACAAAGGTTTAAAAAAAAAAAAAAAACTTCCCTTGGATTCTTTAGTTTTTTATCACACTTGACTCAAAATGTCCTTCCTCTATCATTCTTTCTTGCTGAAATGTAAATCCATTTCCTCCTTCCTCAGCCCTCCAGAGAGATGAATAGTACAGTGAATAACCTCAAATATTTGAAAGCACTGATTATGCGCTCTTCTCTCTTCAAAAAGAAACAGCCTGGATCCTATAAACCTTTCTGCAACCAGATTTTTCTAACTTTAAATTTCTACTTTTTAGTATTTAAGGAGTATTTTCTGAGTCTAACTTCATTCTATTCTTTAAGGAAAAGGAAGCGACCCTTAGACAATAGCTGCTTTTATTAATAATAATTGGCAGAAAGTTCGTGTTTAAAAAAATTCACATGCAGCTTTCTAAAGATTACACCGAAATCATAAATAGCCACAGTAAAGAGACCCGTCAGCCTAGTCCACTCCAACCCTACCATTATCAGAGGTGTAGATCAGAGATCGGAAGGCCACCAGCTGTGATAAACTGAGAGCTAAGATCCTTGTAAAGCACAGGCTGACCTGAGAAATGTCAACACTGTCTCTCCTTGCTATGCATGTCCAGGATTCTGGAAAAAATAAAATAAACAGAAACTCTAGACTTGTGGTATTTCACCATGAGTATATTTCGACTACTTGAGAAATGTGGAATCTAGCCATTAAAGGGTAAGTTCATAAAATTCTAAGAAATTGTGTCTTTAACAATGAAAAATATGCCCCCTGAATTTAAAATAAAATAAGATTTTATAAAATAAGATTTAGAAGGCAATAAAGATACTTATAAGAAGAAAAAACTCTATAGCATATATTTACATATGAAAATACCCTCGTAGTCTGGAAAGTCTTTAAGACAGGACCACTAGGAGTAAGCTGATGATTTTTTCATTGCATTATGATGCTACAAGTTAGGTCTGGGAGAGTTCAAAGCCTTCCTGTAATGCATTAATCCTTTAATTCCACTACATTTGCCAGGTGCCTTAAATTCACAAGCGCTTTCATGCTTTGTCTCAGTCAGTCTTCCAAACGTCCCCAAGGGATAAGCAAACAGATTTTATTACCACTGTTTTACAAAAGAGGAAAGGAGTTCTTTCAGTGTTTCAGTGACTTGAACTAAAAATTAAGGGGTAGTGGTACATGTTTGTAACCCTTGTTATTCTACACCAAGAACTGTGTTCTCCCAGTATTTCTGGCTGTTTTCAATTGGTCACACATGCTCATGGATCTGTGACCATCTTTCAGTCTGGGTATCAGTATCACAAGGACCGTCCACTGCTGCCTCAAAACCACAAAATTTGGTCATCAATGAATAACGCCTGCTTTCACTTCTGGTCCACCGCTGAAGATTTCTAGGTGTGTGCAGATGTCAACAGGGATAATGACCTTTAGTCTGATGGTAGATTACTAATAACAAAATGACTTTATGGAATTTCAAAATAGAATCAGCAATTCATGAAAGAGAGAATCATAAAGGTTTCCATTTAAGCTTATGATCTACCAATATCCTAAAAATTCCCCTCCCAAAAAATTTGACAGCCTAACACCAATTGTAGCGCTACCTGTCATGTTCCTATTTCACAAGCAAACATAACTCTGAAAAACAGACACAATGAAACACAATGACAGGAATGGAGAATAACTAGGAGAGCTGAGTCTCAACATTAGGATAAACAGTTTTGTCTTCTATCAAATGATAAAAGTTGGATGATGGCCCCATGTAATGCATTGAGCAAAATGCAGGACCGAGCAGGTCCTCAGTGAGTGGTCTCCATCACCCCTCCCAGTCCCACCCACCCCATTATCATTTAAAGATTCCTAAGGACTCAGCAAATTGCTTCATATAGACAGAGATTGAGTCTAATGAGAGCATTACAATGTTTATTTAACTGTCATAATAATTTGCTTTAATTCAAGGCCTTATACTTTTTAGAAGTAATCAATCTCCTAACTTCATTTGACTTCATACTGAGTCTTACCTAACTTTTAGAAGGTGAGGAAACTGAGGTGGGAGGAGGGTACTGTCCCCAAACCTAGAAGCCAAGCTGACCCAGAACACACAGCTTCTCTCAGTTGCTGTTTCCTATTCTTTTCTCCTATTGGACATGCTATTCCAGGATTGAATTGTGTTGTGAAAATGTGAACCTAACAAATTTGTTTGCAGATGATTTGCTTGCAAATCCTTCAAGTTCTTCTACAACTTTTTCACAACTCCCTCCCTAGGTCAGCAATGCACAGTGTGTGTTGCAGGCAGGGAGCTTTCACATCACACGTTCACATGGCCTAGAGGTTTTCTCTAAGACAGTGTGTATCCTTGAGGATCTTGTCTGGAAAACAGAAACCATGATATATTTTTAACAAAGAGAATTTAATATAAGGACCTAGTTAAATTGGTACAGGAGTAGTAAAAGATACAAGGCAACCCTGAGATGTCACAGAGGAAGTCCTAGGTAGGGGTGAGGGAACAGAGTAGAGGTTGGGGAGGAACCCCCCTTCCCCCACCCTACCATAGATCTAGACCCAGACCCCTAAGGAGAAGGCAGTCCCCAGCTGAGGACGATGACTTAGGGGGAAAAGTCAGAAACCAGGATCCATTGCTGAAAACAAACCACCTCTACTGGTGAAGAACACTGTTGAAGTGACACTTCCAGGAAAGGAGGTAAATAGGAGAAGCGTGTCTGCTGTCCCTCCTCCAGGCACGCAGACCTCTCTAGCACCCCATATTGGCAGAAACCACAGGAAAAGCGTGGCATCAGAGCCATGTGGTTTTTAGGGCCACAGTCCCAATGCCACAAACAATATTAGAAGGGTGCGTTTGTCACTCAGAGCCGATAGCTCAATAACCAGCACAGTGTTCCTCCCATGTTCACAATCTTCAGTCTGAGGACGCTCCTGTCAGCTGGGCTTCCATCTTCCTTTGACTGCTGCACACAGCTGATGTGTGTCGGTGGATGCTGGATAAGAAACTGAAGGGATACTGACTGGCCAGGACTTTTATTTTCTCCCTCTCCCATTGAAAATCTTCTGCTGTCATGCCTCTGGCACATGATGTGGGAACATCTGCATTCCAAAGAGTTTATTTTAGGAAGTCTTGGCAAACAAAAAGAAGCCAAGTGGCTTTGGAAATAGGTTGTCCTGGGTTCAAATCCTGTTTGACCACTTACGTACCACCTGTGAGATATCACCTTAATTGTTTCACCAATTAAGGTAATAATTGTCCTGAGTCAATCTTCCTGTGATGCAGTTATACCACCGGGACCACATGGGTTTTTTAGGAATTAAATAAAATACTGATGTAAATTCTCTGGCAGTAGGCAGGCAAATGCTGGTTTCCATCCCTTTATATGAGAAGAATAACACATCAAGAGGTTTCAGAGTTTGTGTAAACCCATACCAAGACCACAATGAATGCCACCATGAATAAACAACAAGAGGTTAAAGAGTTATTGATAATCAGCTTCTCTTTCTTGAGATCTTCATCTTGTACTTCCAGTTGGTCTAGAACTGCTTGTGATTCTGTGAGACTATCCCCTTAATGCCAGAAAAACTAAAAAGTGGTAAAGAGCTCATGAGATTAGGATCAAGTCTCAGAGAAGAGGTGGTAAGACAACTCTGAAGGCAGCAAAAGAAAGGGAGTAAACAGGAGAAAACAGAATAAAATATGTGCTTGGCTCTTGATAGGAAGCACGTGTTTCCCCATGAGAGCCATTTCGTTACCTTAATACGGTCTTGCATTATCCAACCCATGGCTGTAAGTCCATGGGATTTATAAAAGTTTAGTAATCTCCCGATTTACTGTCACCTTTCCATGGCTACTACCCCGGTAGTGCTGCTAGAAAGCACAGTGAATAGACAGAATGGTATTAAACCCCCAAACGTTTTGAAGGGAGCATTTATGACAAATAACCAAATCTGCAAACAAGCATCACAGCTCAGGTAAATAAAGGAACATGGAGGTCACTCCCACCCAAAGTTCTGCCGTGGATTCAGTGAGGCATTTTCCTGATGGGTAAAGCTTACAGAGTGAGGTAAATGAGGTCTTAAAGACCTGCAGAGAAGGCTCGCAAAAACGTTAGTGATTATGGTATGATACTGGTAAGGCAAGGATTTTTATCATAAAAATTTTTTTAAGCAAAAGTCAACTTTTTCTTTGTCACCTTTGGGAATTTACAAAGTAGAATTATTTCACAGGAGCTCAGAGTTGTATCCTCTCATCTAACTGCCCATTGGGTGTGTACATTTCCTTGGGTCTCCTCATCCCTGATGGGTTCACTGGCCGTGGTACTCACACCATAGACCAAAAGCATCGGCATCCCCTGAGACATCAGAAAGGCAGAATCTCAAGCCCAAACCAGTTGAATCAGATTCTATGTTTTAACAAAAATCCCCAAAGGATTCCTACGTACAGATGATTTCTAGTTAGACAAGCATGTTTCAGCTCAGTGGTTCCGAAATTGTGGTCCCCAGACCAGCAGCATCAGCATCACCTGAAAAGTCGTTAGAAATGCCATTTCTCAGGCCCCACCCTAACCTACTAAAGCAACACTTCTAGGGGTGGGGTATAGCACCCTGGGTTTGAACAAGCCCTCAAAGTAGTTCTGACTCACGCTGAAGCTGGAAACTACTGCAATAGCCTAGACTTGTACAGACTGGTCTTAAAGGAATAAACAAGGACTTCTCTGACGGCAGCCTACTGCAGCCTACTGCACCTATGAACAGCATTTTCAGAAAATTCTTCCTCGGAAATGAGCCCAGACGCCTCCCCATAACTCTACCTACTGGGCCTTTCCTACCGAGCGAATAAAGACCATAAATCACAGCCTTTCTTCCACATGACAGTCCTGCAATGTTCAAAACAGCTGTGACGTTCTGAATCTACTTTCTATGGACAAAATGTCGACACAGAAAAAGACACAGACAGACACAGCACAGATAAGGTTTAGATATATAATATACATGCAAATAACATGGTAAAATATGTTAATATTCTAGGAAAACCTATATTACAATTAATTTTGTAGGGTATGGTAAAGGCATTGCAACTATATTAAATCCTTTTCAGAGAAATGCATAAAATATATATTATATACATATTACACATACCTAAAATCTCATATTAAATGAGAAAGGAGTAAAATTATCATCTTTTTCATTCTAGAATAAAATATCAACAATCAGAAGCTACATTAACACAAAGTTTTTGGCAGCCCCCTCATTCACTGGGCTTATTGTCAATCCAGTCCCCTGAGTACAAAAAACAGTATTATTTTTATCTTTTTATTAAATAGGTTTCTTTCCTTCTGCAAATACAAGTCTTTGAAAGACCACTCAGGTCTCTCCATTCTTTCTCCTCCTCAGTCCGCAGCCCTGCTTCTCCTTGGCCATGGCATGGAGCAGTGCTGGACAGCGTGGAGGGGGACGCTGCAGAAGACTAAGACAGCTTCTTTCGCAAACACCACTTTTCACTAATTTCTTTCCATACAAATTAGTTCAATGACTGCCCTAACTGTACCAAAAATAACTTGGTACCGCTTATTAAACATCATTCAAAATTAAGCTAATGTAAACCACCAGCGTTATAAGCCTACCAACGGTTCATTAAACTGCACAATATTATCACATTACATTGAGAAAATTGGAACCGAGACTTGAAGGTCCTTTGGCACTTCCTTTTGCCTAAAAAATACTGCCTGCACCTACAGATTACAAACAACGGACTTCGGAAACACACAGGAGTTCAAAGTTCAATTTGAAATACAGTCCAGGGCAGCCCTTGAATGAATGGAACACCGAGGAAAGAAACATGAGCATGTTCACGGATAAAGGTCATCTATTTGCAGAAACACCCAGCCCTGCGCTTGGCACATAACTGGCAGACGATCGGAACATGCTAAGTTACACTTCATTCATTTGCTGCTAATGCAGTAACACAGCAACCACCACGGCACGCTGGGGCTTTACACACTTTCCACTATTGCTGCAGATTACTCTCCTGGAACACGTGCTATACAAACCCAAGGCTTCTGACTTTGCAGATGTCTAAAGGGCGTTGTCAGTACCTGCTGAAAACTTTGGTGCCCATCTCAAATGTTGTCTTTCCCAAGATTTTCTCGAACCTCTCCATGTCTCTCCCATTGTGCTGTAACAGTGTTGTATTTGCATCTCTTTGACACTGTCCTTAGTCCACAGAGAGCCACGGTGATCTGATCACTTGTCTTCTCCCCACCATCAGGTAGTGAGATTCTCAATGACCAGGGCTCACTCAGTCTCTTCTCTGAAAGCCTGGCACACACCACTATGGTACACAGTGTTGGCCTCCCACCTCCCTTCCTTTCTTGCAAACAAAACACCTCATTGATTTGGAAAGGCTACTTATCAATTAAAATTAATTGCGGACAATCATGAAAACCAGATTTTTATTTTCTAAACATCTGCTTTCTCTGTTTCCCCAGCAGCTACTTGGGGGTGTGGAGATGACTGAGAAAAATTTCCCTCCCTGATAAACAAACTCTTCAGTTTTTCACTCAGCCTTTTTCTTCTTCCTTCCTTGTGGTCAAAAAAGCAGTGTTGCAGGCAGTAGCGGCCTGGGTCTCTTCTGCCTTTGTGAAGCTCTTAGATCCAAACTATGGGTTAACGACCTGTGTGCACATGGTTCTTCACTGAGTCAGTGTTGGCCAGGTATTGTTACTTCCACCCAAAAGCATCACAAGAGTAGCTCCTGTTATCCCTGCCATATAAAAATACTTGAACACTTATTAAGATGTATTTAATTGAGCTTAATTTATTCAAGTAGTTAAAAAACACACAAAAGTTCTTGGTATCTCACTCATACCATTTCTCCCACTTTCTTCAAAATTTCACCTACATTACAGGGGAAACCACTTCCTACCTGCTACTAAGTGCTAACATGTTCAGCATACTATTCAAATCATGTTTTTAAATAACAAGGAAATTCTTGCTCAGTAGAGATTAGACTCCCAGTAACAAATAGAAAAAAAAATGTTAATGTGCTGTTCTACATGACACATGCTTTAAAAGATACTTTATAAATTTCAAAAGAGCCAACACTTCGCAATAAAGGAAGTGGCTGGACTGTATCAAAAATCCCACAACAACCTGGTCATGCGCCCAGCGCTTTGCTGCCTGCACATCACACAGATCTCAAAATCCGAGATCGCTGCCATCGGTTGTGGCTCCTTTTCAGTTCTCAAGACGAGTGCAATGCATTGTGTCAGAACACAGAGCAGCAAACTTTTGAATTTTATGACAAGAATCCAAACCAGGGAAAGTCACCAAAAAAAATCATTATCACAATAAGTCCTCTGACCGTGTTCTCAGATTAATCACTGCCCAGCACAGGAACCTTAGAGATGCACTTACCCAAAGTGGCTTTCGTTGAAGGAGCTGGACAGGCAGGAACCACCTCTATAACACCTCATTTTTTACTTTTGAAAAGTTGCTACTAACAAATTATAAACTTCTATTTCCATTCGAAGAAAATTATGCTCAGTGAAGCTCCTTAGGGCCCAAAGGTTTTGGAAGGCTATTCCATTTTTTAATTTAGATGTTTCCATTGTTCCTGTCAGAGATGAGTGATCTCTTGGCTCCCAGAGCTTGGAAACCCTCCATGGGGGAGCTTCCCAGATGCAAGTACAATTCTTTTCAACTTCAGGTCTTACTAATGTCATTTATTAGTTTAACATGACAACAGCTCATCTCTCACCCCTGACTCAGTGAAAGGAACCCAAGACATGCTGTCTGGAAGTACTTCATTTCAAACACATCTAAGAAGTCCCATTAGCAATTTTCTGGAACTGTCCCTTGAAATTCTTTTACTATCATTCCCTCCTCCCCTTCCCTCTCCCCCTGCTCTTCCACCAGCTGCTACAGTTACTTGCCAGTCTTCAAGGCAACTGCTGCACTCTTATCTCTCTCCAGATCCTTCTGACAAACCTGTCAGGCTTATGAGGTAGTCATTATCTCTCTGTGTTAGAGAGAAGTATGGCTCAATTTTGAACCGAATCCATGGGGCTCAAATAAGGGCTTCGGTGTTCCCACCGCAGCACACTGACTGTGAGATGGGAACACTCCCTCACAACACTGCCGCTCTCTCGGGCCGGGCTGGCCTCTAGGCCGGCCCCTGAGCCAGCTTCGGAAACTGTCTGGATCTCCCCCGCTGCTCTCCAATGCGATAACTGCATATAGCCTTGTCATTCTCAAATTCTGTTTACCAGGTAAGATGTATTTCCCTGAAGAGTTAAGCTTGAACCAATTCAGTCAAACTGCAAATAGAAATCTATATGTCTATAGGAAATAGGAAATAGTATTTTAATGCTTTCATAAACATAGGCAAACAAATTGTATTTATATAGCAGAAAGAAAAAGATTTTGGAAATCTTTCCAAAATGTATATACAGTATTTCATTAAAAGTAGACCATAAATATCTATTTCTTATTTAAAAAATTTTAAGATCATATCACTCTGAAACAAAATCTTCTTCCCACTTCCCAGGGTATTGCCAAGACTCTGTAATTTATGATGTGTGGTCACTAAGACTTCTTGGAAAATCTTACTAAGGCCAGCATTCCAGTAAATATCAACCAGCACCAAAACATTAACCCATATGTATGATGTGCACAGAATGACTGTTTAATCAGTTAACAAAGATTATTGAACATCTGCAGTGGGCCCAACACTGCTTCACATCACTAACTCCTGGAGCATTTGAAAACAGACCACTGACCCAAATGGCATAGGGCCTGGGGCATTAGCTTAGTCAAGAGCTCCCTGGGGAATCCTAGTGTGCCACCAGACTTGGGAAGCGACTGCGTTCACTAAGGGTATGGGGAGGGGAAGGGGCATGGGAAACAATGGCATTTGGGAAAGAAGTCAGTCTTAAAAGAGAATACGAACAGTCAAGCTCAGCAGATACTCCCTTCCACTGACCAAAAAAAGGAACTCAGAAAGATACCCATCTGCAGGGAGATCAACTGATCACTTTTCATCATGTCAGTGCTTAGTGACAGCTGGAACTGTGGGGCTGCAAAGAGATTGAGTGGTCAAAGGCCCTAGAGACACAGTAATGGGAATGTTAGGCAGAGAGCCATTGGTTAAAACCTAGGGGTGATATCACACAGCTTAGAGAGCTCTGTGTACCCAGAGTTGTGTCATAACAGGGAAAGAGAGCATGAGGAGTAGGAGGAGGGGGGGCAAGAGGCAGGAAGGCAAAGAGACACATACACATAGGTTTCCAGCAAAGTATGCAGCAATTCATGCAAGCATTCACTATGACATGTTCAGAAATCCCACAGATTTCAAGAATCATTTCTTACAGATAGGCAAAGCTGTTTTTATATCCTTGGAGGAAGTGTTTTAATAATGATCTTACTCTATAATTAGTACAATCATAATTTTATTTTTTTTGTTTACCCTCAATATTTATTTTATTTTAATATATTTTATTGATTATGCTATTACAGTTGTCCCATTTTTCCATCATTCCCCTCCACCCTGCACAACCCCTCCCACCCACATTCCCCCCTTTAGTTCATGTCCATGATTCATAAATTCTTTAGCTTCTACATTTCCCACATTATTCTTGCCCTCCCCGTCTATTTTCTACCTACCGTCTATGCTACTTATTTTCTGTACCTTTTTCCCCTCTCTCCTCCTCCCACTCCCCTGTTGCTAACCCTCCATGTGATCTCCATTTCTGTGTTTCTGTTCCTGTTCTAGTCATTTGCTTAGCTTGCTTTTGTTTTAGATGTGGTTGCTAATATCTGTGAGTTTGCTGTCTTTTTACTGTCCTATTTTTTATCTTCTTTTTCTTAGATAAGTCCCTTTAACATTTCATATAATAAGGGCTGGGTTATGATGAACTCCTTGAACTTGACCTTATCTGAGAAGCACTTTATCTTCCCTTCCATTCTAAATGACAGCTTTGCTGGATAGAGCAATCTTGGATGTAGGTCCTTGACTTTGATGACCTGGAATACTTCTTTCCAGCCCCTTCTTGCCTGCAAGGTCTCTTTTGAGAAATCAGCTGACAGTCTGATGGGAACTCCTTTGTAGATGACTGTGCCCTTTTCCCTTGCTGCTTCTAAAATTCTCTCCTTCATTTTCATTTTGGCTAATGTAATTATGATGTGCCTTGGTGTGTTCCTCCTTGGGTCCAACTTCTTTGGGACTCTCTGAGCTTCCTGGACTTCCTGGAATTCTATTTCCTTTGCCAGATTGGGGAAGTTCTCCTTTATTTGTTCAAATAACTTTTCCACTTGGTGCTCTTCCTCTTCCCCTTCTGGTACCCCTATAATTTGGATGTTGGGATGTTTAAAGATGTCCTGAAGGTTCCTAAGCCTCTCCTCATTTTTGTTGAATTCTTGTTTCTTCATTCTTTTCTGTTTGGTTGTTTCTTTCTTCCTTCTGGTCCACTCCATTGATTTGAGTCCCAGTTTTCCTCCCATCTCTGTTGGTTCCCCATGCATCTTTCTTCATTTCACTTATTGTAGCCCTCATTTGTTCATCTAATTTGCGACCAAAATCAACCAATTCTGTGAGCATCCTGATCACCGTGCTTTGAACCATGCATCTGATAGGTTGGCTATCTCTTGGTCGCTTAGATGAATTGGCTCTGGGGCTTTGATCTGTTCTCCCGTTTGAGCCATTTTGGGGTGTTTTTTTTTTGTTTGTTTGTTTTGTCTGGTCACGGCTGTTACATAGTGAGGGGCTGAGCCTTAGGTGTTCCCCAGGGTGGGGCAGCCCAGTTGCTGGGTAGTGACGCTGTATGTGGGGGCAGGGTCCAAGAGGGAACAACGGCACTTGCTCTGCTCTCTGTCAGATTCCAGTCCCTTCCACCACTTCCCCTTCGCCTGGATTATCTTCGTGCAAATGTGGGACCGCCTAGTCAGCCAGCCACCTTGCACAGCCTCACTGGGTCTACACCGTTGCCACCCAGTGCCTGGGGTCTTGCAGCTGCTGCCTGCCTGGTTGGGTCCACCATCCTCCACTTTTTCCTGCTGCGACTCTGCCCCTTTTACAGGAGTTCAACCATAATTTTAAAAGACAGGGAGCCTTATGCTGTTGTTCAGAAGGGGCATTGAAAAAGTATTCCCCACCTTCTGGAATTTACTATATTGCAGCTCCACAGAGCCAAAGAGGAGACAGACAATTAGATCATATGGTAGAGGCAGCTCTGTTTTACAGCACAGAGAAGGACAAATAACTCTAAATCTTCAGATCTGGGTCCCAAACTGGATTCCCAATGGTGAGTAAGTGAAAGATAACATGAACAGTGACTAAATTACGACACATCCTTTAATGTCCTTTAAAATAGTTATGTGTTCTTAAAGCAAAAAAAAAAAAAATCATTCACTGCAGAATTGTTCATAAGAATAATCTCTCAGCTATGTTGTCCCAGTACACACTACAGTGCTAGTTCAGTGCATTTGCAAATTAAGATTTGCATCTTAATTTTCTCTTTGGTCTAACAGACATTTATGGCCATACTATTTGGTATGCACCTGTCAAATAAAATGTGAAAAGAACTCTTTTCCTCCAAATTTTTAGAGTTTACCTTCCAACAGATAATGGAGAAGGGGATATTCCCACAATCTCTATGGGTTTTTTGAAATTAATTGCAGTTCCAAAGAACAAATTTTGCAGGAACTTTAACAGAAAAAAAAAATAAAAAGATATGTATGTCTCTTCCTTCCCATGGAAGTTGAGGCTATTTTTACCCCAATAGCCAAAAGCAAGAGGTAGTAAAAGCCTCAACATCCTCCTTAAGACTGCAGCTAGAGTTTTCCTTCCACAAGCACCATTCCCCTCTGCTCATATTTATAAGCTTGCTCCTGACCTTGGCAAGCATCCTCCTCTGCTTATCCTTTACTAGGAAAAGACAGTAACTGAACAAGGGACCCAGTTCTGGTTCACTTGGGATTACATGAAAAACTTCCAAACTAGGTGTTTCTTCCTTTTCTCCAAACCATCAGATTTCCAGAGTCCAAGCAACACTATCAAACATCAATGCTCATTAGCCAACAGTAATGAGAGGCAGAAAAAGCCCACATTTGCACTTTTTCTCTTCCTCCTCTTTGACAGAGCTGAGATCAAGAGTACAAAGACAACAGAAGCCAGAATTTAATTAAAAAATGGCACTTCAAGCTTTGTTCAGAAATGAAATGGGCTGTATGACATGGGAGAAGCAGAATGTGTGAAGCTGAAGGATGGGCACAGGCTTCATAGGTGGGCACAGTCTTTAGTTCCAGCTCCTTCCAGTATAAGATCACATGTGAAATAACAACTGAAACTTTGCTTTATTTCTAAAAAGGGAACAGTTATTGCAACAGCTCTGGGCCAGGTACTCCTATACTGACTTAGGAGTACCTGGCCCTAAAAGGTACTCATTTTACCAATGAGGAAACTGAGACACAAAGAGATTAAATAACTTATGTGCCAAGGTCACATGGCAAACAAATATGCAGCTGAGATTCACTTAGATGGTCTTGCTCCAGAATCTGTGCCTTTGATTGCTACACAGTTGCTCTATAAGGATTTTAGATTAAATGAGATAATGTACGCAGCACTTGAACTGACACACAGTCACTCAAAAAAGGTAGGTGCCATTGCGGTTAACGATTATTGACATAAAAATAGCAATACTGTTTATTATATAGTATATACAATTATATTATGATTATTGAGCTGTCCGATATTAGACACATTCATGCAGAAGATGGCTGTCTCTCCTGAGTAATCTCTAAAATTCTCTTCCATTCCATGACTTTATTCCTTGGTGAGTCAGTCTGGTTCCTTGAACTTAGACCTATAGTTTGCCCATGGGCCAGGCTCCACAACCCCATCACCATCTGGCAAACCTCTAGCCAAAGAAAATATAGGTGGTTTTGAATATTCTGGAAACTACACCTGCAAGGAGACTAAACTCTTGAAAACGGAAGACTTGACCCATTGTTTAAAATTTCAAGATGCAGCTTAAGCTGTCAATACAAATATTTGCTGGATTCTGAAGTTCCAGCTCCACTGGAGACTGTCCAACAAAAAGAGTTTCAGTTCTTTATTTCCTTTCTGTGACTTTATACTGCAAGAGACATGCATCCCTAGGAGCTGGTGCTCTCCAAAAAAAGTCACCAGAGAAAAGATCTCTGAAAGGTAAAGAGTAATGTTAGCTATGTTAAAATTTCTCCCACAAAAGGAACTCATTACAGACTTTCCTCTTGATGCAATTTGTAATTTTAAAAACACTAGCCCAATTTTGCAAGCAAGTTGGAACCTACTGATCCTGACTTCTAAAACACTGCATTCCTCCTGCTGCTAGTAATGCTCAAAGTATGTCTCTTAAAATGACTTGTCAAGCTGTCCTTTTAACAGGGCCAATTAGAACTTCCCTCCTGAGACAAAAGCATGAGAACCAGAAGCCCTGGGAAATGAGGAAACCATTACATTACTGAACGTTCAGCAATGAACTCAGTGCGATCCCCACCTTCGTCATCAATTCCCCTGGGCAATTAGAATTCTAATGCTTGAAAAGACGTTAGTGCAGAACAACCGCAGATTTCAAAGAATTTTTATATTAAAAAGCTTTTGTTCCACAGATAGCATAGTCTGATTATTAAAAACAACACATAAGGAGAAAATCAAAAGTTATTTTATTAATTTATATCCTGAGCTTGGACAGACATATTAACTTAAACAATATAATCATGTTTTCATGTGTTTAAAAATATAAATATCAAAAATAAATAACTGTCATTGTTCTGTAACTAAGTTGTGGGATTTCACTCCTGCAACATTTCAGTATAGACAACTGAACTGTATGGTAAAATAATTAAGTGGATTCGTGCTCACATGATAATAATTTTAAACATTATTCAAGAAAAACATCTAAAATACTAAAATTTCATTTAATTCCTATTTTCCAGTTTCCAGGGTCAGAAATCAATTAGAAGGCAGTTTAAATTAATTTTCTTCCAACAGACATGTGTGAGCAGACATGCACACACCACCGGAGTCCCATTGTGATGGTGGAGGGGACTCAGAACTGAGCTCAGGTTCACCTCAGTCCAGTTCTGCAAAGCCGGCTGTGATGTTTCGGCCAATCCACTGACTTCGCTGTGACTCAATTTTTTCAACTAGGGTATTAAGGTATTGGGTGATCTCACAAGTCTCTTCTAGTTCTATAACCTTTCTAGAACGTTCTCTCATTCTTCTCATTAATTAAAGACATTGATTTCTACTAAAAACAAACTTACTTTCACTTTCCACCATTTATCTTTGTTTCTCTTTAACTAAGGGTTTATTTCCTTAAAAAAAGAAAAGCATGACTAATCCAGGAGGCAGATTCTTCTGTAGTCTACAAAGCCTTTTCAGAGCCTTTGAAGATCACATTTAACAAGCAACCAACTCTTGCCCAATAAATAAATAAATAAATAAATATATTCTTTCCAAAGCCACTTCAATTTGTAATTGTATCCCCACTTTCAGGTAAAAAAAAAAGAAAGAAGAAAAGAAAAAATGAGAAAGGATTATGTAGTGCGTGTGACCAGTCTCCCAGGACCTCAGGGTGTGTGTCTGACCCATGCCTATTTCTTTTGCCCAGTTCTGAATCTCATACAGTCGATGAATGAGAGAGTTGGTCTAAATGGTTCGATCCAATTCAATCTAGGAAAAAGAAGCCCTATCAGAGGTGAAGAGTATCTCAGAACAGCTGGCAACAATGGAAAAAGAAAAGGAGACACCTCAAGGAAGTGGGGGCAGGTGGTAGGAGAGATCAGTCTATCTTTCCAGGAATACTGGGATGGCTGCATTTCTTTGGGAAGTTTTTAAAGGCCAGACAGAACAAATACTGGTTTTAAAATTTGGCCTGATATATTCTGACTCTTAGTGACTAAAGTGCCAAAAAGCTTTTAAAAAACATTTTAATTTTTCCAGACTGCCCAATGGTCTAACTGAAAATGACAAATGACAATACCAAGTTGCTGTCCTTTTTTGTTATTCTTAGAAATTGAGCTTGAGAATTCCCAATGCAGCACCAAGCACAGAATGACTTCTACCTTATGTCTCAGGCCTAGCACTTCGTAGAGGGAAGAGGGATGGGAGGGAAGAGCAGAGCAGGTAAAGCTGGATAAGATGATCTCTGATTGAACTATCGCCTCTCTCACTCCCCAACTGCTCCACCTCACACCCAAGGTCCCACAGCACCAAGAACAAAGAGAAAAGGGAAAACAGAGACAGGGAGTAAGAAACAAGGGAAGACACAGAAGAGAGAGAAGAACTGTACAGATGGAGAAAGTGTTGCTAAAAAATAAAGATGGTTTGTGGTTAAGTTACCATAGTTACGGGGCTAGATCATCCATTATCCCACAAAAGCCTCTAGACACCATTGACAGGTATGTATATTTATCTCCATTTTACAGATTAGAAAACTGCAGCTCAGGGAGGTCAAAAACCTTGCCAAAGGTCAGTGAGCCTGCAGCTAGCACAGGCGGGATCTCACCTAAGCTGTGTCTGAAGTTAGAGCTCATCCTCGCCAGTAGAAGGGAGGGAAGCAATGACTACAGTGGAGAACTACTTACTGCAAGTCATATGTTACATTACACTCTTCACATGGATCATCTTTACAACAAACAGGGGGTAAGAAATTCAGTGTTATCAACCTCATGTTCCAAATGAGAAAGGGTGGGCCTGGAGATGCTGATTTGTGCAAGATGGTAACAAGTGGTAAGTGCCAGGGCCGAGATTTAAACTCAAGCCATTCCTACTCCTGTGAGTTTCAGGCTTCATTTTTTCAGAAAAAAAAAAAAAAAATCACAAAATCACAGTGTAGGAAGCTTCTGCTTCCACAGAACAGACATAAAAGTGCTGCTTCCATGTCCTCCCTGAATGGTTTCTTCCTTCCCTTCCTCCAGAGAGGGCTGATGGCAGCAGCTACATTTCCTCAGGAGTCACCATCAGCCAGTAGTGAGGCAAAAATCGCACAAAGTGATTTCTATCTCAAAGCCAATCAGGATTCTGCTAGGTCAAAATTGTTGGGGCAGCAGGCCCTTAAGAAAGGATGGTCTGATCAGCTTCTCATGGATCCCACAGTCCAAGAAAATGTTCTCAACCTGACACTTTTCCAAATACTATTACTATTACTATTACTATTACTATTGAGCCAGGGAAATAAAAGTACAGAAATGTGGGGAAAAAAACAACACATCTCACTAGCAAGACGGGAAACAAATTCTTACCTGTTCCAATGAAAAGAAGCTTCAGGAGGAATGGCTAAATTGTGGCTTATTGACTCTCAGGGATGAGACTGTTAAACTCACAGGTGCTTTGGTTGATGCAGCAATGGGAACTAAAGTCTGTCCGAACTATAAAAACCTGGCGTACTGCATGCACACAGTGAATATTTCCCCCTTAGAAATACGCATTTACCATTTGCCATGAATTTTTGTTTGTTTTTATTTTTGTTTGGCATAAAAGAATACTCTGAAGTCCCCAATCTTTTAATTATCAAAGTAGAAAAGCATATTAATTTTAAGTGACTCTAAAAAGCGCCAAACAATTTTCTAGACGTCAATAAGAGAAGCAACAATAAAAGAGATGTCATTCTGGGGAAGCAACACCTACAAACGGAAAACCTACATGTAAGGGTTATAGAAAGAAGATAGGTGGATGTATCCAGGTTTCTACTCAACATCTTGGAAATCATCAGTTTAACAGTTAACTGAGGAAAAGCAAAGCCGGGAATATACAGGTATGTTTAAGTTCTACTGTTTCCCAGTGGTATCTTTACAGTCACTTATTTTTCAAAGAAGAGAATTGGGAAGCCGCTGTCTACAGAAGGAAACATCAACAAGTGTAGTAGACACTGTTTGACAAGAACACATACTCAACTACCCAGAAAAGGAAGAAAGTGACCTGAAGCTGGGTAAGTGCAAGGAGCAGATACGCAAATACCTTCAGTGCAACAGTCTGCTCAGCAGCAGCAGAAACAACAGTCAGGACCATGGAGATTGGTCCAGACAAAAAGAACCAAGTGAGCCAAGGCCCTCACCAGGGACATGCCCTTAAAGACCCAGGGTTCCAGTGCCTCAGATTCCTGCAGCCCCTCTCGGTCGGCCCTTTGCCACGGCAAAGGGATGCCCCCAGCAGCAGAATGTACCTTCTCTAAAAACTGTCAGACCTGGGAGTTCAAACACAAAAAAACCAGCAATTGGCTCTAGCAGCTTTCTGGTCCAACTCTGACCTGCACTGCATGACTCACCACCGACCTTTATCCAAAACAGTCCCTAATACCTTCTCAGTTGGGTAAACAGGTTGATGCCAAACAGGTTGAACCTCAGATGGCCCATCCCTGGGGTTCCCGCTGGACCAATTTTGAGCATGGCGATCCGGCCAAAACATTGGAGCCCTCACCATGCGGGCAGCTAGGAATTTCAGAAGCCCTCAAGATGGGCTCCCTCTCCAGACTTCAGTGACCGCGGTATCTGAAAACAGAACACACTGCACACTGTAACTGCCTGCTGATCCTCCAAGGCACCATGAGAAAACATCTGGAAACTATACATTGTTGTGATATTTATCCTTGTGGTGTAGACCGGAGTAAATTTGTTTTTGTGGCTGTACAGTATTTCATTATATAAATAACCCCCAAAGTAGCAATCATTCTACTATAGGTGGCAAAAGGATAAAGGGCAGTAATGAGCACCTGTGACCCTGTGCATGCAAATGTGATGGGTGCCTGCACAGGTACGAGCAAGTCTGACTGATAAATGCAAATAGATTTCAAATACTCCAGTGTAATAAAAATCATAAATCTCTTGACCAGAAACTTTACTCACCCCTATGTTGCCCCTTCATAATAATTTGGAGCACTGTATTTCTTTCTTTTTAATGATGATTAGATGGTCTAAAACATGCTTTCTGCTCTTTCTTATACACAGAGTACCCAGGGCTAGAACACAGTAGGCACACAAAAATGGCATGCTCAATGGAAAGAACAAAGGGAAAAGGAAGAGAGAGGTGAAAAAAAAAAACTGATTCATATACGCTGGAGTCTCCAAAAATATCTCATAAAAGAGAAAGGATTTAAACAAGGCCTCAAAAAAAGGAGTACAGAAAGCATTTTAAAAGCAGTAAAGCAGCATTTTTAAAAGTAATGGAAGTTGCCTTGAGTATATGTAGTAGGGGAAGAGGGCTGGTTAGGCAGGAAGCGGGAAGATTTGGGAGTCAAAGCGGTTTCTGGAGGCCTCGTATACTGTGGCCCAGGTGTTGGAACATCAACCCTCTGCGGGAGAGCTCCCCCATATCCGTGCGCTACTTCCTCGGGGCCGGAATGCCTGAGACTGAATCCTTGCCACTCACCAGCTGTGTGGCTTTAGGGAAGTGACTTACCTTCTCAGTTCCTCAGTTTACTGTACTATGAAGTAAGGATAATAAAATGCTCACCTCACAGGGTCACTATCAGCATTAGCCGAGTTAATGTATTGTGCATAAAGCTCTTAGAATGGTGTCAGCACAGAATGCTCAATAAATGCTGTATACTGCTATTATTTTTACTGTTGCCATTATCTTTTAAAGCAGACTGAAAGTTCCACTTCCCTCTGAAACTTTTCCTAACTCCTTCTGCCTAGCTATACCACCCCCCCCATCTTTTGTGCCCCACTGTACTGATCACAGCACTTGTATTTCACTTCAATGCACTTCATTTTATATTTAATTTTAGGTGTTTAAGGGCAGGGGCTGTACTTTACCTGTATTTAAATCCCCAGCACTATAATTTAAGGAATCAACTGTAGCACCAAGTCAACTAATTTGAAGTCTGTGTATGACATGGGGGAGGGAGGAAGGATGGTAGAATCTGTGAAGAAGGAAGTTCTTAGAGAAAAGTACGCACACCTGGTCCCTTTGGGCCTACACCTAGCTAAGGGTGCACGCACATGGATATGTGAGTTTGGTGAATCTCATCTCATGCATGTGTGTTAAGAAATGGGCTTCTAAAGAAGAGTACTGAGTAATTCTATAGATCAAAGATGTCTACAGCACAATAGGCCTAATTTATCTTATAACTTCCATCAGGTCTTGATGCTCATATGAGCAGCAGATATCATCTCACCTAAACATCTTGAGCTCTCTGTAAATGCAATGTGCTCCTAAGGAAGCAATGAATTTTCCATTGTGGTGAGTGAACTAAAGATGGCCAATTCTCTGATTCCCATTCCTTCAAGAGATGGGGGCCTATGTTCCCTCTGCTTAGATCTGGGAGACTGAGATTTCTTGGTTAATGAGATACATCAGAAGTGGTGCTGTGCCAGTTTCTGGGCCCAGGACTTAACAGACTATTTCCTGTACAGTACTCCTGGGGAAGGCAACTACCAGGTGTGAAACCTGCCTATTCTGAAACTACCAGGCTGTGATAATGCCCTCGCTACTTATTTAAAGACCACAGGTAGCATGTCCCTAAGTGCCTACCACTGTTCCAGTGTCCCCAGCTCAGGTGTCAGATGTGTGACTGGAAGGAGACTTCAGATATCTCCAGCCTTGGCCTCCTACTTACTCCAATGGCATGAAGGGTCCCAACCAAGAACCACCCAACTGAGCCTTTCCACACTGGGACTATGAGAAAAATGATAAATTGCTGTGTTAAGCCACTAAGTTTTGAAGTGATTCATTATACAGTGATGGATAACCAGAATACTCATTACTGGAAGCACTCAACTGAAATGTATCTGGTCTCAGATATTGTGGAGAGATTTGAACACGGATGAAGGCAGGACGGCACCTCCTGTGAGCTCCAGTACAGAACTGTCTAACACATCTCTTGACATTCCTTGACTTTACACATTAGTGCCCAAAAATAAATGGCAGATCTGGGACTAGAAATCAGATTTCCTGACTCTCACAGAGACTTTAAATAGGTTTTTCTATCTCTAGCTTAATTTAGTTCCTGAGCCCTACCTTTCACAAATGAGAACTCCCTGAAGCATAATACATTAATAGAGTACCACTATATACATGTCCATATATACATATACACACCATAAATAAAATGTATTCTTTTTAAAAGTTAAAATTAAACTTTCTTCATTGGAATTTTAAAAAATAAAGTTGAAGTATTCCTCTCCAATGTTATAAAACTCATTTTGAGAATGCCCACCCAAACTTATGTTCAGAATCAGTAAGACATAAACCCAGAGCAATAACTACTTATTTACATAAAAGAACATTTGAAAGGCAGAAAGTTCAGGAATATAAACACATGTCTGCTATATATTGCTGAATGACAAGCATGTACCTCAAATAAAAATTTTTCTGACTTAAAAATAAATTAGTTATGCAATATGGTCTGTAGTTTAGTTAACAGTATTGTAGCAAAGTTAATTTCTAAGTTTTGACAAATGCACTATGAATATGTAAAATGTCAACATTGTGAAATGTATGTGAAACTATACTATTATTGCAATTTTTCAGTATATCTAAAGTTATCCAAAATAAACAGTTAAAAAAATACAAAAAAAAATCTTATCCTATATGGGCCATAAGACTGAATAGCAGATATTTGCATATCTCACCATTTATCATTTAACCTTGTTATTCTCTTAACTCCTCTCTCTTAATCTATGCCAGTCAAGACTTAGAAAACCCTCCCTCAGTACAACTATTCCTTCCATTCAGCCCTATTTATATTTCTTAAACTCTGTTCAAGAAACTCTGTATGTTGTCTCTGACAACATACAACCTATCAGACAATTTAAAACCAACAACACAGACCAGGCTAGTTCCCATTTCCATTATACTTTCTACCTTTTTTTTTCCCCATTTCAGTCTGGAGGATCGCTGGCAGGAAACCATCATGTTATATTTATTATTTCTAGAATAAATTGCAAATATTAAGTAAATAACAAAAGATAGTAATTATACCACCTCATGTTTTAATATGACAACTTTAAAAAAAGACTTTATATTTGAACATTAATGGTGGGTTGATGTCTTGTTTTCATGTCTTCTGACATCCTTGATTTAAATGATAGGGAAGGAATGCAAATGATACACACAGAACCAATAAGAAAAACAATTGGATTCGGGGAGGAGGATCTACAAGCAAAAATTTTCAACAACAAACTTTCGGAAGACAGATTTAAGGAAGCTACTCATTGGAAGCAAACAAAGGAAACCACAGCTTGGAGCACTTCAGTGGAGATGGCAGTGGGGCAGACAAGAGCTGATGAGCCTGACAGAAGCTCGTGCTCAGGACGTGCCAAAGGCAGCGAGGTGGGGGGCAGTAAGTGAAGCTCTGTATACGAAGGCACAGCTCCTTTCCCACCCCACCCTTCTAAGTAGAATGCCCAGAAAATGACCAAAAATTGGTGTGTTCCATCAGAAAGAAAAAAAAAAATTGAAGTATACTCTAAGAAGAAGTTGTGGCATTTTGGGAGTCCACTGTCAATAGATCCTCCCCCTTCCTTGATTGTGGGCTGAGTATAGTGACTTCTTTCCAAAAGCTCTACAGTATGGGAAGGGAGACTAACCTGAAAGCAGGGACGCCTGGCAGAGGCTGCTTCAGCCAAGTCTTCAAGGTCAACATTAACAGTGGCATCATAGCCTCTTGATGCCACTGTTAACGTCATAACGGCATAAGAATGGCACTTTACCTCTGTGATCTTCCTCCCTAAGGCCCGTAACTCCACTCTAACGGTGAGAAAAACACCTGACAAACCCAACAGAGGAAGATTCGACAAAGCACCTGACCAATACCCTCCTCAAAACTGCCAAGGCCATTAAAAACAGGACAAGTCTGAGAAACTGTCACAGCCAAGGGGAGCCTAAGGAGATGACATATAACTGAGTGCAATGCAGTATCTTGGATGGATCCTGGGAAAGAAAAATGACATTAGATAAAAACTAACAAACAAGCAAGCAAAATTATAACCAAAGACATTGAAATCGAGAACAGGCTGACAGTGACCAGAGGGAAGAGGGGAGGGGATTATAGGGGAAAGGGGTGAAGGGTTTGCAGGAACAATTATAAAGGACATATGGACAGTAACAAGGGGGGGGTGGAAACAGGGGAGGGAAGTGGGGAGGGCTGGGGTAGTGGGGAGGGGTGAAGGAAAGGCAGAAAACTACTTGAACAACAATAAAAATGTTAAAAAAAACTAAGGCATTCTGAATAAATTATGGACTTAATAAGAGTGTATCAATATTAGCTCATTAATTGCAACAAATATATCATACTAATGTAAGATGTCAACAATAGGGGGAACAGTGGGGTATTAGGGATCAGTAGGGTATACAGGAACTCTGTGCTATCTTTGCAATTTTTTCTATAAATCTGAAACTGTTCTAAAATAGAAAGTTTATTTTTGAAGGTGTCAATAGACTTAATTCTTGTACAAACAGCTACCAATTAACCTTTTATTGTGCTAATCTCAAGTATGTGGGACAACCAAAGAGAACTAAACATTTGAGGAAAGACTGAAAAATAAAAGCGAGAGAAAAATATAAACCAACATAACAAAATGACCTCCCAGAAGAAGCAGAAAATGCAGGAGAGCTGTAAAAAACTTTTTATGTAGTACTCTCCTAGAAATTCAAGAACTGACTGCACCCATGATATACAAGCAAGGTTCTTTGAAAAAGAACAAGTCAGAAAATATAAAAACACTTTGAAATTTAAAATATTATTATGACTGCTGAAATTTTACAATGAACCAACAGATGGGGGGGGGTGTGAAAGATTCCACAATATAGACCAAAAAGATGAAGTGATTTTAAAAATACGAGAGAGAAATTGGAATGGGGTGAGGAGACAGAGTGTCCTATATTGTCTGTTTGTTTCTTTTTGTAAAATATACGTAAAAATGTTTACCATTTTAACAAATCTTAAATGTACAGCTGTGTGGCATTAAGTCCATTCACATTAAGCAACCATCACCATGATCCATCTCCAGAAATCCTTTCATCTTACAAAACTAACACTCTGCACCCTTTAAACAATAACTCCTCATTTTTCTCCTCCCTGGTAACCATGACTCTATAAATTTGATTACCCCAGGTACCTCATCTAAATGGAATCACATAATATCTGTCCTTTTGTGAGTGGAGTATTTCCCTTAACAAAATGTCTCAAGTTCCATCCACATTGTAGCATGTGTTAGAATTTCCTTCCTTTTTAATGCTGAATAATATTTTGTTGTCATGAGAATGATGATACATAGATATAGATATGGATATGGATATAGATATAGGTACCACATTTTGTTTCTATATTCACCCATCTAGGGACACACGGGTCACTTCTCCCTTTTGGCTAATGTGGACCCTTTATCTCGATTGTGACAGTGGTTACACTACTGTATGCATTTGTCAAAACTTCTGGAACTGTACAATAAAAGAAGTGACTTTTGCTATATGTAAATTATACTCCTGTTTTTTAAAAAGCCTTTAAATATGAACAAAAAAAAGAAAAACTGAGGATTAACTGAGAAGCTCCAGGAAACTACAATTTTCTTTCCAAAAACAAACAAACAAACAAACAAACAAAAACACTGTCAAAGGAAAAGACTGTCAAAGGAAAACATTTTTCAAAAAAATAACACCAGAAGTTGTCCAGAGGTAAAGTTGCTAAGTCCTTGGACTGATGGGGCCCACCATGGCTCCGCACACTGGAAAACAAAACTCTCACCCAGCACTGCGAAACTTCAGGACAGCCACAGACCATGCGAAGGAGACGGAACCAGACTGGCATGGATTTCTTATCAGCCATATCGGAGCCAAAAGGGCAACAGGCAATGCCTTTAAAATTTCAAAGGAAAAAGATTTTCACCCCCAAATCTTCCATTTAGCCAAACTATCAATTTAATGGGAGAAGAGAGATAAGAAAAGCAAATAAAAGGAAAACACACAAGGACCAAGAATGCTTACTTTTTAAACACCCTTTAGTAGGATGTTACTTATTGATTTGCTCTAGCAAAACACAGAAGTAAATCATGAAAGAGGAAGGTATACAATCAAGGAGACAGGAGAGAAATAAAGACTCAACATTTGATATCTAAAAAAAAATATCTAAAAGAGAGCTATGTAATGGACCTAGGAAATCAGTTCGTCTAGATTGGGACAGGAGGACGGAGGGAAGCAGGAAGAATAAAGGAGAAGTGAGAGACAATACTCTGAATCTGTGGAGAGAAAAAACAGCCAAGTGATTAAGAGCATGGCCTCAGCACCCAAGCAGCCTACATTCAAACCCCTACTACCTACCACTCAGCACTTGTATGAACGCAGACAATTTATTTAGTTTATTCTAGTCCTCATTCTCCTCATCTGTGATAACCCCCATATCATAGGTTGTTGTGATGACTAAAATAACTGATGTATATAAAACTCAGAAATTAGTTGGCACATTAAGCCCTTAATAAAGGCTGACCATGCTCAGGGTAAAAAAAAGTAAGCAATGTAAGTTTTAAAATCATGAAGTTCAGAAAAAAGGAAAAAAGCTCAACAAGAGAGGAAATGTAATCATAGCTCTTGGTTTTACAGAACAATACTTACATATGGATGTTAATATAAACACCAATTTTTAATAGCTCATTTTTACTGTATTTTTCCATTACCATGTATCCCCCCATACCCTCTGCCACCTCCACCCACCACCTCCCCCTGCAATCACCACACTGTTGTCCACGCCCACAAGTCCTTTTTCTTTTTTGCTCAATCCCTCTACACCCCCAAACTCTCCCAACACTGTCAGCCTTCTATGAGACAGACTCCCAGATAGACAGAGGACAGCAATTATTGATTTAGCAACAAATAGCAATAAAAACCACATAGGTAGGAAGGGCATGTTGAGAAATTATTTAAAAAGTTAAATCTTCAGCTATCAAAGCAGAATTTCAACATATTAGGTGTCAACTGATTATTCAAGAAGTACCTGTATAAGCACATTATTTAGTGATTTGGAGGTAACTTGCCTAAAAAACAGTTGAAAGAATTTAAAGTGGTTACTTTTATAACAACCAAAAGCATATGGAATTTTGATGGAACCCGATTTAAAAAACAAATCTTAAAGTCTCTTTGGAGACAATTTGAGAAATTTTAATACGGACTGGTTATTACATGATATCACAGAATTACTAATTTTGCATGTGATCTGGTATTGTGATTATGAAGAAGGACAATGTTCAAAGATTTTATTTATTTATTTTC
This sequence comes from Anoura caudifer, assembly GCA_004027475.1. Taxonomy (NCBI): domain Eukaryota; kingdom Metazoa; phylum Chordata; class Mammalia; order Chiroptera; family Phyllostomidae; genus Anoura; species Anoura caudifer. The sequence continues at coordinate 111,629 of PVKU01000590.1, read as the reverse complement.
TTAGAAAGAGGGGAGGGAGGGAGAAAGAGAGGGAGACACAAACATCCATGTGTGAGAGAAACATCAACTAGTTGCCTCTTGCACACCTGCAATTGGGGACCTGGCCCGCAACCCAGGCATGTGCCCTGACCAGGAATCAAACCAGCGACCTTTCCGTTCACAGGTGGAAACTCAATCCACTGAGCCACACCAGCCAGGACAATGTTTTTATTTTTAGATGATACTTGTTGATGTATTTAGGGGTTAAATATCATGATATCTGCAGGTTATTTTCAAGATTAAGAAACCTTAAAAATTCAGGAAAAACATATACAGTGTATATATGGGCATACAAATGCTTTTATATATGTTTAATTAGATATTATATATAATACATATTAATGTTAGATATTATTTATTGAATATATATGAAGAGAATAGGTGTTTATTATACCATTCTTTCAACTTTCTATATATTTTAAAAGTTAATAAAAAGCAGAAAATATTGCTTTATATTATAAGTAAGCTCTTCTGTACTATAATTTTTTAGCCATGCACATGTATTACTTTGGAAAAAAAACCTTAAAAAAGTCTCATTACAATTCCCCTAAAACTCTCAAGCTACTAAGAGACATGCATTATTTATCATTTGAAATATTTCTATTTTTTAAAATTTACATAATAGCTTAAGTTTCAATTTTCATTTCCTTCATGTTGTTTTGTCAGCAAATTATCCTCTGATGAGCTTACGTGTTCTGTTAAAATACATAGCACTAAAACTGTTGTATCAACCACTTAAGAATGCATAAGAAGGACTAAAAAGGATGTTACTTTGAGTACATAGTATCAGACTCAATGCTTTGTCTTGAGTTAAGTCCGTAGTGCTGGAATCCTACACATTTTGAGCAGAAAAAATATTCTAAACGCATTTGATAAACCCTAAAAGACTGAGAGGAAATGTTTACATAAATTACTTGCATCTGCTAAGGGACAAATCTGCTGGCGAACAGCTACTTTTTTCTACCCACCAATATGCACAAAACATAAATCATGTTTCAAACTTTTCACTTGCAGAAATAATTGCTGTTTTTTTACCAATAATTATAAAATACCAAGTACTGTATCTATGTTGATAATTAAATAAAACATCCTTTTCATAATTTTTCATGTGATCATATTGTGGGGGCATGTTGCTATCATTACTCTATTTTTATACATGAGGAGAAAAGGGAGAAACAGTATGGAAACCAAAACGACACATCTCCCAACCACAGCTGTCCGCTGACAGAAAGATTTTGGCCTGACCTCCAAACAGCTTTCACATTCAAAAGTATCAGCACAGCTGCACACTCTACAAATCCAGAGATTATTCATCTTTTATCATAGTCTCCTCTGCCATTTAGAATACCAGGGCTCAAAACCTCTAACGATAACTTCATCCAACATTCTCACTTGTAGATGAAGACTCAGAGGCCCGGAGCATGAGCTTCTCCCTGCACCAGCGCTCCGTGATGGCAGAGGCGGGGCCAGAGCACAGGTCTGGTCATCACTGTGCTCTCCAAACGCTACCTGGTTCATACACCCAACAGTTTCCAATGTGGAAACTGAAATACGGGTGGGGAAATATCAGTGAAAAATAAGTGCTATAAACATGAATGTGCTTAAAAATGAAACTAGCTGTCTTAATGGAATGGAATTAATGGTGATTTTGAGCTTAGGAGATTTTACAATCAAAAGAGAAAATACGTTTATTGTTCTCGTTGGTTTTGTTGTTGTTTTATAAAAAGTAATTTAAGAAATATCATCTGTGGCAAATCTGTTTTAAAATGTTTGCATTCATGTTCAATAAATGTGAGTGTTTGGTCCAGCCAGTGCAGGGGCTTTCATGCCCAACAGAGGGTGTGAAAAAGAAGAAAGATTGCTGAGAGAGAATTCGTCTAAATCCCTGTGGCCAGTATGTCTGCAATAACGGCAATAAAGAATGTGAGATTACCATTGAAAGGGTAAACTCTGAAATCAACCCAAGATACATGAGGCATATAAAGTCACCTGAAGAACAAATATGACCCCTACATCTAAAAATACTTGACCACCAGGTACCTAAAGAAAGAGCGCATTGATGGAGCATAAGGCAGGACAGAGCCTGAAGGAAAGGAGGTGGCTCTGAGGCAGAGGTGGAAGTGCCCATTCAAGCTTTGTCCATAAAGAAAGTAAATTTGACCTGAGAGAATGCACTGACCTGTGGATGCCAGAAACTCAACCTTTTATATATTGTTTGTCAATTTTGATGGAGCACACCCCATTGTTTCAACTCAGGAGACTGTGCTCTTTTGCTGATTCACCTACAGATGCCATACTATGTGCCCTGAAGTTATGAATTCATTCTAACATTGATGTCACAATCCTATTGTAAATCAGTGTTTTTCAAATTATGGCCCACGGTTACTGAGAAAGAATTTATCAGCTCCTGTATTTTCTCAGGCACAAGGCATGTTTCTTTTCTATTGTACACTTGGAACACAGTACATCAGGATCCATCGTAGAACATGGATGAGAGCAAATAAGAAAAATAAGGACTAAGTGCCTTCAGCCTTAGTAACAGGATTTTAAATACAGAAAATTCCAAGAATGGATGACACAACCCTTATGTCACCACATTTTTAAGTATGTATTAAGTTTACCTACTACCTATTCTCTAGAGCATTTAAGGCACAGTTATTAGGAACATCAGATTGGAAATATCTAACAGTTACGAATCTGAAAGAACTCTCCTACAGAATAAGGAAAGAAAGGGCAAGAGGGAGAGAGAAATAGAGGACAGCGAGATCTTTCTTAAAGCAGAAATCCAACTAGTAAATGTAAAAATAATGGGAATAAGAAGCACCATTTGGCAACTGTCACAGAGGTGGTTTATTGAGACGGGGTGATCAGGGAATACTGGTGGGTAAGGATTTGATGAGGGACAAGATGCTGGCAAAATTTTGAGAAACCTTTCAAAAAAATACTAATCAATTTGAAAGAGAAAAACAGTATACTTAATATGAGTAAATGTGCCATAACATGACCAGGTGATCAAGGTTAACATCACCAGTGGTAGGACAGGCTGGCATCTTGTGCATCTGATGTGATGCTCTGGGAAGAACACAGCATCATTTTTGTGTCATGCCACCCAGAATGCATTAACTGAGCCTAGTGAGGACGAATTATCAGAGATTCCGATATCCTACATTATTGAAGGCTTGCACTGTTTAAAACTGTCAAGGACACAGTTAGGGAAAGATTGAAGAGATCTGTAGACTGAAGGAGTTTAAAGAGACATGAAAATTAAGTGTAATATGTATTCCTGGGCCAAAAAGGATAAAGAGCCATTGTTGATGTTAAAATTGTGAAATGAGTGGTAGTGTTGTACCAGTACTGGCTTCCTGATTCGGCGTGTTGCATACCGGTTATGTAGAAGAACATCCCTGTTTTGAGGAAAAACACACTGAAGTGCTTAGATAGGGTGGAATATCATGTCAGCAGCTTGCTCTCACAAGATTGAAAAAAAAAAGACTAATGATCACACTCACACACACACAGAGCACACACAATGGAGCAAACACATTAAACTGTTAACCATTGGGGAATCTTGGGGTACAGGAGTTCTTTGTTACTTTTGGCAACTGTTCTATATGTTTTAAATCAGTTCAAAATTAATTACTTAGAAGTTAATCCATTGGGGAAAACACATATACTGTAATGTAGGCAATATATTTCATTGAAGAGAAAGGTGTCAATGTGAAAATGAGCCTAACATTAGCCATGAAACCTTTTCAACAGGGTAAGTTTGCATTCTAATTGGCTCAAATCAGCTGCAAATGAATCAAGTGCTTTATTCCTTATGAAAGTTACTATAATTTTGTCCTACTAGTCAGACCCTCTTTTTTTAGGGGAGCTGGAACCAAGTCAAGAAGAATCAGTTGGTTAATAGCATCAGAAGCAGCAAAATTGGGGGCACAAAAATCCCAAAGTCCCTATGAAGTCTCTTCCATGAATCTGGTGAGTCTGAATCATCAACTAGATTCAGAGTTTTTCAAAAGTAGCAACTGGATCTCAAATGACTGGGCTAATTGCTCCCTATCTCTAGCATCCTGATATGCCTCACTCAGTTGGCAGTAAATAATGTGTCACCAACAGCCAGTTGTCAAAGTAAGCTAATCTTTATAGAGCCTTTATCACATGTTCAAAGCGCTGTAAAAAAAATCACTCCTCAATAAATGAATAGATAAGTACAACAGTATATTCATAAAACAGAATTACTGTAGATTAATAATTGTGCCTCAGATAAAACCAAGTGGCTACAATACTGCCACTGTGCAAAGCTTGTATAGCAGCTAAAATAAATAACATCAAAGAATGCCTCAGAAAAGCAGGTTATACCAGTTATGTCCAGAAGGTATCCAGCCATGTAATATGAAAAATAAAGACATTCATTGAAGAAGATACAAGATACAAGAAACATTGTACATAGGACAATGGCACCTCAGTCTCCTTCAAAGTAGGTACTTGGGGACCTCACATAGTTTTCCCAATCGCCATCAGCTGCCCTGTCATATTTTCCTGAATCTCATCAACAATCTGAAATCTCTTCCCTTTCAAAAGTGATTTTAGTTTTGGGAAAAGCCAGGAGTGGTAGCATGCCAAATCTGGGCAACAAGAGGGCTGAGTTACCTGGGTGATTTGATATTTCACAAAAAAATTCTGCATGAGATGTGCTGCATGAGTGGACATGCTGTGGTGATGAAGCTGCCAATCACCAGCTGTCCATATCTGCAGCCTCCTGAATCATCCAAACAGTTTCCGAGGAGGAATGTTCAAACTTAATGCAAAATTTGATGCAGAATCATTGCTCTACTTGCTCAGCCATTTTGAATGTGATGGCCACACAGTACACATGCTCACTCAACAGCATCTACCACCCCCACTGACTAGTACAGTGAAGTCATCAGCATTCACCCATATACATTCTAGTCCACTCTCCTTGGCTGCCAGGTTACATTGATGTGCAACCATTCTTGATATATTAACGATGACTGGACTTTTCTGGACTTCATATAATAAAAACCATATATATATATATCACTTGTGTAAATTTTCCCTGTGTGTGTGTCTTTAAGCAGGGACATTGGTGTTCTGCCTTTGGACACAAATTTAGACTGGAACTTACACCATCACGACTTCTGGGTCTCCAACTGGCCAATACAGGTCTTGGGACTTCTCAGTGTCCACAATCACGTGAGCCAATTCCTTATATTAAATCTACCTATCTATTTATCTATCTGCCTACCTACCTACCACTTCCCTACCTATCTCCCTACATCTCTGATTAGTTCTGTTTCTCTGGAGATAACTTTAAAAACACTTAAGTACATGTTAATAATATTGTATTTTATTCATGGATGCATATGTAACTGTGCAAAAATATAAGTAGTAGACGAGAAGGAGAGGCACTAAGTTCATGATTGTGGCTAATTATAGGACAGGAAAAAGTAATGAGACTAGAGATGAAGGACCAAGTGAATTTTATCTGTGATATTCTCTTTCCTTTATGAAAAAAGATGATGTAATTATATTGATACAAAAGGACTTATTCAGGGTAACAAGCCAGTGAATCATCTATGGTCACATAATATAACACAAAATAATGGCATAAACCTAGAGTCCACAGTTAGCCCCGAATGTACAGTTAGAAAGTATGAACTGACATGAGCTAGCAAAATCCTCACACTGAATTCTTCCACAGAATTCAGTTCCTGCAATGTTTGATGTGAGACTTTTAAATGAAGGTACTTGTCTTAAATGCTTTAAAACTTTGCAAATCGTTATTCATTTTTTCAACGCAACTCATAAATTTAAAATGAACAACTTCTGATTCTGATCCACTGCTTTTCTCTAAAGCTCTAATAATTGGATAAGTGTTTAATTGGCATGCTTCAGTTTCCACGATGGCAGGCTAATTAAAAAAAGAAAAACTTGTACAGAAAATATAAAGACAGCCCTTTAGATTTCAGCTTTAAAAATGCCAATTAGACACTCTAATTAAACAGGCATGATTGTTAACTACTTAATTTTATCACCTATATGAACTACCATAATATGCTCACCAACAAATATAGAATCAACCTATCCACAAGCATTTATTGTGCAAGCATTATGTGGCTACAACAGCTTATCCTTTTTTGGAAGGTGGAAGGTTTACATATCTAAATAACAATTGTGTGTCACTATCCTATTACTACAAGAGAACTAAAGCACTATAATAAACTTGACCTAGTCTCTTATCCCCTAATTGCAGAGATAAATACATAAAACAAAAATAATTTTGTGCTAAATGTCAACGGTGATTGTAAGGGCAACCAGCAACTAAATGAGGAAAAGCTCACAGTGGAAACATGGATGAGATGGAACTGGTAGCGATAAACATGATGAATTCCACACTGAAGGAAGTCTGTGAGCCATGTGGAGGCAGGAATGGATACAAATGATAGAAGACAGGAGATGAGCCGAGCCTGAGTGAGCAAGTTCACGGGAAGCTATGGGATATACAGCCAGACAAGTAGAATTACAGCAATTTGGACTGAATGTTAGTCACTTGGGAAGCCTTATTAATTTTTAGGGTGGGGACTGACCTGATGATAGTAGGATTTAAGAAAGATCAATATATACTGGTCCTGGCTGGTGTGGCTCAGTGGATTGAGTGCTGGCCTGTGAACCAAAGAGTTGCTGGTTCAATTCCCAGTCAGGGCACATTGCCTGGGTTGCGGACTAGGCCCACAGGTGGGGGACATGAGAAAGGCAACCACACATGGATGTTTCTCTCCCTCTCATTCCCTCCCTTCCTTTCTCTCTAAAAATAAGTAAGTAAAATCTTTTATTTTAAAAGAAAGATCAATATAATAAAACTTCTCTCTGTATCACTGAGAGTAAAATCAAAGTCCTCAGAGTGGCCTATATAATTCGGACACCTGGTCCCTTCTGACCTCACTCTCTACTTCTTCCACCTTCCCTCCATTCAGTTACACTGGCTTCCTTACCGAGCCTCACATGTGGCCGCCATGCTCCCGCTTCAGGGCCCTGCAAACGGAGCTCCCTCGACTCTAGAGGTTCTCCCTCAGATATTCTCCTGGCTCACTCCCTCACTTCCTTTCAGTCATCACTCAGAAGTTATCTTCTCGGGGATGTACAATAGTACAGCCACTGTGAAAGATTATATGGCAGTTCCTTAAAAAATGAAATACACAATTACCATGATCCAGCAATTCCACTTCTAAGTATCTACCCGAAAGAATGGAGAGCAGGGACTGAAAGGAATATTTGTACACCCGTGTTCACATCAACATTAGTCACAAGAACCAAAAGGATGAAACAATCTCAATGTCCATCAACAGATAAATGGAGAAACAAAATGGGGTATATACATACAATGGAGTATTATTTAGCCGTAAAAGAAATAAAATTGTGGCATGCATTATAGCACGAATGAACCCTGTACACATTATGCTAAGTGAAATAAGCCAGGCACAAAATGACAAATATTGTATGATTCCCCTTATATGAGAAACTAAAAGTCAATTTTATATGGAAAAAAGCAGAGCAGTGGTTACCAGGGGCGGTGGGAGTGAATGGAGAGTTGTTGTTTAATGGGTAGAGTGTCAGGTTGGGAAGATGAAAAAGTTCAGGAGACAGACAGCGGTGGTAATTGCCTAAGAATGTGAATGTACTTGATGCCACTGAACTGGACACTCAAAATTGGTTGAAAAGGTAAAATTTTATGTTAAGCACTTTTACCTCAATAAAAATAAATAAATTTAAAAGGCCACCTTCTCTGTTATCCCTACCTCATTTGAAACTGCAAGCCTCTTCGCTATCTGACATTCCTGAACCCCATCCCTCTCCCCAGCCTTTTCCCCTCCTCTTAGCACCAACATCCTCACACATGCCTAAGTCTCTACTTACTTAGTTCACTGTGCGCTCCCCACTCTAGAATGTGAGCTCCTGGGGGGCAAGACTGTTGCCTGTTTTACAGCCCCAGTGCCCACAGCAGTGCCTGGCACACAATAAGCATTTAGAAAATACTTGTTGACTTGATTATCACGATTATCACTGTTATTGCAAAAAGACTAGAATGGAGGGGAATTGGAAGCAAAATTAGCCGCTCATAGCCTATGGGCGGAATCCAAGAATAAGACAGTGAGGCTGAGGCTGTGGCATGTCTATTATGAGAGAAGAAAGTATAAACCTGAAAGACACTCCAAAAAAGGATCTGTAAGATTTGAAAACAGATTGGGGGGAAAAATGGGGCAGAAAAATGTGTCAGGATGGGCTCTATTTTGAGACAAGAAGAATAAAAGCACCAATCAGAGAAATGGGGACAGGAAGCCAGTTTTCATAATATATATAACCAGTGCAGAGCTGACAGGTCAGAACTGGAGGCAAGGATCTGTGCCCCTTGCCCAAGGATGGTTGAAACCAGAAGAATAAATTCACTAGGAGAGCATTTCCAAGAAAAGCAAAGCAAGGGTGGAGGGCATGACTGGTAGAAGCACACACCAGCAAGGGTCAGGAAGAAAAGAAAGAAGGAGAACAGCGCTAGGATGGCATAAAAAGCTGCAGATCATGGTAACCAGAAGAGGAATCCTGGAGAGGAGAGATGGAGGGAGATTAGAAAGGGCAAAAAATGCCACTAAATTTGACAAGGAGGTTATTGATCACCTTAGAAAAGGGTTTCAAATACTGGAAAATCTTTTAGTAATATGGCTACTTTGAGAATTGTGATATTTATAAAAATGAAGCCAACAAGTAAAATTTAAATGTTTTTATTTTAAAGCTTCTTCTGCCAGGGAAGAAATGGGGCAGTAAAGAAACTGGCTAGAAGAACAGCTTATTGGGAAGTGTGTAGGAGGCATGGTGCCAGGAGTTCTCCATCTAACATCAGTGGCAGTTTTCCATCATCATTCATAAGGACCTTCCAAACTGATCTTCTGCACTTACCCACATACCCTTAGATCCTGATCTTTCAAAGCCACCATCGTGTGTCTCTCTGTCTGGATTTAACATGAGTCTCCTAAGGGGTTTCACTGAATCTAAGCTACATTACAGCAGCCAGTCAGTGAGCTCATGTCACCACCGCTCAAAACTACCGCTCAAAACCTAGTACTGGCTTCCCATGTGACTCAGAGCAAAAGCCAATGGCCTCCCAGGATGCTCTCCAAGGCCCTACATGGTCAGCTCCACCTCCACACACACTTCCTGCTCCCCACGTGGCTCACTGGCTCAGGCTGTTGCAACCACAATGACCCCCTCCTTTTCATGGATCTGCTGTTGCAGGTACTGCCTCAGGGCCATTGCATTTGCTTTTAGCCCCCAACACCTCCTTTTGGCCTCTGCTCAAAAGTCACCTCATTAGAGAATTCTTCCCTGACGACCTATAGAAAAGCTCACCTGCAGCACTCCAATTCCTCTTATTACGAATTTATATACCTTTCACCTTTTCTTTCCTTCTTTCCTTCTTTCATCCTTGACTTCCTTATTGATTTATGGCACTTATCACACTGAAAACATTTTATTTGTTCATGATTTACTAACTGCCTTATGTCACCTAAAAGTTGCTCAGTCAATATTTGTTGACCTTTTATTTTTTTCAAGATTATATTTTATTTTATTATTTTATTTTGTTTTGAAGGGAAGGGAGGGGGAAAGAGAGGGGGAGAAACATCGATAGGTTGCCTCACATGTGTGCCCTGACTGGGGACTGAACCGCAACCCAGGCATGTGCTATGATCAGAAATCAAATGTGCGACCTTTTACTTTGCAGGATGATGCCCAACTGAGCCACACCAGTCAGATCAATATTTACTGACTTTTTAAATCCAAGCCAATGACTTCTACCACAACTAGACGAAAGTGCTTCTAACATACTACTCAGTAACTATCATCACACTTAGAATATCCTCTGTCTACCATACTATATTTTCTCTCAAAAAGTATTCTAACTGGTTCTTTTCAGAATAAGCTTTCCCAGGTTAACCAGGCACCCTTAAGACTGTGACTCATAAAAGTTTACTTACACTTTGACACAATTATTAAATATTGAGGTCTGGTTTCTTTTCTTACACTGGATTAGAAATGACAGGTTGGATAGAAAACCTGTAGAGGCAAGTGTATTGCTGGTATAGGTTCACAGCTCTCAGCCTGAGAGGCAATAAGCAAACTACAAGCAGCAGTAATAATATCAACACACACACACACACACACACACACACACACACACACACAAGGATTCTTAGCACAGAAAAAAAGCCTAGTAGTTTAAAAATCTCACTATTTAATGCACACTAATGATGTTAATAATAGTGGTTGCAAATTGTCAGAAAAGAAGTTAGATTGGGTCCATCAAACTCTAGTTAGTAGCCATGAAACTGAAAATAAAGTTTTCCTTTTTGCAATGGCTTAAATGAAAACCTCAAGGTAATCTACAAAATTCCTATGTGGAATGGATGCTTTCTGGTCATGCTAGATTCTTCCAAAGTCTAAGGGTTGCTACTAGAAGCAAGATAAGACACACGATATAACTAAGTGCTACACAAACAACAATGTCTTATATTCAGTACTTTCAAGTTTACGAAGACTATATAAGTATATACACACACACACTTCTATATATAATAATATAATTTATATATATGTATAAAAATGGGATTCTCAGAGCAACCCTGTGAACAGGCAGGAAAGGCTCAGAGGAAGAAGTGATGGGCCCACCATCAATCCAGCACATGCTGTGGAGTGATGTCCTCGGTGCTGATAATGGTGGGGACGAGACACACAAGGACTCCCGCTCCTGGAGTCAAGAGGTTTTCTTATCAGTTTTATCTTAAACTCAGAGCACATGCTACCATTTCACTATATTGGTATCTGGGGTAAGACAATCTCTACTCCAGCACAAATATTGTTATTTTATATAATATCTTACTATTTCATGGTGCTGTTCTGCAAACAACATGACTTTGAAGTTCTCTGTCAACCAAATAACCTTTTAAACCATTTTACTAATATTATTACCAGTGTGTCAAGATTATCCACAGCAGCAGTTTTTGTGCAGCAAGGGAATGGAAATGACCAGGGTGTCCTTTGGTAGATTTATTGAGGACAGGGAATACTAAGCAAATGGTGAAAGAGCGAAGCAGGTCTTGCGCACCAACACGGGACAACCTCTCCGATAGACAATAAGTGAGAGGAGCACAGTGTGAACAGCAGATTATCGCTTTCACGGGGGTGGGGAGGACAGCAGGAAAATTGTCTGTGTGTTCAGAAAAGCAAAGATACCAATAGAAAGATGCACAGAGCAAATGGTGGCCTTGGGGGACAAGGCAGGAATGGAGGCTTCCATTTTGCCAAGTGTCCTTTGTACCTGCTTGATTTTTGTAGTAGCTGCGTATCAATAAAGAAAATAACCACTGTAAAGTCAAAGTGGAAGCAATAATGCTCCCCTCAATGGGTTGTGAGACAGATGAAGATAAATGCAATTTATCTTAATTACATGTATGTAAATGTAAAAACACATTGGGGACAACAAAGCAATATGCAGATATTAGTCATAATTACTTTGGGGAAAGAACTGCTTTTTAATTTTCTCAATTTCAGATTTTAGTGCTCTTGACATTATGTTCAAAACACAAAAATATCTTTAGATGCTGCAACCAGATTTAAGACCTATAAGGGACTGGCCCTTTGTCCCTTTGGAGAAGTTTTGTTTTATTTTATTTTCTTTTGCTGTCTTTGTTAATTGTTTGAACGGATTTGCTTTTGCTTCCACACTTAGACCTGGAAGCAAAGACAGTGCCCATGTCCCTTGGCCCAAAGGGACAAATGCAGCCTGAAAGTGGAAAAGCTGAGGGCATTCTTACAACTCTGACTAGCCTTTCTAACTCCTGTTGGGCTGAGCACTTGAACGTTGAAAACCCAGGTGATTCGCTATTATTTTGCCTTAAAAATACAATGTTTTAACTGCAAGTACAGAGGATTAGAATAAAAGAGGTTACTTTTTCCTGTTCTATCAATAAAATGATAGAATTGGCTTTGACTAAATGTAACTCAGAAATTGACAAACTATCATAAGTACAAAGCTGTATTCCTTGGTTAGTTTGTTCCAAATGAGGACACTTTATTCATGAGAGTTCAGTCGCCCCATATGCCGCAGCAGTGCCTGAAGGGGAGCAAAGGATGATGACTTTCCAGGGGAAGGCAGCGGCTGCAGGTGCATCTTCCAGCCAGCTCACCGGAGATGCCCGATAAAGGCCCACCCATTCTTTCATTTAACAGATATCTAGCAACTGCTATTTATTTTATTTAACACGCAATTATGTGCCTTTGTAACATCAGACATATGTTCTAGTTTAAGTATTAAGTTACATGGTCCTTATAATAACCCAAAGAGACTAACACTATTTTTGTCTACATTTTACAGATGAGGAAACTGAAGCACAGAGAAGTTAAGGAATTAGCCCTGGAGCTAAAAAATGTGGGAGCTGAGGTAATCTGGGTTCAGAGTTCAGCTTTTATCCACTGAGCTCTACAAAAGGTGCCAGGCACCAAGCTCAGCACTGGGAATAGACTGGGAAACAGGATTGACCTGTTTCTTTCTGTCCTGTGGGGAGTTTACCTTCTAGCCTGGAGGGATTGATTAGTAAAGAGCAAACACTATAAAACAATTTAATTACAGGTGGAAATATTGGGTCGGCCAAAAAGTCCGTTTGTTTTTTCTGTTAAATAAAAGACACAGTTCTCATTTTCACCAGTAACTTTATTGGTTTGACTATTCTGCGTATGTTGGCTATCTCCCATGTGGTGGTATAAAGTTGACTGTTCTCACGTAACGTCTTGATTTTATCACTACCACCTTCAACTGGTCTACCCAACTGTGGAGCATGGACCAGTGAGAAATCTCCTGCACAAAATTTCACAAACCACTTTTGCCATGTTCGATCAGTCACAGCACCTTCTTCTGCACTAATCTTTTTTTGTGTTTTGGTTGTGTTTTTACCTTTCTTGAAATAGTAAAGCATAATATGCCAAAAATGTTGCATATTTTCTTCCATCCTCAATGTTAAAATGGCTACACAAAAATTCACCAATGCTGGTAAGTTGTTTTTTAAATGCACGCTGCTATGACAGCTGTCACAATGCAATCTAACAAAATTGTTTCAAATGAAGCTAAGCGCTACCAGAACCACATTATGGGAAAAACCAAGTGAGCGTTTTGGCCAACCCAATATTGCAGAGGAGAGATGATAGGGTACAACAACACAGAAGGCTAAAGGATGACGGAAACATCTGCTGAGCTGTCACTGATTCCTCACAAATCCTGACAAATAACTAGTAGGATACACGATCACTGCAGAAAGGAGGCAGTTCTGGCTCGGAGGAGAGGCAAAGGCCAGTGGCAGGATTCAGCCCAAGTCTGAGCAGTCCTGAAATCTGTCTGGTCATTAGTAACAAACTGCTTGACTTTCTTCTGGATGCTTTCCATGGGCTTTCTAGTTTTGGCATTGTATCACTTTCATTTCCTCCATACATGACACTATGAGAGGTTTAAGAATTTATCATGAATGTCTTGTCAAATGCAGGAGACATACAGCTTTCACAATGGTTATTTAATACAAAGCACTCTGCTCACAACAAGATGGTAATGCATACTGGTTAATGGTATTCATCTAAAATTGATTCCTTTCATTTTTGCTCCACAGCTGTCCTGTCTTGGTAGCTGAGGAGTTAAAGAGTTAAGGAAACAGGAGGCAGAAGAACAAACATATACTTAATGACTTCAGTCTAAGGACCGGGACAGGTGTTGTTACAAGTCATCTGAATTGAATAGCTAGAAGAAATTGGTTGTGTCAGATCAGATAAACCTGAAAGCCTGTTGGGGCTGACTTGAACAACCACCCTTTCATTTTAAAGTGCTGTGAGGAAAATGAGAAGCAACCAAAACACACAATTTTAAGAAAATGGAAATTTGGTAGTCATTAAGAATTATGTTTGCAAAGAGTTTGAACAAATGGATATGTATATATGTTCTAATAATTTTGACATATTCAGAAAAAGCAAAAATGGATAAAGTATAAGCAGTTTTGTAGAATAATACATTTATTTTTATACATAAAGCATTTCTGGAAATACACGAAAAGGAATAATATTATTAATGGCTCCCTCCCAATAGAGAGAGAAATGAGAAGATGGATAAGAAGAAATTTGACCATTCAGTTTACATCCTTCCTCAGTTTCCTGTACACAATATTTTAAAATGTTACCTTTACAAAGAATTCTTAAATGATGTGTAAAAATGGTGAAAATTCTTTTAGACTGTCAATTTATTTTAAATGACAGGACAAAAGTTTTTAAATACAGAATAATTTCAATAATGTCCCCCTCCTAATAAAGAAACTAGAAAATTCCTGAAACATTACTAAGAATACTTAGCCCCTTAAAGGGTCAGTTTTCACTTTTTTATTTTGTAAACTTCTTACTTTTTAAAATATTTACAATAAGCATGTATCACTTTCATGATCTGAAAAAAACCCAAGTATTAAATAAGAAGAACAAAAAGAATAAAATAAATATCCTAACATAAGTGATAGGATTATAAATGGTTGCTTTCGCTGCAACCTAAAGTCAAATATAAAAAGCCAAGATTGTCTAAAATAAATAAATCCAAAGTAAACACTAAAAGATCATCTTCTTGCTGAAATACAGCCAAATGTGGCCTCAAAGTCCTGTTTCAAGGAAAGCAGAATCACACAAAATTATTTTAAGTACTTTTGACATAGTTTTCTCTTCCTCCTCTAATCTTCTTTGCTACTGGTATTAACCCCATTTTCTTTCAAACAGCCGTTCAAGAAAAGAAGGTGACAGTGGCAAGGAGCTGGTGTCAGGTCACAGACTCCAACCTCAGTGCCACTAGCAACGGTCCTCAGACTGGCAGCCTCTTCCCTCATGTCCTGGGCACTGCTTGCTTCGATTCTTCCCAATTCCTTCTGGAGTTTGGTTTTCCCTCTCAGAAAACGTTACCTGACTCCACAAAGTGTTAATACAACTACATCTTACAAAACAGTGAAAGGAAGGGAATTACTGCTTTAAGTTACCCTGATGCCAAAGTGTCATTTGTTAGCAAAATACAGATCTTCTTCGTAAGCTCTTTGGGAAATATATTGGCATCCTGTTCACTATCATCATGCATTTGCCCCTTCGAGGTGCAAGACCCTTTGTAAGTGGAAACAAGCTCCAGTTCCTCTCGGATGGAGGAAGCATACTACAGCCTCTCGTACATTTCACAGCTAAAACCTCTAGGCACAACACAAAAAACAACCTGAAGACTGCAAATTACCTAAAAAGGTGAATTGTAAAGGAGAGTCAAAACCTAGGAGAAGTGGCCTAAAAGAAGATGGATTTCCCTAGTTTTTAAATGTAATTTAATTTGTTTTATTCCAGCAGCTCTGTCCTGGGTGGGACCCACTGCAAAGGCCCATGGACAGCAACAGAGCAGTGGTGCAGCAGCATGAGCAGCTGACTCTCCAAATGACGTTGTCTTGCTGTACGAACTTGGGAAAGGGCCCTTGTAGGCCAGAGTACGGGCTAAATCATGAAGAGATAGAACATGGGCAAAGGAATCCCCGAATTCTATGAATAAACCAGCACAATGCCCAGGCTCACTCTGAGCTATGCATTCATGGGCCGGACCCAAAGTACCATATCAAAGGCTTTGAGAATTGAAAAGACTGAAAATAGCACCCAAGTCTCAGACTAACACCTGAGAGGCACCTGCATGGAACCGACCCCAAACAGCAAGCAAAGGCTTTGAAAACTGAACTGAGATCAGAACCACCACCCACAGGAGGTGAGGCAGAAATGAAGCCTGAACCTAACTGCAAAAATCCAAAAACAACATTGTACGACCCACAGCCTACATAGCAGAACATTAATATCCAGATACAACCCAACAGCATTTCATAAACAAAAACTAGGAAAATATGACAGTTCTCAAGTGAAAAAATAATCTGATTCCAACCCTGAGATAACCCAGAGGGTAAGTATTATAATGTCCTCCAGGAGAATATCAAATGAATGGAAAGACAGAAATTCTCGGCTGAGAAATACAAACTGGAAAAATAACCAAGTGGATATATCTGAAATAAACAATTAACTGGATGGCTCAACAGAGAAGGCAGTTTCAAAAGAGTGAGCTAGAAGAGTCAGTAAAATTATCCAATCTGACAAGAGAAAAAATTTTCAGAAAAATAAGCAGGGCCAGAGGGACCTGCAGAAGAACATTAAAACTTCTAGAATTTATGTCAGTGTTGTTCTAGAATAAGAGGACGAAAAGACTGGTGGAGAAACTATTTGAAGCACTAATGGCCAAAATTTTCCAATTATTAAAAAATATAAATTTACAAATGCAAGAGTTTCATAAACTGAAAATAGAATATGCTAAAAAATAACCACCCTTAAGCATATCATCATAATCAACTGCTTAAAAGCAAAGATAAAGGAAAAATATTCACAGCAGATAGAGAAAAATTACACATTATAAACAGGAGAACAATGATTTTAATGACAGAAGATTTCTCATCAGAAATGAGAGAGGCCAGAAGGCAGTAGAAAAACAGCTTCAAAGTGCTGAAAGAAAAAAATCACTAACCAAGAATTGTATATATACTGATAATATCAGGAAAGAAACTAATAATGATACTTTTAGACAAAGGAAAACTAAGAGAATTCATTTTTGGCAGACCTGCTCTAAACAAATGCTAAAGGAAGTGCCTCAGGCTAAAGGGAAATGAACCAAATGAACAATTGAAATTGTAAATATCAGGGTAAATATAAAAGGTTATTTTCTCCCAGTTCTTTCAAATGTATATGATTGTTGTAAGTAGAAATTATGCCACTGTTTGATAAGGTTTTAAATATATGTAGATATAATATATATTGTGACTATAATATAAAGGTAAATGGAGACTTTCAGTCAAGAAGGCAGCATAGGTAAACACAGCTCACCTCCTCCCACAACCAAATCAAAATTACAGCTGAAATGTAGAATAACTATCACTCAGAACCATCAGAAATCAAGTTCAATGGAAGTCTGAGAACTACAGAATTAAATCCCCACATCCATCCAGACTGGTAGGAGGGGCACAGATGTGGAACAGGCTGGCCCATCATCCACATGTGGTGGATAAAAATTTGGGAGGGATATCTCAGGAGCAAAGAGTCCTAGCCCTATACCAGGCCCCACAGACCAAGGTTCCAGCACCAGGAAGATAAGTCTCCACAACTTCTGGCTGCAAAAAGCAGTGGGAATTGAGTCAGTGGAAGAAACTTCTGGGGTCCCAAGCAGTTCTTCTTAAAGAACCCACACATGGACTCACCTACTCAGACTCACTGCCTCTGGGCTCTGGTGCTGGGGAGGTGGCTTGAGGGGCACCAGTAGCATGCAGCGGGCAGCTAAGGTGTCTGGAATCAAGACAAGCAGAGGCCATTTTCCCTTTTCTGAACCCTCCCTCCACAGAGCCAGCAAGCTGGTGACATATCTGAGACTCTATTAACCTAGCTAATACTGTTTGACCCACCCTGGAGTTGTCCTGAGACTCTACCCCACCCAACTCATGGGCCTGCCCAAGCAGCTTTTCCTTGTGAATGGCTAGTCTTGGCTCATGCTGCACAACCACCTAAATCCCCTCAAATAAGCAAGAGCCTGCCTCAGCGAGCCCTAGGACCAGCACTAGCAGCAGCCAGCCTATATTCACAGCATGGCTTCGCCTGGGAGTCTCCAAGCCCAGCATAAGCATAAGCCATCTCAGATTGCTTTATAGCTCAGGCAGGGTAGCTGTGGGCAAAACACTGGTGGGGGCTGACTGGGGCCTGCAGCACCCAGGAAACTCGAGAGCCTGTGCACCCAGTGGGCAGATACAGACCATGTCAGAGCATGACCATGCTGCCCCTGCACAGTGGATCATCCAAGGAGGGCAGAGGGTTGTGGTCAGTGGTAATAGCCACTCCTTATAGCCAGCTGGTAGATGGGGTCTACTGACTTGGAAACAGCAATCATGGTTCAACTACAAGAGGATGGTGTACTCATCCCACACAGAGGATGCACCTCGAGTACCCAGCTTGGGTGATAGGGGAGGCTGTGCCACTGGACCCTATAAGAAACCTACTACATTACACCACACCACCAAGACACGGAGTCAAAGGAGCTGTACCTAATACATATAAAACAAACACAAGGAGGCTGCCAAAATGAGGAAACAAAGAAACATGGCCCAAATGAATGAATAGATCAAAGCTCCAGAAAAAAAGGTAAATGAAATGGAGATAAGCAATCTATCAGATGCAGAGTTTGAAACACTGGTTACAAGGATGCTCAAGGAACTTAGTGAAGACCTCAGTAGCATAAAAAAGAGCCAGCCAGAAATGAAGGATACACTAATTGAAATAAAGAACAATTTAAAGGGAAACAACAGTAGAGTGGATGAAGCTCAGAATCAAATCAATGATTTGGAACATTAGGAAGCAAAAAAAAAAAAAAAATCAGAACAACAAAAAGAAAAGGGAAGCCAAAAATATGAAGATAGTATAAGCAGCCTCTGGGAAAACTTCAAGAGGTCTTCTCCTTCTGGCATCTTGATGCCAGAAGGAGAAGAGAAAGAGAAAGAAATTGGAAATCTACTTGAAAAATAATGAAAGAAAACTTCCCTAATTTGGTGAAGGAAATAGACATGCAAGTCCAGGAAGCACAGAGTCCCAAACAAGGTGGATACAAAGAGGCCCATTCCAAAACACATCATAATTAAAATGCCAATGGTTAAAGATAAAGAGAGAATCTTAAAAGCAGCAAAAGAATTTACCCTCAGGGGAGTTCCCATAAGACTGTCTGGTGATTTCTCAAAAGAAACTCTGCAGGTTAGAAGGGATTGGCAAGAAATATTCAAAGTCACGTAAAGCAGTGACCTACAGCCAGGATTGCCCTGCCCAGCAAAGCTATCATTTAGAATCTAAGAGCAGATAAAGAGCTTCCCAGACAAGAAAAAAAACTAAAGGAGTTCTTCATCACCAAGTCTTTATTATATGAAATGCTAAAGGGATTTATTTAAGAAAAAAAAAAAGAAAATCAAAACTATGAGCAATAAAATGGCAACAAATACATACCTATCAACAACTCAATCTAAAAAATCAAACTAAGGAAACAAGAAGAACAGAGACAGAATCATGAATATGGAGAGTATTTTGATGGTTTCCAGATGAGAGGGGTTTGTGGGGGAATGGGTGAAGTGGTGAGGGGATTAAGAAGTACAAATAGGTAGTCACAGAACAGCCATGCAGATGTAAAGTGCAGCACAGGAAATGGAGAAACCAGAGAGCCCATGGTCATGAACAATGGTGTGGGGATTGCCAGAGGGATTGGGGGGTGCTGGGTGGAGGGTGGTAAAGGGGGGGAAATCAGCACATCTGTAATAGCATAATCAATAAAATATAATTAAAAACAAAAAGTAAAAATAAAAAAGGTAAATGGAAGAGAAAAAGGAACCTATATAATAGTAAGTTTTCTACATTTTTAATTGTACAACATCAACACTAAGTAGACTGTGAGAGTTTAGTATGTATATTGTCCCCCTTGAGCATTCAACACACAAAATGTTTCAAAGGGGTAGATCCAAAAGCCAATAGAAAATGAAAATAAAATACATAAAGATAGATTCAAATTACTGAAAAGAAGACAGGAACAAATAGCATACACAGAAAACAAATAATAAAATGGTATATCTAAATCCAGCCATAACAGTAATTATATTAAATGTAAATGATCTAACATACCCATGTAAAGACAGAGAGTGTCAGAATTTTTCAGAATAACAAGAACCAGCTACATTTTGTCTACAAGGATCCCATTTTAAAATATAAAGACTTAGATTAAAAGTAAAGGATAAAAAAGTATATCATGTATACAATAATCAAAATAAAGCCAGAAAGGTTATATTATTTTCAACCAATCTCCTATTCTTGCCTCTCTCCATCTTTAATCATTCTATATTAACATATGTACTTACAGAAGCTATTACCTCATTCCTCTTAACATCATTTCCAGAATAGTAATCTACGTTTGTCAGCAATTCACAAAATATATCAGCATACCCCTTCCTGCTCTTTATGAACTCATCATCTAGGACATACAGCATTAATGTAGCAGTTTACTAATATGCATTATATGCAGGGATGGGCAAAAGTAGGTTTGTAGTTATGAGTACCCGAAACACAGGCTACAGCAAGTAGATTATAAGAGTGTATAAATAACAAGGCTGGCAATTTGAACACTTACAAGATTGTGCCTAAGCACTTTTGAGTTAATAAAACTATTGTAATCACCAGAACCTGCATGTCTTTTTCCATACAAACAATTGTAAACCTACTTTCGTCTACCCCTGTATGTAACAGATCTAAAATACATGTTTGGAAAATGCATTAAGTTCCCTGTGTACAGACATGATTTCATAGGCTTTAAGGGACTCTCACTGAATGGCATGGGACTCTCACTGAAGCTACAGTTTAGGCAGTTTAGAGAATAATGCTAGAGAAGAGGGAAATCATACAAGAAGTCTGAGAAAAAAGTATATTTTCAGAAGGAACTAAATGTACAGATTTTGAGAAAACGAGCCTAAAACAAGCAAAAAGCTGACAGTACATAGATAAGCCTCTTAAAATTTTAGTAGGCTTACAGAGATTAGCAGCAGTAGTAAGCAGATCATGCCTCCCACTGCATCTTACATTATATGGATGAAATAATGCTTTCAGGCTTACACCTGATAGATGCCCTTCTGATCTATATTTTGTACCTAAACATTCTCACTACAAAATTTTAGCCTTACAGCGACCCCCTGACCCTCCTCCACCAATTTTTAAGGTGACAAAGACAGGAGAGAGAGAGAGAGGGAGAGGGAGATGCAGAGGGATGGGGAGAACAGAAGGGGGGAGGGTGAAGAGGTGGACTTGATTATGTAAGGGAGTGGAAACTTCTGTAATGGAAATTCATCAATTGGTTTGGGGTCTTAAACACAAAGTTTCCAGCTATAATTAGAACTAAGGGAACCAACTGATTGTTTTAGGAGAAAGTGTAAAGTGAAAACAGAGAAAAGTGAAGAACTGAACCCGGTAGTACATGTGGGTGATCATCGCCCTCCTCCACCTCACATATTTTCACATATATTTTGTGACTTGCTTAAAAAAACCACTCTGATCTCTGTAAGAGAAATATTATTTCTACTGTACAAATGAGGGAACAGACAGACAAAAATACTTTATTAATGTAGGCATCCCTCACTTTTATGATGAAGTTCATTCCTGGAAACCACAATGAAAAAATCATTAAGTGGACTGTGTGGAATTTATTACTCATTTACTATTGACTAGAATAGATTGACTTAAGCAATGAAAGCTTGTGGCAAATAAGGGGATAAAGACAAGAAGTGAAATACTGATCCACCCTTTTACTACATCACAAGGAACATTTGGAGGAGTGAAATGCTAACTATACAAATAAGCGGGAACTGTAAGCAGTTACGGGTATAAATACTGACCTGCACTATATGGAGGCTCCACAGGGAGGAGAGACCCACAGCAACAGCTACAAATGTGCAGGCAAAGGCAAGGCAGTAGTATGACCAGAAACAGACCACAGGCAACTGATCTTTGAGGAAGAAGCAGAGGCAATACAATGAAGAAATGACAATCTTTTCAACGAATGGTTCTGAAACAACTGCAGGTTCACAGGCAAAGAAATAATAATAATAAAATTAAAAAGACACTAGACACAGTTCTTACACCTTTAAAAAAATTTAACTCACAATGGATCATAGACCTACATGTAAAATGCAAAAGCGATAAAACTTCTAGATTGTGCAGGAAAAAATCTAGGTGACTTATGCTTTGGCAGTGGCTTTTTAGATATAAGATCAAAGGACAATGTGTGAAAAAATTTTGATAAGAGAGTATTAATTAAAATTAAACACTTCTCTGCTACAGTCACTGTTAAGAGAATGAAATGCCCAGCCACAGACAGAAAATCTTTGTAAAACACATATCTAATAAAGCACTGGTATCAAGTTTTTAAAACTTGACAATAAGAAAATAACCCAATTAAAGAATAGGTAAAAGATGTGAACAGACATCTCACCAAAAAAGACATACAGATGGCAAATAACCACATGAAAAAAATGCTCAGGATCACATGCCATGGAGGAGCTGCAAATAAAAACAACGTCACAACCCTGCACATCTCTCAGAATGGCTCAGATCCAAAACACGAACCCTGGTGCTGCTAACGCTGCTGAGGGTGCGGGACAGAAACGTTTGTTGATTGCTGGTGGGAACACAAAATGGTACAGCTGTTTGGAAGGACAGTTTGGCAGTTTCTGATAAAACTATTCATATTCCTCCCATACAGTCCAGCAATCATGCTCCTTGGTACTTACCCAAAGGAATTTAAAACTGACAAACACCTCCACATGAATGTTTATAGCAGTATTTTTCACAACTGCCAAAACTTTCAAGCAACCAAGATATCCTTCAATAGGTGAATGGATAAACAAACTGTGGTACATCAAGACATGGAATATTATCCAACGACACAAAGAAATAAGCTATCAAGCTACAAAAATGCATGGAGGTGGATGTGTTAACTAACTACTGTGGGAATCATTTCACAACCATACATGTATCAAATCATTTCGTTGTGTGCACCTTAACTTTACCCAATGTTACATGTTACTTATAGCTCTAAAAAAGTTGGAAAAAGCAAATAAAAGAAAAACAGCATATCATCCTAGACTGTATTAGAGAGAAAAATGTTATGGATATTAAAGACAGTGTGCAGTAAATTTGTAGACTGGAATACAGTCAGTGGATTGGATAGAGGTGAGGGTTTTGTTTTGTTTTGTTTAATTTGGTATTTATACTCTGATTATGTTGAAGAGTATCCTCATTCTTAGGAGGTGATTGGGTTAGAAAAATGATGAATAACATGTATACATTTAAGAAGGAGCAAGGGGTGAATCAAACGGAATAAAATGTAGGTGAACCTGGGTAAGAAGCATACAAGCATTCTCTGTGCTATTCTCACAACTTGTCTGCTCTTGAAATTATTTCCGAGTAAAAAGATTTTTAAAAAATTAGCAAAAAAAAAGGTATGGAGGAACCTTAAATGTGGATTGCTAATTGAACAATAACTATACACTGTATGATTCCAATTACATAACATTACGAAAAAGGCAAAACTATGAAAACAAAATAAAGATCAGTGGTTCCAGGGATTGAGGTGGAAGTCAACAGGTGGTAGACCACTGGGGATTTTTGGAAGGCAGTGAAACTAGTCTGTGTGATACTGTAATGCTGGACACATGTCATTATGCATCTGTCAAAACCCATAGAATGTATGAAACAAAGAGTGAAGCCTAATGTAGACTATGGACTTTAGTTATTAATAATGTAGCAACATTGGCTCATCTGGGGCAACAAAAGTACCACCCTACTCTGTGGCGTTAATCATAGGGAAAACTGCAGGGGGCGGGGATGTGAGGGGACACATGAGAACTGTCTGTACTTTCCACTCATTTTTCTGTAAATGTAAAACTGCTCCAAAAAGTTAAAGCTATTAATTTTTTAAAGCAAAGCAGTATATCACATTATGTTTTTGTTTTTACTTACAGGTCAAGCTTTTTAAATGGCACCAAAGGATATTTTAACTTCCTCTAATTTCATAAGCCAGAACTGTACTGTAAGGCAAGCAGCTGAAATAGAAAACTGCCCACTGAGAGCCTGCCTATCCCTTTCTATGCCTTCTCTTCTCATTAACTTCCAACAACTTTCTAGTCATTCATTTGTTCTTTTCATAAGGAAAATGTGTCCTATTTCACTATGAGCGATCATGAAGCCGTATTTCAGCCCCAGGGATATATTTGTGGGAAACAGCCCTCCTTCACAACACCTTAAAGCTGAGGCCAGGGCAGCTTCCAATGACTCTCCACGTAGCTAGAAATGCCCACAGATGAGACCTGAAAAGTTAAATGCCTCACAGAAAGAAATTTTGGATGAAAAGACAGCATCAATAAATCCCCAGATCTTATCTGGAAAAAAAAAAAAAGCAAACCCACACATACTTACCTTGAAAAATAGGTGAGTATAACTTCTCCCCAAAATGTGACCAACAAGCAGTTAACAAAGCATCCCAGCTGTAAAGGAGGAGTGCTTCCTTCAGGGAAGTCTATGATTGTATGTCTGCAAAGAACCTGGCCTCTCACGTGTATGGTTAAAGTGGAGAGTTGTCTTTTTCTTTGCTTCTCAGAGTATGAACAAAGCCTAGCGAAATTGAAAGCACCACTGCTGCATTAAATGGCATGTAGAATTGTCTCCTGATTGTGCTTTTCATAACTTTTAGCTTTGAGCATAGTGGCACAATATTTTGAATGCACAGAGATATTCCAGACCAGTGGTTCTCACCGTGTGGTCGATGGAAGCAGCTATACCAGCATTACCTGGGAACTTGTTAGAAATGCAATTCTAATACAGATCTACTGAATCAGATGGCAGGGGGGCGGGGCAATCTGTTCTCACAAGCCCTCCAGGTGACTCTGAAGCACAGTGAAGCTTGAAAGCCATGATTCTAGAAGTCCATAAATCTGGAAACAAGTCTTACCTTCATTTCTCCAAGTTCTTTGGAACCAATTACTGATTTGACCATGACTCAGGGTGCTCCTTTTGCTCAGAACACCAGAATGGCCGCAGAAGAATCTCACCTTTTGATCTCTGCTTCCCCACCATGCAAGGACAGGATGTTCACGCATTTCCCAAGGCTGGAGGGAGACTCTCAACCAACATATAAAAAAGTCTCTGTTTTCAGTGGAAAAAAAATCAGAGTCTCTCTTTCCAAAGGGGGTGGCCTTTCTTGATCATCACAATACCTCCAACTTATATTCCATTATCCAACATAGTTTTCCATTTAAGAAGCTCCTCTGGATATAGTATATAATTCAGCTGCCACAATAACCCTGTGAAGCAGACTCTCCACTACCCCTAACATTTTGCAAAGGAAAATGTTACTCAGAGAACTCTGAGTACCCAGAAACCAGTCCAAGATCAGCCAACCAGTAAAGGTACAGAGCCTCCACTGTTCCCACCAACTACAGTGCTCAAAGCTACATAAAAGAAACAGCTCTGTGATCACAGGTAAATTATTGAACTGGCATAAGCCTTGTTTCCACATCCATAAAATGGAAGTAGAAAGAGTGCCCACCTCACAGAATTTATGTGAGGATTAAATGAGATGATCCCTGCAAGCCTCAAGAAACTGTAGCTGGCATGTAGCACGTTTACAATAAATATTAGTCAGAATTTGTTAGCAGCTATTGCTGGTCTGACACCACCACCACTCCAGCTATTAACTCTGCAGCCCCTGCTACTGCTCCAGGGCCCTTGGCATTTCTTAACCTACTCCGGTCTTCCTTCCCCCCTGCCTTCAGTCTTCTTATACTGTCCAGACCATCATATGTTGAATGTTTATGCAACACCCATGATCCCATCATCTATTGGTTTGTGATAGAATTTACAATAGATAAAAAAACGAAACACTTCATAACAAATGAAATATTCTGTTAGGAGCTATTCTAATCAACATACACTTTCATTTTTACTTCAATTTAAAGATTAGCTCTTACAAAGAGAAACCAGATAATTGTGTCAAATGGACACAGCCTTCATCCCAGCAAGCTTCTTGAGATACAAAGGAAAACAAAAGGCTTAAATAAGACTGGCAAACTGGAGAACTAACTGGTTTCGGCTCCTTGTCACTAAATTGATCAAAGATAATCTGAGTTTCCAGTTGTATAAATGAAAAACAGAAACTCTTCTCTGAGCAAATCCTTCCAGATACATATGCCTGATTGCAGCCCTTTGAAGCTGACACAGCTGAAATCGGATTTTTTTGCATGAATTATGCACTACAGCAGAACAGAAAGAAGACCACTCAGAATATGACTCATCATACAAAGCAAAGCTAAAGGCACAACTTGTACTGTGCATTTTCTGGGAAGCCAACAGTTTTGACTTAGGTGAGAGGCACATGTTGAGGGGTTACTTCAACCACAAAAGGTGCAGCAGCAAAGTCCACTAAGCTAATGACTTCAACAACTGCACAGACTCACCACGCTTTTGGCGGCTTCTGTCCCACTGACATCCAAGTCCATTGATCTATTCCACCATAGCTATTTAAATACAGTGAGCAAATAAGAAATTAACATCCATTTTAATTCATTTCAATCAAGTCAACATAAATCCAGCAAAAGGTTCTCTAAGTCTAAATTTAAAACCTCATTTAATTTTTTCCCTAAAGCACAATTATTCAAGCTTAAGCTGTCACAATTTATTTCAGCATTTATATGCTCCAGTTGTAAATTATACAAATCAAAATTGTCCATATTTATTGGAATCTGAAGACCTGCATAATAGAATTTTTGAGTGCCTTTGAAAACTGTTTTTAATGATTTCTCTAAGCTTATTCAAAAATTCAACCTAAACTTAAATTTCTTTCTATAAGGAAATAACTCCTAAATTGAAACTACTTCAAAACCAAATGTATTCATGCTAGTACTATGCTAAACTCATCAAAACCCAAGATAATAGGGACTTCCGGTCAAGATGGATGTCTAGGGAGACACACAGCCTCCTAGCAACCATAGAAATAGTTATGACCAGATTTCAAAACTAATAACACCCAGAACCATCAGAAAATCGAGCTGTATAGAAGTTCCAACAACCAAGGATTTAAAGATGGGATTCATCCAGATGGGCAGGAAGGGTGGAGCTGAGGAGACAGGTAGAGGTCGTGTGACACAGAAAGGTGGACGCGGCAGCCACTGCACAACGGGCAGGAGGCACACCTTGGGAGTGAGCAATCCTGGCCCCAGGCCAGACTGCACAGCCCAGGGTTGCAGTACTGGGAAGATAAACCACCATTACCTCTGGCTGCAAAAACCAGTGAGAGTTGGGGTGATGCCAGTGAGGGTTGGGGCAGTGGAAGAAACTGCCAGATTTCTGCCACTAAAAGGGCCTGCATGGCTTAGAATGTAGCAAATCCACCCACTCCAGGATTCACCAGGAGGGAAGCAGCTGGAAGGGTGCCAGTCACACAGGGTAAGGTGGTGAAGTGACTGGAAGCTGGGAGAGCGCCAAGTGAGTCGCCAGAAGCCAGGGGGTGGCACTGTCTCCTCTCCAAGCACTCCTCACACAGCCACAAAGCCATGAAGCAGGTTTGCAGGCAAAAGGGACTGCACTAGATTTCATATTTACTTATGAACAGCTTATTAGTTCAATAAGTTCACACTTGGGGGAAACAACTGGTCTTTTGGCAAAGCTATGATTCCAATGTTACTCCTCCTTAATTTATGTAACAGATTAAGCATTTATTCCTCAACACCAAAGTCAAAAGCAAAATTAGTCTTCAGGATTATGAAGCAAAGCAATGCAAGTTGGAGAGCTATGTGATATACTGAAGGTCAGCCTCAAACTCAGAGTTAAAGATGATGGGCCAAGAAATACTCAGAAATTATTTTATTCAACATTTACACCTAGAATCCCCAATCAGCTACAGTTGATCCCACCTGCCCAGGAAATAAAAAATCTTCTGAGCAATGGCAAAAGTAGTTAGTCAGTGGCAAACCTGACTTGCAGTTGATGGCTTGTAACTGTCCCTCTTTCAAACCACAAGCTTTTGAGGACAGGATCCCCACTGCAGGTACCTCTCAGAGTGGGGCTCAGGGGTGCTCAGCTTCTGTCAAAGTGATGTTTCATTCCTACATGCTTTTTACCACATGCCACTTGTAGGACTGGACTTCTAACTACTTGCTTTTGTCTAGTGCTATGTGTGTTGTCCTTATGCTGGCCTGTCTTTTGATGTGGAATCCATGCACAATGCAAAAATTCCATACGGGCACTTATGTGCCCAACCAGCTCTGGCTTATCTGAATGTTCTCACTTTCTCTTTTATTCTGACTTAGGTATACACCTACTCTGTTAAGAATGACTGTCCCCAGTCCTGGCATCTCACCCTAATTTTACTGGACCCTATCCCAACATCACACAGTTAAAGCTGTGCAATTGAAGTCAGAGGAGAGTATCTGTCTCTGAAAAGTTCAGAGAGATCAAAAGCTCAAAAGTGTTTTCATTCCTCCAAGCTCATGCATTCTTCATCCTACACTTGGCTGTACTCCCAGATATGAGTTCTCAAGGCAACCAGGTGGCTTTGGATATGTACATAAGCAGATATACAGGGTGGGGCAAAAGTAGATTCACAGCTGTGAGTACACAAAACAGAGTTCATTTTTGTATTATCATTTATTAATTATTGTATTATTTTCCATAGGAACAACTGTAAAACTACTGGGTTGGCTAAAAGGTCTATTTTTTTTTCTGTAAAATAAGACACATTTTCATGTTCACCAATAACTTTATTGATTTGGATATTTTGAGTACGCCAGCTATCTCCTGCTATTGGCTTCTAGTGGGTAGAGCCCAGGGGTGCTGCTAAATATTTTCCAATGCATAAGACAGCCCCACAGCAAAGAATTATTTGGCCAAAATGTCCACAGTGGTTCGCAAACCACTTTTGACACATTCATTCTGTCACAGCACCTTCTCCATACACTGCACGAATTTTTTTTTTTTGCATTTCAGTTGCATTTTTACCATTATTGGAATAATATGTCAAAAATGTTATGGCTTTTTCTATCTTCAATATTAAAATTGCTGCACAAAAATTCACCAATTTTGATAGTTTTTTATGCACACTGATATGACAGCTGTCACAATACATCTAACAAAATTCTTTTGAAGGTAAAGAAAACTAAGCACTACTACAGCCATCATATGGAAAAAACTAAATAACATCTTGGCCAAACCAATACTTTTGCCCTACCATGTAATCTTAAAAGGTAAATAAAAAACATAGATCTGGGAGTTAACAAACATGTACATCAGGCACTAAGATTACATCAATGTGTGATCTTGAGTGAGTTATTATCCCTCCAAGATTTGCTTTCTTACCTGTAAAGTTAAAGGGGTTTTGTAATCTCAAAGCTTTCTTCCAGCTATGAAATTGTTACTTTTTTTGTTTTGCAAAAGTAATTGTCAAATGAATTCTCAGCCATATTTAGAGGCTTAAGATATTATCTAGTATTATTTACTCATATCATCTCTCCCCTCTATTAGAAAGGACAGTTGAAACTCAATTATGTACTGCAAGGCAAAGACACTAGGGAAGATTTCCATATAAACGTTTATTCTAATAGCATGTCTGAGGAAGCGATTCAATGCTCCTGTTGATTAAAGCACTCTGAAATACTCATCCATATTAACTTCTCTCGCCAGTTTAAACAAGCGGAACTCATTGGCTGAGTACCTACTATGGGCCAGGGATTTAGTTAAACACTTTATTGCAATTAACTCTAATCCTCACTATCTGAAAAGTTAATATGATCTCCATCTCCCAGGATCTAGGAGACTCTTTAACTTACCCAGAGTCACAGTTGCAATAAGTGGTGGTAGTTGAATTCAAAAGCAAGAGCCAAGCTTTGGGCCAGCCCACTGATGAAGAGCCAAGCAAGCATTTAAAATCTCAGTCTTGGACTTCTGGCCAAGGTGGAAGCGTAGGTGGACACACTGTGCCTCCTCCCACAACCAAAATTAAGGACAACAAAGATTCAGAAAGAAGAAAACAACCAGAACTGATAGAAAATTGAACTGTACAGAGGTCTGACAACCATTCATCCAGGCCGGTAAGAGGGGTGAAGTTGTAGCAGAAAAAAGTGAAGGTTGATGGACCCGGGTGTGCAGGCAGCAGCGGCTGGAAGGTCCCAGGCACACAGGCGGCGGGAAGTGGACCCCAGGCACGGGGTGGCAAATGTGCAGACCCAGTGAGGCCGAGCAAGGTGTCTGGCTAACCAGATGGTCCCACATTCGCGTGCAGATAATCCAGGTGAAGCAGAAGCAGCAGAAGGGACTGGAATCTGAGAGAGAGTGGAGCAAGCGCCATTGTTCCCTCTCGGACTCCGCCCCCACATATAGCATCACTACTCATCTACTGGGCAGCCCCACCCTGGGGAACACCTAAGGCTCTGCCCCTCATGATGCTGTGACCAGACCAAGAAAACAAAAATGGCTCAAACCAGAGAACAGATCAAAGCCCTGGAGCCAATTCATCTAAGTGACCAAGAGATAGCCAACCTATCAGATGCACAGTTCAAAGCTCTGGTGATCAGGATGCTCACAAAATTGGCTGATTATGGTTGCAAATTGGATGAACAAATGAAGGCTACAATAAGTGAAATGAAGGAAGACACACAGGGAACTAATAGAGATGGGAGGAAAATTGGGACTCAAATCAATGGAATGGACCAGAAGGAAGGAAGAAACAACCAAACAAAAGAAAGAGGGACTTTCGGCCAAGATGGAGGCATAGGTAGACACACTGTGGCTCCTCTCACAACCCAAGATTAAGGACAACAAAAATATAGAACCAAAAAACAAAAAACCCAACCAGGACAGAGAGAAAATTGAATTGTATGGGAGTCTGACAGCGATTCACCCAGACCAGTAAGAGGGGCGAAGTCAGAGGCCCGCAGAGTCCGTGGCCCCCAGAGTCAGGTAGCGGTGGGATAAGAAGGTGGCTGGTGATCCCGGGCACGCAGTCACCCCAGGCTCACAGGCGGCGGTTGCTGACTACTGAACACAAGGAGGCCAAGCGATGTGCACAAGTCAGCTGACTGCAGACACACATTCGTGCACAGATAAACCAGGCAAAAATGGGCAGCAAGACAGACTGCACAACACAGGGCCCCAGCGCCGGGAAGTGAAGCCTAAAAGCACCAATTGAAAACACATGTAGGGGCTGTGGTGCCGGGAAGGAGTCCCAGCCTCACAGGAGAGTTCGCTAGGGAGACCCCACGGGGTCCTGAAGCCTGCGCAGGCCCACCCACGCAGAAATCAGCATCAGAAGGGCCCAATTTGCTAGGAGAAAGTGGCTGAAGGGACTGGAATCCGCAGCAGAGCGCGGAGTAAGCACCATTGTTCCCTCTTGGACCCTGCACCCATATCCAGCATCACAACCAAGTTAATGGGCTGCCCCACCCTGGTGAATGCCTAAGGCTCCACCCTTCACTATGTAACAGCTACAACCAGAAAAAAAAAAAAAAACAAGGATGGCTCAAACTGGAGAACAGACCAGGGCCCCTGAACTAATTCATCTGAGCAACCAGGAGGTAGTTAACCTATCAGATGCACAGCTCAAAGCACTGGTAGCCAACCTATCAGAAGCACAGTTCAAAGCACTGGTGATTAGGAAGCTCACAGAATTGGTTGATCTTGGTCACAAATTAGATGAACAAATGAAAGCTATAATAAGAGAAATGAAGAAAAACGCACAGGGAACCAATAGTGATGGGAGGAAAACTGGGACTCAAACCAATGGAGTGGACCAGAAGGAAGAAAGTAACAACCAAACAGAAAAGAATGAAGAAACAAGAATTCAAAAAAAAATGAGGATAGGCTTAGGAACCTTCAGGATATCTTTAAACATCCCAACATCTGAATTATAGGGGTATCAGAAGGGGAAGGGGAAGAGCACCAAGTGGAAAACTTATTTGAACAAATAATAAAGGAGAGCTTCCCCAATCTGGCAAAGGAAATAGACTTCCAAGAAGTCCAGGAAGCTAAGAGAGTCCCAAAGAAGTTGGACCTAAGTAGGAACACACCAAGGCACATCATAATTACATTAGCCAAGATTAAAATGAAGGAGAGAATCCTAGCAGCAGCAAGAGATAAGGAGAGAGTTACCTACAAAGGAGTTCCCATCAGACTGTCAGCGGATTTCTCAAGAGACTTTACAGGCAAGAAGGGGCTGGAAAGAAGTATTCCAAGTCATGAAAGTCAAGGACCTACATCCAAGATTGCTCCATACAGCAAAGCTTTCATTTAGAATGGAAGGGAAGATAAAGTACCTCTCAGATAAGGTCAAGTTCAAGGAGTTCATCAACACCAATTCCTTATTATATGAAATGTTAAAGGGACTTACCTAAGAAAAAGAAGATAAGAAATATGACAGTGAAAGGACAGCAAACTCACAGATATTAACAACCGCACCTAAAACAAAAGCAAACTAAGCAAATGACTAGAACAGGAGCAGAAACACAGAGATGGAGATCACATGGAGGGTTAGCAACAGGGGAGTGGGAGGATGAGAGGGGAGAAAAGGTACAGAGAATAAGTAGCATAGACAATGGGTAGAAAATAGACAGGTGGAGGGCAAGAATAGTGTGGGAAATGTAGAAGCTAAATAACTTATGACACATGGACACGAACTAAAGGGGGAGAATGTGGGTGGGAGGGGGTGTGCAGAGTGGAGGGGAATGATGGGGGAGAAATGGGACAGCTTTAATAGCATAATCAATAAAATATATTAAATAAATAAATGAATGAATAAAATCTCGGTCTTGGATAGAGGTAATCACAACACACTAGCTGTCTATAACACCACATTCATGCAAACTTTCTATGGCATTTAGCAGGCTTTACACTGTGCCCTTCTCAAAATATGGGAGGAAACAGATTTCCCTAAGGATGGCCTCAAATTTATCATATGCTAGAAAAAAGAAAATCTATACGGAAAAATACTCAATATGTATGTATATACATAAATACACACAGGCACATATATAAAAAAAGAGTATCTACTTCACATATTTTTAAAAATCTTGTTAGAAATAAAACATCTTGATGACCCTATCACTTTGAATAAGTAAACATAAAAGTTGAATGAATAAAAATGAAGCTTAAAATACATGAAAAATACAGAAATCATTTATTTTTAACTAAGAGCTTTAGAACTCTGACTTCTAAAAATGGAGAGGAATTAGTACTACCAGATAGTAAGAAATATTATAAAGTTACAATAACTAAAATAGCCAAACGCAAAGAAAATTCAGTATATGATAGAGGTAGCATTCCAAATCAGAGAGGAAACCACGGCTCATTTAAGAGATCACGTTAAGACAACTGGCTAGCCAACGGGGAGGGGGTTAACTACAGCTGAAGTTCTCGTTTCTGACACCCAAATTAATTCAAGATGGATCAAAGATTCAAACACTTTTTAAAAAACCATAAAATACTAAGAGAGACTTTTCATTAAATATAGTAAATAAAGTATATGGTTTTCATCTCTAGGCCCTCTTGAAACTCTAATAAAATCACTATAATAAAGAATAAACAAGATAAACTTCCACAGGACAAAAGATAATAATAGGTAAGAGATATCAGCCAACATTTTGGAAGAGGGAAAGCAGAAGACAGTGGTAAAGCTGACCCGGTCAAGTACAGACAACTGAAGCCTAAGTGCCTGTCCAGGGCGGAAGTCAGACAAAGACATCTGCTCTTTGTCCTGCACAAGAACCACGTGGCCATCCTGAGAGAGGGTTGATTCTGATTCAGCAGGCCGGAGTGAGGGCTGAAGTGCTGCATTTCTAACAAGCCCCCTGATGATGTGGATAGAGGCTGCTGGTCTGGGGCCCACATTTTGAGCAGGTTTGGAATAGAGAATGCCACAACATTCAAGAACTATAGGCATCCTATTCCTGCTGGAGACTGGGGAGTGCACAGACTGGTCCGAAGTCCGTGCACGGAACAGGCACACCTCCCAATTTGGTCCCAGAAGCCAGGTGACAGCTCTGCCCAGGCCCCACAGAGGAAGGGCAGTGTGCTCCTGGAGACAGTGAGTTACAGAGGATCTGACCTTTGGGACTCTGAGCACACGGGACTAAGCAATTTTCATCTTTTTCATCTCATGGCGCACATAAATGAATTCCTAAAATTCTGAAGCACACCAAAAAAATATGTTTTGCCAGTCTGACAAAACAAAATGAGCATAATTTTGATTCATTCACACTGGATGGCTATGGTTGTGTTGGCTGTTGTCATTTTTTTTTAATTTGACAATTTAAGGGAGAAGAGGTCAGTGCCCCTGACTGAATTAGTCAGGTACTGCATGTTTTAAAAATCCTTGTGGCACACTGGTTGAAAATCACTGGACTGAGTGACAATCTGAAAACCAAATAGGTCCTTTAGCTCCACTTCACAGCTCAGCTCTCAAACTGTGGGCAGCAGGCTCACAGGCTTTAGGCAGGTAAGAGGAGGGTTGCTGTCCAGGGAAGTGGCTAGCTCAAGAGAAATTACTCTTAAAGGCCAAACAGTGATTGCTTACACTGTATATGAATTAAAACCTTCCCCCTGGGAAAAAGTCATAATTAAAGTTAAAAGACAAATTGAAAAACATAAGAAAATATTTACAGTATACGTGAAAAGTAACTTACTTATTTTTGCATAGAGAGCATTTGTAAGTAAACAAACACTCCCCAAAATGACAAAAATATCAGGTAATCTACAAAAAATTTAAAACAAATGGCTTTAAAACCTATGAAAATGTGATTAATATCACTTAAAAATAAAGGTAGATAAGGATGACATTTTTCACATAGTCAATTGACAAACATTTGAAAGTTCAGTTACATGTCATGTTAGAAACTTTCCTTAGTGGGAATATTATCTTACAAATTCTACATAACCACTTAAGTGAAAAAGTACAGAAGTGCATATACAGTTTGTATTAAATAACATTAATAAAGAGGCATGCTATATGTTTGGATATGCATTTGAAAAGTTCCAGAAAACAACTGCAAACAGTAGTCTCTGAGGGGGGAGTTTGTTTTCATTGAATACCGCAGTTTACTGCTTGACAGTTTTTCCACAATAAGCATGTATTGACTTTATTCTTTATCAGTTTCCTTCCCAAGAATTGCACAGGGCAAGGTGAAGGTAACAGGATAAGAAAAAGAATATTCTAGAGAGGAGCACAGTTAACACAGTGGCTGGAAGCTGAGAACCCTTTTTTCTGTCAAAGAATTGGTTTGGGAAAGATGAACTAACGTCTGTTGCTACTCTTTCTTTCTGCACCTGATAATTGGGAATAATAATAGGAAAATACAAGTCGATTACAGCTTGAAATTTTAATCCTGCCATGCCGACTGTAAACATTTATTTTACAAATTTATATATCTCATTTATTCAAACGCTCAGAACTCACTGCCCTAGGGTTACTTGGAGCATAGGCACGGTGAGCCTGGGCTTGCAGCCTGGGAAGATCTCTGTACTCCAGATGTCTGATTTGGAGCCTGGAAGCCACCATGCTGCAAGAAGAAGCATGACTCACAGAGGTGGAAACACTGCGGGACCACAGGCAGGAGCCAGGAATCTTGAGAAATGTTTGCCTCCTATGAATGAGTCTAACAACTTGACTTAGAGGCCAATGTGCTTAAGATTGATTTTCTAAAGTCAAAAACTATTAGTAACAAGTATTTAGCTACTTCTTGTAGACTTACAGTTTCCCAGCTCAAACCCTTAAACATAACTTCCATAAAATACCACGCAAAACATTGCATATAATTGTCCATATGTTTTTTGTTTAAGTATCATTTCTAGCCATATACAATACATGTATTAAATTTAGTCATTAAATGTAAGTTTATTGTGTTCTTACTTTACAATTTTACCAAATCCATAAACAATAAGTTTTCTACAGCTTTGAGAGTATACATTTCAAAAAGTTAAACAAACAAAAAAGAAACCATAAATTCCACAATGTAAAATTCATTTTCAAAGAGTTACTTTTAAAAAGCCTCCCTATAATGTCTTAATTCTTAGACAACAGCTGTGCGTTCAAGTAAAGAGCGATGTATCATAATATCTGCAATTCACTTTGCATGGTACAGAAGAAAAAAGGAAAATAGGATAAAATGTTAACAATCATTGACTTGCAGGTGATAAGAATGAGAATGTTTACAGCATCATTTTTTAAGCTTTTCTGTATATTTAAACATTTTCATAAAGGTAAAAAAATTAATAGTGACCATTCTACAGCTATAAGAGCATAACCTTTTCCTAAACACAAAGGCAGAAAGAGAAAATATGACGACCAGGAGGCAGGATGGAGTGGGCAGTCAGCAGTGCTGAGTGCAACTGAATTCTGATTTCAAATCTCTGCGGTTCCGGATCTTAGTTACTTGTTGAATCTTGGTTACCGTACTTATCACTTGGTGACTTGTTGATTACTGGAAGTGTTTCTACTGTTAGAATAACTGAATCATAAAGTAACAACTCAGATAATAAATTACTAGAAGACCTTAGACAAGGAGAGGTTTCCCTCCTTCTTGCACAAGGAAATGACATTTAATATACCTGCAGCTGGCCTTTATTTGTTCTAAGAGAATACAACAAAACACTCACCATTCCTGTTAGCTAAGAAAACCTAAGGCAATGAGTTGGAAAGGGTGCAAATAAATGAGCTCCATGGTTGTTAAATAAGTGGTTACAGTAGTTGTCACAAAGTTCAACATTTTAAACTTAAATGAATTTCTCATTGTATTTTATAATTATTATTCCCATTTCTTGGGTTAAAAAAAAGAGTGGTGAAATGTCTTTTCATAGTAGATATTATGAAATTTCCTTTCTAGCCAGAGGTTCAACCTGCTGTTCTTCAGATAGCCTGTCAACTCAAAATGCTATTTTCTTTGTAGACTAGAACAGTTTGTCAAAATTACATCAAATTTGTAGCAGGCTAAGCCAGGGTAAGCAGGTTTTTTCATAGTGTTTTTTCATTTGGGGGCAGGGTAACTGGTATCATTTTTCTTAAAAGGTTTTGGCAGCACTTATTAAAATTTTAACTTTGACCCTGGCCATTGTGGCTCAGTTGGTAGGAGTGTCATCCCGTAACCGAAGAGTCACAGGTTCGATTCCTGGTCTGGCTCACACGGGAAACAACCAATCAATGTTTCTCTCTCTGCCTTCTTCTCTCTCCAAAAGCAATTTAAAAATGTCCTCGGGGGGATGATAAAAAAAAATTTTAACTTTGTACATTCTCTGACTGAGCAACTCTGTTTCTATACATTAATTTAGAGAAATACACCCTAGTATGAAGACGTCTATACAAGAATGAGGCTATGGCATTATTTCTAAGGCATTCACAGTGAAACAGCTGAATGAACTATGAGAGGTCCAAACAATGGAATACTGTGCATCATATTGAAAAGAACAGAGTGACTCTGTATCCACTGACAGTGTAAAATCTTCAGGATATAATGTTAAGTGAAAAATAGTTTCAGAACAGGATTTACAGTACATTATTCATGTGTTACTTTCTATTTCCATGGGGGGAGGATGCTTGGTAAATTCACTGAAAAAGTTCAGGAAGAATATACATATCAACTGCTAATACTAGTCACATCTAGGGAGGAAAGTGGGATAGGGGAAACTGAAAATGAAAAATTGTTGCTTTTTTTCTGCAATGGGATTATACGCCTATAAGATTAAAGACATACGACATCAGGTAATTTTTAAATTATTTTTAAAATGGAAGATGTAGTTGCATAATTTTAAATATTCAAACTGTGTTTTTTTAAGGATTTTATTAATTTATTTTTAGAGAGAGGGAAAGGGAGGGAGAAAGAGAGGAAGAAAAACACCAATCTGTGGTTGCCTCTCACACGCCCCCAACCGGGGACCTGGCCTGCAACCCAGGCATGTGCCCTGACTGGGAATCAAACTGGAGACCCTTTGGTTCACAGGCCAGCACTTAATCCACTGAGCCACACCATCCAGGGCCTCAAATTGTTTTCAATACCAGTTATTTTGTAGTGTTACTAATCATGTAGACACCAAAACATTTAAAAATATAGAAATTAAAATTAATACATTAAACATTAACGAATGGTTAGTGCTGAGAAAATACTACACCAAGAGATTCATTGTATGTTGTGTTATTACTTTTCAAAAAAAAATTGGGGTAAAAAGTCAGAGGTTTCACTGAAAATTAGTGTGAAAACACCATTATCTCTAGCATGCACAGTTACAGTGCAAGAACAGTGCAAAAACAGTTATACCACATCCCCCACAGCCATCATAAAAGCTCTGAAAAATCTGCACCCCAACTGTGGCGTCAGGGCCATTTGAACATTTAAGACTCATATGAAATGGTAGTCAGAGAACACTGAAGATGTTATCAGTGAAACATGTTATCTGTAGAGAAAAGCATTCAATTATGCTATGAGTCCAAAAATAATAGGAGATTTTAACAAGCTTATTTTAAGGTACCCTCTTTACCGAAATAGGCAGAAAGTAATCCAGTATTTCCTGTGTTTGGGGCCTAAAAGGCATGGGTCGTAACCTGAAAAACCTATGCCAAAAAAAATTGCTAAATAAGAAGGGAAAAACTAATGAAAAAGAATCACCCACAAGGAACACAGGAAGGCTTCAAACAAAATTTTTAAAGAAATTGCCAGCCGATGATCACTTTTCAGAAAAAGGTTGAAGACCCACAAGAGAAGAGATGATAGGGTTCAGAAGAGTGATCAGAAAACTGAAAAAAAAAAAAGTAAGCAGAGAGGGCAGTGGAATGCAAAGGAAAGAGGAAAAAAAAGATTAAAGCAACGTGAAGAGCAACAGAATACACATGAGTGATTAGGACACCTCGTAGGTAAGATGAGAAAAATTAATAAAACCACTTGGAAAAAATACATCAATGATTATAGGGAAGATGATAGATATGAAAGGGAAACTGAAGAAATCTAACATATGTATAACTGGTATTCCTGGAGAAGAGAACAAATGAAGTAGAAGATATACCTAAAGATGAAATAGGAGAAAACTCTTATAAGAATTAAAAGATTAGATTAAATTAGATTAAACATGTTTTTAAGGTATCATTTTAAAAATACAAAGTATAGCAAGCCTTAAAGACATTATTTTCAAAACAAATACAGTACTTCTATATCACAAACAAATACTCAGTGTTCAAAATGCTTGGCTTTTTCAAACCCCAAGTACACTATAGGTCTGACTCCCTTGTCTCAAACTACAAATCTTCTCCAACATCCTACATTCAAGGAACAGGATGCAGAAGCATTTTAACAAACTTACACACTTAATCCCCTGTTTAGCATCCTTAATTTGTTTTTTATAAAAAAGACATGATGACACTATTTTCGACGCTTCATTAATGCCTATCTTTATAAAACATTCTCACTAATTAAAGTTGGAAAGAAAGTAGGTGTTTTCTCACACCTTCTTCCCATCCCCATCTAAATAATTCCTTTAACTGATTAAATTTTACAGCCAAATACCAATCAGATTTTGCATGCACACAATTATCTAAGCATGTGCACAAGCCTAACGCAATGAGAAGACTGTTCCACATACGATGGCAAGTACCAGAGCTTGTGTTTTTCTCCAAAAGAAACTAATACCTTTAAGTAGAATAATCAGTTTTGCTGCATAGATTAGGAGTTAAAGTTGCCTTTCATCTCCACATTTCAAATATTTTTTTCCCTTAATTTATAAAAATTGGTGAACTGATAAGGAGGAAGCTTCTGGGTTGCTGGTAATGCTTCTTGAGTTGGGTTCTGACTGGTGACTTCACAGGTACACACTCATTCACTTTGTGATAATTTGGTGAGCTGTGCATTTAAGTGTTCTTCTGTGGGGGGTGGTTATGTGTGTTATACATAAAGAATAAGGGTTTGTGTTAAAAGAAAAAGCACTTTTCTAACAACTCTGTAAGAATGTTTTTAGGCACATGATGGCTGCACATTTGACTGCTGGAGCTGCGGCAAATACTCATTAGGGTATTAGCTGAACTAGGGTTCCACAAAGATGCAATTTTAAACCCAAGTCAGGGTTCCATGCTCCTTTTGTTGTATGCATGAGTCAGAGTCACTCTGTCCCACTCTCTTACCCTTGCTCTCATTCTCTCCACAAATTTAAACACTGATTGTGTTTCGTTTCCACTGTAAAGATAAGTATAATCTGTATCAACTCCCAAACTGTATGATCATGTACACCATTTACCTGAGCAGTTCCCATTCAGAGCAGCTTCCTGACACTTTGAGGAGGGCTTTGAAAATAGTGCAGTAGGAAGTTTCTCACAGCAAAGTACATCAAATTCAGAAAAGCTTTGTACAATTTGAGAGTGCTGCCACTCCTTAGATTTGACCCCTGAGTAAAGACTCAGCCATTGGCTGGGGAAATGGATTCAGGATTGATGGAAAGAAAGACTAACCAGGTTTGGTTCTGCTTTGAGGGCAACACTTTTCTGGACGAGGGGAAAACACTTGCCAAACAGTGAACCACTGCTGTACACTTGTGGCACTTGGTAACCAACTCTAATTTTTTTTCTAATCAGAAAAATCATCTAAAGCCACAAAGTTATTTTTGACAACAGAAAGTACATTTATTCCATATGATTTACTACATTTTTTAAACACTAAAAAATTAAAGTTAGCAGTGTGAGATGATAGCTCTTATTAACTATCCTTCTAAGTGGATTTGGCGCAAACTCACTGCTGCTCTGGGAACTGGGAGGAATGACAGGAGAGCTGCTCACCAGGGCTCAGGACCGAAAGGTCCATTTCACCCAGGCTACCTCAGACCTGAAGACAGAACAGCGTCTGCACAAGAGGGAGAGGAAAACGGAAGATGTGGGAGCATGAAGCAAAAAAGGAGGCAACAGCTAACAGGAGTGATAAGCCATGGTCTTATCTACTTGCCCTCTACCTGATCTTATATGGCTTGACTTTGTGCCAAGGTGTGGACACATGGAGGACAGAGGGCAAGGCACAGGTAACGACACAGGCAGGCGTGTCTGCCTGCTTAGAGACACATGGGTGAAGAGCTCACCTCTGAGAGGTGATGCCAGAGAACATCACCTCCTAACATCTCCCTCTGAGAGACAGTTCACTGCCGTGTCTGTTCCAGGTACCTAACACTAGCAAAGTAAGTTTTACACACAGTAAAACTCAACAAAACCATGAGCAAAAAAGAACACAACAGAAAAACCACTTGACTGCCTGAACACCCTGCAGAAAAAACTGCTGGATAACAACCACCACCTGCACCATGGCTATTTTGTTTTCTTCCTTCCCCCTTTACAATTCTGCAAGCAGCCATTTAATGTGTGGGTGCTTACGGTACATTTCCCCTCATTCTTTTGTTTTAATGCATTCTTTGGCATGTTTATGAATACAACTTTTATCCTTTGGATCTTTGGCCTTCTTTTTGCTGTCTTTGACAATTTAAGAGACTAAAAGGCCATCATCTTCCTAAAAGCAAAATATTTTGGTATTCGCTCTTTTTAAAAAAGTTCTCTGTGGGTTTTTAATGTTTTAGGTAACTTTTAAGAGTTCTGCCACTCTTCCTCTAA
Organism: Anoura caudifer; assembly: GCA_004027475.1. Lineage (NCBI taxonomy): Eukaryota > Metazoa > Chordata > Mammalia > Chiroptera > Phyllostomidae > Anoura > Anoura caudifer. The sequence goes on along the minus strand of PVKU01000590.1, from coordinate 70,231 downwards.
AACTTTTAATAAAGTGTAATGATCGTTTAAATATAAAAATAAAATGTGGGTGCTTAACACACCGTGGGGTGAAAGTGGGAGGAAAACCAAACGACTGCCTGGCCTCAGTACAGCAGGACCAACAGGCTCAGGACGAATTACACCCCGAGAGGGGGCCCTTGGTGTGCAGGGAATGAATCCAGCACTCAGGAGCTCCAACCTGCACCTAATGGGGAGCCCTTCAGCTGCTTGTCGTTAAAGCCATGCGATGTGGTACATTGACAGTGGGGCAGGCAACACATGTCTTAGCCACCAGGGAAGCTGCTCTCCGCAGCCCCGAGCATTCACCTTAGGGAGAGGCAGGGCAGCCATTTTTACTGTGAAAACAGCCCTGGCTGGGGACCGGACCAACGTGGATTGGATAGGGCAAGCAATCAGGTGGGGTGGCCAACCAGTTCATGTCTTCCTGGACTGAAGTGTTTCTGGGACAAGCCCAGATAAAGCAGGAGCAGCCGGTCACTCAACAACAGCACCGCGGGGGTCCCACAGCAGTCTCTGGCTCTGCCAGGACCTGCGTGGGTGGCACAGGGCAAGTCATTTCATCTAAGTGTCTGTGTCCTGGTATATAAAACGGGAGGTGCGGTTTTCAGCTCTGTGTGTATTTCTCAAAGTGCAAGTATTTCAGAACAGCTGTGCCCTCAAAGACCATCTAGCAGCTGTGTTTCAAGAGGTGGGAGTAGGGGTAGAAATAGTGTGCGCTGGTGAGGAGGGATAGTTTTCACTCTATCAATTCTATGTTAGAATTGGCTTCATGTGATGCTAATAAAAAGCAGGTCAACTTTTAGACAGTTTTATTGTTTGTTTGTTTTTTTTAACCTACAGGTAACACACCCCCTTGTTGCATACACCCAGGGCAGGCCTCTCCCACCACCACTGCCCGCACTGATCCACTGCTGGAGCCCGACCCATGATAGACTCGTGTTTTTGAATGAATGAGTTTTCAACTTCCTTTCTCAGGAGAAAGTCTGAAATTCTGTTAAACTATTACTGAACTAAGGAGAGGCAGTGTTTGGTAATTTGTCATTCAACAGCATGTGGTTTCATCTTTGCCTCACTTCCTCATTTAAAAGACAGCCCACAAATGCCACACTTGATTGTCACCAGAACCCTCTATCAATGACTAGAAAATTAACAAGCTCATTAAATATTTACATGGCAAACTACTTACAAATTATACTGAAGCTGGACAGAGCTAGGAAAGTAACTTTAGAGGAAAGCAGGTTCAAATCCCTTCTAAACTAATTAGGTTAGGTTAGCCATATTCATGCCAATGAAATTTCAAATGGGTATGGATTGGTTTCTCGTAAGGAAAAACGTCCATATATTTATTATTTTCAGCTGATTTTGAATGTCTGCATCTTCATAAATATGATCCCAAGAACGCTAGGCTGAATTTCTTTTTTCTTATGGATCAAATGAAGATAAGCCACTAGGCCTAGAAATTCTGGAAGAAATCAGGAGTGTCAGTCTCAAGGCTTTACTCCTTCTGGGAGGCTTTTATTACAAAAAAAATTCCTGAGCTGTCTAAATATTCACATACAATCTCTGCAAAGTGCATTACATGAGTATGAGGTGGATAAGGTCCAGTTCTCCACTACGCTAGGGTTATTTTGTGCTGACTACGATTGGAAGAATCAGAATTTTCCTCGGGAGAGAGGAGAAAAGGAGAGAGAAGGAGGGAAGGGGAGGGAGAGGAAGAGAGAAAGATAATAGGGAAAGTAAAACTCGGATGATTCCACTGGCAACCGCAAGCAGTGAAAAGCAGAAATGGGGCCCATCAGTTATGACATAAAGGGAAAGCCAGTAAAAGGTTTCAGAAATCCAATGGTAAAGTCTCATTTCTGGAAATCAGGTTTCCAACACTCAGAAAGGATCTGTGTACGTGCCTTTAATAAACCTAAAGACCAAGCAATGACTACTTCCACGACCTAAGCACTGCCCTAAGCCCAATGCAAAAAGTATTTCATTTAATCTTCATGACAACTCTGTGAGTGTCGGGTGGAAACCAAGTGTGGAGAGATTAAGTAATTTGCTCCTAGATAGTTGAGAAGCTTGGCCAAAATCAGTCCAGGCATTAAGTCAATATAAATGGCAAATCTGATGTTTGCCATTACCAGTGGTTGAAAACACAATCAGTTTTCCCTTGAGACTACGTGCAGTAAGAAAGGATCATCAGGGCCGGACGGGGTAGTGGAGGGCAGGCTGGGACAGCTGTGTAAGGCATGCCTCCACTCAAAGGGCGTTTCCCAGGAAAGCTCACCCAGTAGAAAGCCATCTTCCTGGGCTACCTCTAAACACACGGCCCTTGAGAAAGCTTCAGGCTCTACGTGGCACACAGCTGCCCATCACTTGTCCAAAATCCCACCTTTAGAAATAGTTTTCTGCCATGAAATATTGTACAAGCAAGTCTCTGGCCTACAACCCACATCACTATTAACAGTTAAGAAGAAAAGGCTAAGAAGCGGTTTCCTCCCTAAATAGGCACAGTGCTGAAGAGATTGGAGCTTTGATGCCTGTCTAACATTCTAAATATCTACTCTTCAACAGAACAAGTAAATCCTCCAGTTCCAGATCAAATACATAAACAGGTTCTACTGCCGCCACAAGCTGCACCCTCTCTGCACCCTCCCCCCCATACCCAACACATTAAATCACCTCACAGAACACTACTCCTCAAGTAGGTACTAAATCAGGTACTATGGTATCAATTATTTTTATTCAATGTGTATTTTTAATAATCAGTTTTTCTGAATCCCTTTTACATATATATATATATATATATGTATGTTTTGCAGACAGTCCTCCAATATCATAGAGTAGCCACAGTCCCCATTTTATAAGCAAGGAGACCAAATTTCAGAGAGCATGCTGTCCACTATTGCATTGCTGATAAAGGACAGTGTTTGGATTTAAACCCAAGTTCCATAGTCTTTCTGATATTCCATCCACTTTCCTTTTAACTCTAGTGGGGAATATACATTTCTAATTAATTGCAATAACTGTTGAAAACAGTGAGATAATTTGAAGGCAGTCACCATGCAGTCACCTACACACTCACCCGATAACACATAAAGCCCTTATATTCTCTTAATCTCCACAATGCCTAAGTGACTGATTGCTCGGTTCTCAATTTTCCTTTACTAAAGCTATTGTGTCCAAAACTGCCACTCGGCTTGAACCACCAAGTCACTTTATTCTGCTTTGAAATGGTGATCCACTAAGACAAGATCTACAGAGCCACTTAGACCAGCTGGCAGACTTTACTCTGACGGTTGCCAAACCGTGTCCCTGAACAAAATTTTAGATGGTTTTCTCTATCCCCTCCCTAACTCTGTGCTGCTCCTCTACTCCCCAAACATCCCTGTATTTTTAAAGGATCTGTACCAATAATTATAGGAAGGAAGAAAGAAGGGAGGGAGAGAGAGAGAAGGAAAGTGGAAAGAGAGAAGGGGGCATGGTGAGAAAGAGAGAGGAAAAGAACAGCAAGAAACAAACAAACACAATCACAGCTTCAGGACAGCAACAACAGGCTTGTAACCTGAAAACCTCAAAGATAAGATATGACATTTATGTAGACACTGGGAGGTCATAGATTCCCAGGCCACTGTGTGAAAAGGGCTACCTTGTAAAAGAACACAGCCTTCCCGCGATGCAAAACTATTTGTGTATCTCCACCCCCATTCCTGCCAACACAACTCCCACAAAGCAATTCTGAGATAATAGAAGCAAAAGTAGGAACAGGAAGCAGGAATGCTACAAGAGAAGTCCATTTCGAAGGCTAGTAGTGAGGAAAAGAATTCTCCTTAAAAAAGAAAAGAAAAGAAATACCTGCTTGAAATATTCTCACAAATGAACTACGTGAAGTTTTGTACCATGAGCAAACACTAGTATAACATTTGAAAACTACTTTTCAATAATATGTATCTGACAATGCTTCAATCAACTGCCTTATGTTAACCAGCATTTAAGTGAAATCATGTTCAAATTTTCAAGTGTTTAAATCACTTGCGTATAAAATGGGTGTAAAATTAAATTGAAGGACAGGGAGGAGGGTCACACCTGATCTTCCACAGCAAAAGCTTCCACAGGATGTATCTGTGGCCTCAGCCATCTGCCTTACTAGAACTTTATCCCATCATCCAGGTTTGCTTTAAATGGATTGGGAACTCATTTTTCCTTTTTAATCCTAAGGAGTCTCTGAAACTGTACAGTGTTTTTCCAGACTCACTTTGCTCTCCTTTGCTGTACACGCTAGTTTACTATTGTTAAATTTCCATATTAACAAATGGACTAAAGGACAGTGATTAGTGGAAGCGCCTCCCAAAGAGGCCCAGAGACTAAGTGCTCTCTGGACATCAACCTTCCTTCCATCATCCCTCACCCCCCACCCATGCACGTCTGCCAGGTGATTCTGGAGAAAAGCAGGGCTCTCCTAGATCCCAAAGGGACTGTGCAGTTTAAAACATAAAAACAGTGCTTGATGGAACTTAAATCAAGAGGCTGGAGTGTGTGTTACTAATGAGAAAACTGTCAAGTCTAGAAAATGAAACCAGTTATTTCTAGTAACTTTTTTTAGTTGGTGATTCTTCTTTGTTTCTTTATTATTATTTTTAGTTGTGGGAAAACTATAACATAAAATTTACCATGCTAAACATTTTTCATCTTTAGGTGCAGTTCAGTGGCCTTAGGGACATTCACATTGTGCAACCACCGCCACCGTCTGTCTGCACAGCTCTCATCTTGCAAAACCGAAACTCTACACCCATGAAACCATAACTCCCCATGCCTCCCTCCGCAGTCCTCGGCAACCGCCACCCTACTTTCTGTCTCTATAAACTTGACTGCTCAAGGTACCTCGGATAACTGCAATTACACAGTGTTTGTCATTTTGTCACTGGCTTATTTCACTTAGCAAAATGTCCTCAAGGTTCATCCACACTGTAATATGTGTGTCAGAGATTTTTTCCTTTTTAAGACTGAATAATACTCTATTGCATGTGTATACCACATTTTGTTTACCCACTCATCTATAGGACGCGCGGGTTGCTTCCACCTTTTGGCTGTTGTGAAAATACTGCTCTGAACCTAAGTGTCCAAATGCAGTTGACATTCAACAGGGGACGTTAGGGGTACTGACCCCCACCCCGACACAGTCAAAAATCTGCAGATAACGTTTAACTCTCCAAAAATTTAACTACAACACAGTTGTCTCTAGGATTGGCTTCAGGACCCACTGTGGACTCCCAAATCCACAGATGCTCAAGTCCTGTATATAAAATGGTGGAGATCCACATGCACCAATGGCCCCTGCATCCTCCAACTGAAAGTCTACACACAGAGGTCGGCAAAAGCAGGTTTACAGTTGTAAGGACCCGAAACAGTTTATTCTTACATTATTATTATTTACTAATTATTGTTTATTTGCTTGTGTTATAACTGTAACCCTCCTTTTGCCCACCCCTGTATAACCAGATCTACATAGTTCAAATCTATGTTGTTCAAAGCTCAACTGTATCTATTTGAGAACATGTTTTAAATTCTTTGTGGCATACACCAGAAGTGGAATTATCAAATCATAGTAATTCTATTCACAATTTTTTGAGGAAACTTCATACTCTTCTCCATGGCGGCTGCAACAATTTGCAATCCAATCCCTTTTCTCCACATCCTCACCGACACTCATTGTTTGTTGATGATAGACATTTTGACAGGTGTGAGATAATATCTCACTGTGGCTTTAATTTGCATTTCTGTGTCATTGAGCATTTTTTCATGTCTATTGGCCTCTTTGGAAAAGTGTCTATTCAGATCCTCTGCCCACTTTTTAATAGGAATGTTTGTTTTTTTTGGTGTTGAGTTGAATAAGTTCTTTATAAATTTTGGATATTAACCCCTTATCAAATGTACCATCGATGAATATGTTCTCCCACCCAGTAGCTTGTCTTTTTTATTGTTGTTGATGTTTTCCTCTGCTGTGCAAAAACTTTTTAGTTTAAATACAGTTTATTTTTTTCTTTTGTCTCCCTCACCTGAAGAGACATACCAAAAAAAAATTACTAAGAGCAATGTCAAAAAGTTTACTGCCTATGTTTTCTTCTAGGATTTTTATTGTTTCAAGTCTTACATTTGAGTCTTTAATCCATTTGAGTTTATTCTTGCCTGTGCTGAAAGAAAGTGATATAGTTTCATTTTTTGGCATGTACGTGTCCAGTTTTCCCAAAACCATTTATTGAAGAGACCATTTTATCCCATTGTATAACCTTGCCTCCTTTGTCAGAGATCAATTGACCTTATAGGCATGGGTTTATTTCTGGACTCTGTTCTGTTCTATTGATCTATGCGTGTGTGTAGGGGGGGAGGCGGTTAATGACAGTACCACACTGTTTTGATTACAATGGCCTTGTAATATAGTTTGATATCAGGTAGTATGAGATCTCCAACTTTGCTCTGGCTTCTCAAGATTGCTTTAGCCGTTGGGATCTTTTGTGGCTTTACATACAAGTCACTTTTACCCAAATATTCAAAGAGAAAATATAAAGGAGTTTAGGCTCTATCACTCCTACTTCCTCTTTGCCCTTTCTCATTGTCTCATTCTCTATAATAAAGTGAAGATATTATCTACTTCCTCCTCTTGAATGCATCCATTTCACTGCGTAGAATCTGAAAAGCTTTCTCCCTAAAGATGACGATGACTTAGATTGTGGGGGAGAGGTAGGAGGCAGAAAGAAATAAAAGAGTATAAACATGTGACCAGAGAGCACTTATACCAACAGAAGACCATTCTGCATTAAAAAAAAAAAAAAAATCCAAAAGCTACAATCTCCCTATCTAAAAAGTTGGAAAGCTCATCCCAGTAAGGAAAATACACACAAATTCACAGAAAGTGAAATTAAAATGATTAATATATGAAATACATTCATCAGGAATAATATAAAAACACATTATAACAATAACATTTTTTTCAACTTTCAGAGCAAAAATGTCCTAGATGGTAATAATCTGCATGTTGATAACAAAATACAAATGGACATAATCTTTCTGGACAGCAATTTGAAAATTTATGTCTCTCAGGAACACTAAAATATTATCCTTTGGGGCTTAGAAATACTATTTATAGAAAACATTCCTTAGGAAGTCAAAGACTTACAAACACAAACCGGAAACAATCTAAATGTCCGACAATAGTATGAGGACCAGTTAAATGAATTACGGTCTATCCACGGTGTAGAATGAGACGCAGTCATTGAAAATATTTTTTAATTAACTAGTATATGCAAAATGTTCAAGTGATATCATTAAATAGCAGAAGGTAGCATGTAAAACCATAGATATACAGTATGATATGATATTTGCCTTAAAATAGGAGATCACCAAAATTATTAGGAGATCAAGAAACCTCGTTCCAAATGCCTCCCTAGTTATTTTAAGATGTATGATGTTACATCCACTTCCTAAATTCTCAATTCTTAGTGTCATCTGTGAAATACAGGACTTGGTAAATAAAGTAAACCAGATAAAGTAATAAATTCATACTAGGAAATAAATATTAATTGTTACTATTACTTTTAGAATGAAAAGGTTTTCATTAAAAACTGCAGTCATTAGCAATAATCAAACACAAAACAAAACAAGTGGTGAGCCCTAAGTCGCAGCTTCAGCCTACGTGCTCTGGGCTCTCCATCACCCACAGTGGCAATGAGCCACCCCTAAAAGATGTGAGAGGCACCATTTTGCACTCAATCCTACCATAGCATAGGTATTTCGGTAAATCCATGAAGACTACAGTGGCAGAAGAATGACAATAAAAGAGCCTATGAAATAATTTTGAGGGAGAGTGGAAGAGACCAAAGGAATAAAATCTTAGGAGTCAAGATTCTCAGGACATCACTAAAGTAGAAGGATCCTTGTGCTACAGTGGCAATCTTGTTTATCTCCTACTTTTGCAAATAAAAAGGAAGAAAAAATAGCTTCCTAAAAACATTAAGTGATACAATTAGTTACTAGCAGACAAAATCTGGAACCTCAGTATCCTTACTCAAAATGTTTAAGAAATGAACTCATCAAATGGAAAGGGGAGGGGAAAAACAATAAAATTTTGAGGGCTGTGGCTTTTTTTCTTCTCCCCTTTATTCCCCCTCCACCCTGCACCTCCCAACCCTCCAGCATTCCCCCCACCCTTAGTTCATGTCCACGGGTTGTGCATATAAGTTCTTTGGCTTCTCTGTTTCCTATACCATTCTTAACCTCTCCCCAACTCTTCTATGCCTACCATTTATGCTTCTTATTCCCTGTACCTTTCCTCCCCCATTCTTCCCCTCCCCTTCTACACTCATAACCCTCCATGTGATCTCCATTTCTCTGGTCTGTTCCTGTGTTAGTTGTTTGCTTAGTTTTTGTTTTTGTTTTTTAAGTTCAGCTGTTGATATTTGTCAGTTTGTTGTCATTTTACCGTTCATAGTTTTTGATCTTCTATTTCTTACATAAGTCCCTTTGAGAGCTATGGCTTTTTAAGAAATAGATGACCAATGGCTTTAGACAATCTGGTTTTGCTTGATGATGGAAGGGGAAATGTAAGTGCATGTAATAAACACTTAAAATCTTCTGTTTACATCATGGACCTAGATTGTAGTGCTCACCAATGAAGTGTTATCAGGTAGTAAAATAGGTGAGGAAAGCCTGAGGCAGATGCAGTGATCTCTCCCAAAGCCATGGGACTGGCTTGATGATGGAAGTTCACTGAAACTCCATGTACCTTCCACTGCCACCTGCCATTCCGCATCACAGAAGAGAAGCCACTTCTGAAATATCTCATATAATGGAACCCATAAGGAAAGAAATCTAACCCTGTCCGTAGAGAATTCAAATACTTTCAACAGAAAAGTCACAAGTGAACTCAAGAGTGTTCATTTCATCACTCCTTGATGACATTAAATCATTTGTGATAATTTAATGTTATCTTACCTGCCTTCTTCAACATTCTAAGGCACCGCCCATTACGAGTAATATTATGCCTTTTATCCATAAATCAACCTATTAAAAATAGCTCAACTATTGCACCCTGTAAAGACAAACCTTTTATTTTGCAAGATGAGAAAACTGTACTAAACTTCTGCAAAAAAAAAAAGTCCCTTTGATTTTAGGTTGTTTTCCAACAAAACATCCACTCTAATCCAATTTTCCTCTCTAAGCCAGAAATTGTAGGAGGTAACCTCTGCGTCTGACCCAACTCTTTCCCTCACACCACCCTGGCAAAGCAGGTATCCATGTCTTAATCTGAATTACAGCATCATTTAACAAGTCACAACGTACATTCATAGGATTAACTATCCAGGACTGATTGCATGAGAAGAACCAAATTTGTATGCAAGTTATTCTCAAATACTGTGTTGGTCTATTCAAGATGCCATAACAAAATACCAGAGGCTGGGTGGCTTAGAAATAACAGAAAATTTATTTCTCACAGTTCTGGAGACTTGAAGTCCAAGATCAAAGCACCAGCAGATTTGGTATCTGATTCACAAATGGGTATCTTTTTACTGTGTCCTTACATGGTGAAAGGGTGAGGGTGCTTTTTTATATAAGGACACTAATCCAATCCTCAAAGTTTCCACCCTCATTACATACTCATCCCGAAGTCCCTACCTCCTAATACCCTCCCCTTGGTGGTTAGGATGGCAACTTGTAGATTTTGAGGGAATATAAAAATTTAATTCATTGCATATTCTTTTAAAACACATCTGATAATAATCAGTCTCTTCATTACAAGGAACATCCTTCCATAATGAAATTCACCTGACACTCCACTTTTTCCGGGCAGTCATTCACTTCCAACTGTCCTCTCCCTCCTAACCATCAGGAATGCATTGTCATATTCCCATTCATTCTCTTTGTCTCCCCTCCCCTCCCCTCCCTCCCCTCCCCTCTCCTCCAGGACCTCAGCAAAGGCTGCTAGCAAGGTGAAGGTATTAAGTATACCCATAAGAAGAGTCCACTGGCCAGACATTCTTTGACATAACTGTTGTTCCTTGAAGGCTAGGCCAGAGCAAAACTGGAGTAAGCCTCCTGAAGAATGACAGTTCTCACACAGCTGACCACTCTGAGTCAGACTGGCAGGGATGAGCTTCTCATTTCTTATCCAGCCATCACAAGAAGTTCCAGGTCTAGACTGGGTCCCATCTACACTTGCTTTGTCTGTACAACCTTCCTTGTTTGTTATTCTGAATACTATAGCTTTTTGGAGCACAAGTGATAATAGCCCAAATGATTCCTTTAACTCAAATCATAACTGAAAAATACAAGAAACAAAACCATTGGCTAGATTGTTTGAAAAAAATATCTTTATTCGTAGATGACTTATTTCTTCCTGCCCCCCCCCAAAAAAAAAGACGTTCAGCCTGCTTTAAAGTTTGATGAGATAATAATTAGTAGCTACAGGAATCATATAAATGGGAGGCTGAAAGCAACCTTAAATTACAAAGGCCAGCTGTTTCACCGCACAGGTGAGAAAACAAGGCAGAGAAAAATTAGGTACCTGCCACCAGTTTGAGGTACACTTGACTAGAACTTGAATGTTCTGACTCTCAATCTAAAGTTTCTACATCTCTCCCCTGAACCCACAAGGAAAAAATGCATTAATGTTATCCTTTATATCAATAGTTGAAAGAATTTTTTTATTTCCAAACAGAAATTCAGCAGCTTGATCCCGCATTTATAAATTCCATAGCAACACACATTTTTTTAAAATATTAAATTTGGAAGAAGCATGTATTATAATACCAGACAGTGGATTACTGAGCCCAAACAGCAATACACCAAGAAAATCCATCAAACAGGTGATAATGCCACATCATTAAATAATATTTTCTTCCTTGTCATCAAGCAAACAACATAATATACCAGTGTACACTACAATTTCCATTCTGGGAGAAACCAGCCAGCTTTTGCTTTCCACAACAGATATTTTACTATCGATCAAGACACATCTGCAGCGGCCCTTCCTGTCCCTAGCCAGAGCTAAGTGTAGTGGAAAGGCTATGCTCAAACCCACCAAGCTTTGGGCCATTCACACACTCAGTCAAGTCATTGAATGGAGGCTGCTCCATTTTTAACCAGCCAAGCTGGGCATCCACATCGTTGTTCATATGGTACTATCACATGGCATTGTTCCGGCCGCCAGTGCCTCCGCTGCCAACCGCTCCCCTCCCCCCACCTCGGCCCCACAGTGAGGGTGAATGCAAAAAGCTAGAGCTGTTGAACTGGGCAAAAGTCCAATTCAGTCAATTCTTTACAGAAAGAAATTATATAAGACTAAGGAGAGAGTATTCAAATTTACTATTTTAGCCTCAACAAGGGCATTACAGACCCCATGTAATGGAAATAAAGATTTTGGACAATCTGTTTCATAGATATGTTCTTAGCTTTGAAATAAATGACAATAGAGGAAGAAAAACAAATAGGATCCTGAGGGAATTATTCCTACCACAAAAGCATTTCATTCCACAAAGGGATACACAACAGGCTCCTTTCAAACCTGTTATACATTATAGAATAGCACAAAAAAAAATGCATGCACAACATACTAGAAGGGTACTGAAAGTGAGTTGTACCTCACTGGTTCAGTTATGTTGATTCAGGCCTGTGATGGATGTAAGATGAAGGCAACAGACTGGATGCCAGAATGTGTCATGCAGGTTTGAGAAGAGAAACATGCCCAACTTGCAATTTGGGATACAACTATACACTTGGATTTTTGAAGAACTGAGAGAGTCTGAACGGTAAAAAAGAGAGTTGTCACTGCTACAGCAAGAAACAAAATAGACACCCTTCCTAAAGTCAGTTGCGTCCTATGGCATAAAGGCCATACTGAATTATTACTCTGAACATTAATCATAAACTTTCACTTTCCTAACAGGCCATTAAATCACCTGCGCTTGAATTGATAGCCTGGAAGAAACCGACCAACTCTCTCTACACACTGATCTGAGGACATTTGCTATGACTGACAGCTGAAAGCAGCTGACCCTTCGTGTAAACTCTAAGTCACAGGATTGTGCAAAGGATGAAAATACTGTTCAGGAAGAGGAAAAATGAACTTCCAGTTTTCAATGAAAATTTTTTTAAGGCAGAGAAAGTCTAAGTTTAAAGCTATCCCCATTGTCTAATTTTATTTTTCTCCGACCTAATGAACAGCCTAGAATCAGCTCTCTGCATACAGGTCGTTAGCTGACATGGTTCTGTTTTCCAAAACATAAGACTATCCATCTCTTTCAAATGCATAAGCTAGCTAAAAGTGATCCCAACCATATTAGTCAGAACTGATTAGATATCATTTGGCAACTGTGTAGAGTCCCTACAATGTGTCAACACAGAGCAACCTGCTGTTTCCTGGGAGGTTTCTTTTTTTGAGAGAGATTGCAAGGTTAGATATGAATTCCTATTTTCTATAAGTAACATTTGCTCTAGAAGCAACTCAAAACCTGCCAACACACCCACTTTTTCACAGTAAGTCTTGGTGCTAGACAGGATCAAAGAGATATCTGTGCTGGATTCCAATCATTTAAAAACAGGGTTTTTTTTAGCCCTGGCCAGGTAGTTCAGTTGGTTGTCTGGATATGCCAAAGTTGTGTGTTCAATCCCTGGTCAAGGCACATACAAGAATCAACCACTAATGCATAAATAAGTGGAACAACAAATCTCTCTCTCTCTCACCCTCCCCCTTCCTCTCTTTCTAAAATAAATTTTAAAAAACAGGTCTTTAAATCTGTTCCATTGTGCACCCTGATTCTCTGCATGTAGATAACTCACTTGGTTCTTAAGCAACAATGTTGCCCATTGAAAAATGCACCTTTCTTAAACAAAAGATACTTTTTGTTCCCACAAAGCTTTGTCTGTTGACATTTTACAGCAACAAATGACACAAAATCCTCAATTTTCCTGCCATCCTCAATAGCAGGTTTTAGACAAACAGAAACAGCAAACAAAATAACAGAGCAGAAGCTTAAGAAACAAAACCAAGGTAAGTTGAGGGCAGGGGGAGAGAGATGGAGTGGAAGTGAAAATGGGGAGTATCCTCTGTGTTCTAAGAGATTTCAGCCTTTCCGATGAAGGACATGAAGGGAGAAGAGAATAAAGGGGTGGTGAGGTTTTTCAGTTGAGAAAAGAAGTGTGTGGTGCTATCCCGGTTTTGTTTAAATAACACCAGGAGAGCCATGGCCGGGCAAAATGTATTTTAGCGACTGAGACTGAATCAACGAAAGTAGCCCAAGTTTCTTCATGACACACAGTGGCTGCCCAACCAAATCTGAGATTTATACAAGCAATAGTACGTGAATTCTTTAAAATTTTTAAGTGCGGTCTGATACCAAAATGAAAGTATGGTGATTCATAGGAAATGTCTATCAATATAATATCACCGTTTTGCAGGCTGTGCGCCCCGTCCTGTCATATCCTCTTTTAAAGAAACAGCTAACGGCCTGGGGTGCTGGAAACCTACAAACTAGTGCCACCTATTTCCCAGGACTGCGGGCCTGACACTCAGTGTCACCGACGGAAACCGAACAGCGGCCAGAAGCTGAGTCCCTGACGAATCCGTGAAGCACGGTCCGGATAATCCATGTACCTGGTGAAAGGACTGAAAGTGTGCGCGGTTCCTCCACCCTCCTGGCCGCGCGTCCCTAACGTTCCTGGCTGTCAGGTGGGTGGCGGAGAGACTGGCAGGCAAGCCCTGCCTGGCAGCGTGGCGTGCTCGTGGGGTGGAGAGGGACACATCCCGCGGAGTGTGGCGCGTCCCACGGCCGACCGCCGCTCACCTTTGTTCGCCTGCTCTCGCTGCAAGGAGAGAGCGGCCACAGAGGAGTGCAGGGAGCGACCCCAACGCTCGTGGCCGCTCCCCGGCACCGGGAGGAGTCCGAAGGCAAGCCAGATCCCCTCTATATCCCCAAACCACAGCTGGACTGAAAGGTCAGCAACCCCTTCCCGCACACAAAGGTTGAGAGGCATGAGCGCGAGCGATGGGGACGCGGATGCGTGAACCACAGAGCACACGAGTGTGCGTGTGCGCGCGTGTATGGTAGGGGGAGGGGAGGGGCGCTCCAAACCTTACCTCTCGAAGAGAAGCCGCACCATGAAGATGCAAAAAGCCAAAGGGAAGGCGAGATAGAGGTCCTCAGCCTGCGGGAAGGTGGCTTCCTCCGTGTTTTTCAAGTCCGCCCAGGTGACATTGTGCGGCAGCCAAAATCTCTCGTTCCAGAACCAGGCTAAGATCCCTGCCATCTTGCTTTGTCCACTTCTGTCCCGGCTCCCGCGGCCAGCCCAGCTCTTCGCCTTGCAGGTCGCCCAGGGATGCGCGCGCGGCTGGCCCAAGCCTGCCCTGCTGCCGCCGCCTCTTTCTCCGCGGCCGCTGCTCTCGAAGGCTCGCGGCGAGCCCCAGTTCTCTCTTCCCTCTGGCCGAGCTGTGGAAAGGAGCCGCCTCGCCCGTCACATGGCAGCCCTGGCGGCTCTCCCTGATTGGCTCGCCCTCGCGTCAAGCAGCACAGCACACGCGGCCAGCTCGCCCACGCCCGGAGGGAAGGGCTCCGCTGCTGCGCCCTGGGCTCGGGGCACTGTCCGGGGAGAGCTGGCCGGCCCTGTGCTCACGGTATTCTCACTCTGTGCTTTAGGCAGCAACTTGGGGCCGCCCCCCAAACCCCCATCCACCCCTCGCACATGCTCAGAATGCCGGCCCTTGCCCCGCTGGAGTTTCAGGGGTTTCAGTCCACTTCCCGAGCGCCTGCAGACAGTGAAGAGGCAAGTAGGGGCCGGGCGATCTTCAGAACCACTCCCAGCACTTTAGAGAAAATGGCAAAAGGGGAAGTGGGGGGCGCAAAGAGCAAGGGAGGAAGAAGTAACAGCGAAGGAGAGTCATCCACTCTGGCTCTTGGACAGGCAGGGTGAAAATCAGGAACTGGAGGCATGAATGGTTTGACAAGAGCCATCTGCCTCTACCCCTCACCTTCCCCCCACCTCTGACCTTCTGGCCTCCTTATACTATTGCTGGTCGCCACAGTCAGTTCCCCCAGGGAACAAGGCCCTCTTATTTTAATTTATGAGGTGGTAGGAGAATTTAGGCACTTAATTGCTATTTGATGATGATGATGACAGCAACTGCAGCATTCTGTAAAACAGCCCCCTCTAAAGGAGCCTCTCAGAAAATGCCAGCAGACCACATTTGGGCTTCACAGATCAGTAGAGAACTTTGCTATTTGAGAGGCTCATTGTTAATGCCTTTCAAATATGAAGCCTTTAAGGCATTGGCCCCTAAGGTCTAACCCAGGCACTTTCTCTCCCACGATATATTTCCTCATTTCCTCACTGACTCGAGAGTTATGTGTGGATCATTTCAGTGGCCCATGCAGATGTTTTGCTCTTTTTTCTAATAATCATTCATTTTCTGCCTGGCTCTGCCAGTCAAAGTTTGACTGGACCTTTCCAGGAGCTTATAAACAGGCCTTAATGCATACTTCTTTACGCTCCCGCTTTCTCCAACTACCACCCTCTTTTCAGGTCTCTCCTGTAAAGCAACACTCTAAAGAATTGCCTATATTTATTGCTTTCTGTTTCTTTTCCCTCCATTCTCTTTTGAACTTCTATTTTGGCATTTGTTTCTCTCTGCTGCCCTGAATTGCTCAAAGTCACCAATGGTGTCCCTGTGCTGAACCCAAAAGTCAGTTCTCAGCAACTGAGAACTCTATCAGCAGCATTTAGCCAAGTTGTTCAGTCCCTGACTCTCGAAACACTTTTCTCGTCTTGGCTTCCAGAAACCACATTTTTCTGGTTTTCTCTTACCTCAGAGCCTCTTTTTACCCATTCTCCTTGCTGATTACTCCTCACCTTCCTAACCCCCTAAAGTCGAGTGTCTTTGGAGTCAGTCTTTTGTCCTCCTCACTTTTTTATCTACATTTATTCACTTTGTGATCTAATTCAGTATCATGACTTTCAAGTTCATACTGATGGCTCCCAAATATATATATCTAGCTGTGAACTTTTCCTTGAACTTCACACCCGTAAATCCACAATCAATTCAACAATTCCACTTTGATGTCTAAAAGCCATTTCTTGTCTAAACTACTAATGTTCTCCTTAAAATTTTTCCTCCTTTCATTTTGGCTCAGACTAGGAGGCTGGGAGTCATCTTTTTGCTTTACTTTCTCAAATCTCCTTTCTAGTCAATCACAAATCCTATCTGCTCCATCTTTCAACCAGAATCACACCATCTCTCACCACCTCTTCTGCTGCCATCTTGGTCCAAACAATGAATATTTCTCACCTGAGTTACCCCAGTAGCCTCCTAACTCAGCCTGAGTGACCCTGTTGAAATGTGAGATCGCTTCTGTGCGTTAAAGCCCTGCTGCCTCCCTATCCATCCGCAACCGGAAGCCAAGTCAGTTCGATATTCTGAGATATTTGATTCCACGTTAACTCTCTGCCCACATCTACCCTCTTCTTCCTTCTCTCTTAGTCTTCTCTGGTCACATTGACCTCTCGGCCCTTCCTGCAAAACACCCAGCATGCCTTATAGCATTTGCACTGGCTTTTCTCTATTTCTGGAACTTTTTACCCTTAACTATTTATGTCTGCTCTTTGTAGAATGTCACTCATTCTGAAGCCTTCCCTGTCTGCTCTAGTTAATCTACAACCTTCATTTCCTACCCTACTCTTCCCATCCAATTTTCCTGCTTTGTTTTCTTTTAAGACGTGTATCACCATCTAACACAATACATTTTTTACTTATTTCTTTATTGGGCTCTACACACACACACACACACAATATAAGCTTTAAAAAGTTAAAGATTTGTCTATCACTACTCTATTCTTAGCACTTAAGATAGTGCCCAGCCCATAGCTGGTACTCAGTAAACTATTGAATCACCGTTAACTTCAATCTCACAAAAATCTTCTCTAGGAGACAGGGAAAAGAATGAATAAATAATTGTGTTAAATGTTTACATATGTGGTTGAAGAATAGTGTGGGCATGAAGCAAGGACTGATCAACTCTGAGGTAGGATAGGAGTGGTGTCCTCGCAGCGAGTCTTCATGAGGGACCAGGTGTCACTGGCCATGCTTTAGACCATGCAGCCAGCTGCTCAGTGTCACTGATGACACTCCAGGAAGATGCCTTGGCATCAACTGCATTCTTTGTTTTTTAATCATCCCTTGAAAATGTCTATTGATTTAGGAGCGGGGGTGGGGAGAGAGAGAGAAGAAGAGAAACATCGATGCGAGAAACAATGATGGGTTGCCTCCCTTATGCAGCCCGACTGGGAATCAATCCTGCAGCATGTAGCTTGACCAGGAATCAAACCTGCAAACTTTTGGTGTACAGCACGATGCTCCAACCAACTGAGCTACCTGCCAGGGCTCAATTGCATTTTTATAGGACACAGAGACGAGGTTTGTTAAGGTCTCTTGCCACCTTTGTGGCAGGAAGTCATATCATGGTGGAGAGCCTAGCCTCTGGGCCAGCCAGACTCCCACCATGGCTATCTCTGGCCCCTCATGTCACTCTCATGTATAACCTGACAATATCTTGCCTTCTACCCTAGGACTTCTCTGCTTCCCAGCAGGTGCTGCTGTTCTCCAAGCCTATACAACATGAGTTCGTGAGTTAATGCCCTGGGTCCTGAACTTTGGCCAAGGGCAATGAAAGCTCGTAGTTTATTCCTTTCCCTCCTCTGCCCCTTGGGTGACACACAGTAGCTTCAAACAGCCTCCCTGAAAACATCCTGTGATACAAAGAGATCAGCTTATTTCAAAACTGTAGCCAGCCCAGTACCTCACTCCCTTATATTTCCTTTCTCTCTCTGCCTCACGTGCCTTTTTCCTCATTCCTGCTTTGCTGAATTTACACTTTCCTGGAATTGCCATTTTTCCTAGAAAAGACCAGCTAAGATACTATTCCTTTCCTGTTCATCAACTTTGAGAAGGGGGTGGGATTTCAGGAACATTTTGAAAATGGGTTTTGTTGGATAGTGGAAGGATAATTTACTACCCCTCGGTGAACCTTGCACAAATCATTTAGCTTCTAGGAGCATTTTGATGTCCTCCGGTGTAAGTTGTGTACCAACAGTTCCTGTCTTACTTATGATACTCAACTGTCATGATGCTCCCATGAGATAACACATATGGTGAGAGGCTTGTAAACTCTTCGCCTCTGTGTACATGGGCTTTGTAGCAAACTCCTACTTTGTGCTCCGTCCAGCATATCTTCTCCAGGCAACAACCCCTTCCTACCACCCTCCATCCAAATGATTACCCCATAA
The DNA here is from genome assembly GCA_004027475.1 of Anoura caudifer. Classification (NCBI taxonomy): domain Eukaryota; kingdom Metazoa; phylum Chordata; class Mammalia; order Chiroptera; family Phyllostomidae; genus Anoura; species Anoura caudifer. Next base: position 51,895 of record PVKU01000590.1, on the reverse strand, counting down.
ACACAGTACAATAAAATGTTCCTTGTCTGACCAAATTTTATTGGTTCAGGGGTGGACCCTTGGCCCAAGATTGCAATGAAAGTGCTGTAGGTACTGACTGGGGCATGGGTCAAGGCAATCTTTCTCTGTACACTTGGACTCTAAAATTTCAAGCTCAAAAGCTGTTAGCCCCATTTTTCATCATGTGAACAGGAAAAGCTGAAGCTGGTCTGCAACAAAAAAGAAGAATAAAGCAGACCTGTAGAATTAGGTAAAGGTAAGAGATGTGGTTCCATGCAGTACCTGGGGGCCAACTGCTTTCTCAGACATGAAGCAGTCGTATATCTTCACGCACACACACAATTCCTCCATTTTGATTGGGTCTCTGCTATTTTACTCCAAAGGAGTCCTACTACACAGGACATTACTCTTAAGAGACACATCTTTGAAGCCACGCTGACCCCAGCTCAGGACTTAGGGAAGGTTGGTCATAGGAAAGACAAATACAGTGCACCTCCCAGGGAGGCCACTTTATACCTGTGCAGGAAAGACTTCTACTTGTTGATCCAGGGCACAAAAATACAATTTATTCATCACACATGTTTGAAGCCCAGTGAGAAAGCCAATACCTGACCTGTAAATAGAAAATATAAGGAAAGTAAAAAGATGGAAAAAGAGGTTTTGCTGGGGTTGCAGGGTGACTGCCTGGCATGCTTTGGGTCCTGAATATGAAACATCATATAAGAGTTCACCCTCTTCTTCCCAGGCAACAAAGCTGAGTATTACTTCACATCCTTAGGCACATATCCAGGTCAGTCCTACATATACTTGAGTCCACTTCTCAGATGCAAGAGGACAGCCAGAAGTTTAGTTGAACTTCTCCTATGAATTTCATAACACAAACTTATAGTACTTATTCTACCAAAAGAACACAAAATCTATTTGAGATGTAGGATGTGTTCATGTGAAAAGCCAGATAGCAATGCACGCTAGCACCAGTCAAGATGGCACTGGACAATATATGACAAGGTAACAAGCTTCCTGCTCAAAGGAAGCCCTTATTATCTGCAATACTGGGGCACTTGTCACATATTGTGTTGAAGAGGTCAAGGAGAACTTCAAGAAACAGGCAGAAATGAAATCAGAGTTTGAAGAGTGAGTAGATTTTAAAAAGGCATGAGCAAAGGAAAAAAGTGAGGAAGATTTGCTTAGGGACAATAAACTGTGGCTGAGAAACCAGATTACAAGTGGCATTTACTGTGAGGCAAAGGAATACTCCTACTTATTTTAGTGAGAATCATATTTTATCTATGATAATAGCATACAAGTGATTCTGTAACACAATGTCTGCTACACGATACATGCTCAATTCTAGAATTTTAAAAATATGCAAATAGCTTTAGTTTTTTTAAATAAAACCCAGGACAGTGGTAAAGTAAGCACTGAATTCAAACATTCAATTCATTGATTTTAAAGGAAGCTGATTTTCATTGGGAATAATATGGAAATATTGCCAAACATTATTTCTGCAGTCATTTCTCATGAACGTACACATGAAATCTCCTTGCTGTGGTTAGCAAAACTATCTTAAATATACTCTTGTTTTTCACTCTCCAGGTAGTGGTCTCAGTTTTTCATTGATACAGGGTGTAGGGATGGGGTTGAGCAAGAATTAGGCAGGATTCATTAGCACAGTACAGAAACCACTCATACACTACAGAAAACACAGTGTCTCCTGCCCTCTTAAGAAAAGGATATGAGTGTTTAATTCACAGGGCTGGAGCTAAGCTAAGTCAAGTGTGTAAGCTGGACAGGAACTGAATACACATTGTTTGCTGGAAGTTTTCATCAGGGCTGCTCCCTCTTATGCTCACAGTCTTTCTTACAACTCTGTCAGGTTAGAGGTCTGAAGATCTTTCTCCTCCTGCTTTTGACAGTTCCTCTCTCTCTGGAAAATCTTTTCTAAAACTGACAACCATCAATTACTCTTGCATTTCTAGCTAAACCAAATCACTGGCTGGATTTTCTGTCTTCTCTCAAATAATCAAATTCAGTTAAATGTTAATTTCCCCCCTTGCAATTTTCTTTAACATACTAATGTTATGTTAGCATCTCACTAAATTTTCCAGCATGCCAAATGTGCTGTGAAACTAACAAAGAAACATGAGAAACAACCAGGATATCTGACTATGGGCTGTCCAGTTAGGAATGACACTCACCTTAGTTACACATCTAAAATTTCATAGATATAGTCAAGAGATATGGTCTACCGTGATGTCATTTTCAATGTATACATATAGATGAATAGCATTTAGGGGGCAGGGCATCTGAATTATTATCCAGAAAGCCTGAGTTGTGCTTTCCACTATGCAAAGGTTTTTAATCATCAAAAAGAAACAGAACTCAACCAATCCCCTAGCTAATTTGTGGGAGGAATAAATAATCTAAAATAATGCCTGACATTATTGACTCTATATAGAAACAATATCAGGGCTGGAAGTGACCTTATTTCATATACCAATGAGTATAATTCCTTACCTATACCCATCAGAACTATTATTAAGCATTTCTGATGACAGGGAGCTCACTACTTAACAAAATGATCCATTTCATTTTGCCGTACTTATGATTATTAGAAAATACTTTAATGAAGACATTATCTTACAGGGCCTCTTACCAAAATTTCCTTAGGTTTCACATTTGTAAAATGAGGATAATATTTTTATGTTGACTAGATGGACTTAGAACTGAAGGACAAGATTCATGTCTAGCCATGTCACCTTGAACAAAACACAGCACTGTGTATTTAACTAATCACTTCTACAGAAAGACTTTGAGAATACCTCCGAGTGAAACTCCATGTCATCCAGATGTTCCTTGTCTCTGTGAACAATAACGTTTAAAAAGTTTAACTTGGCCACAATATGATCAACCATGTGCCTAGTGATTTATAGAGAATTCAGTGCTGCTTTCATTTTAGAGATAAAAAGAGTGACCAGGTGACTTCCGGCCAAGATGGAGGCATAGATGGACACACTATGCCTCCTCGCACAACCCAAAGAAGGATAACAACAAATTTAAACACAAAAACAACCAGAACTGCCAGAAAATCAAACTGTATGGAAGTCCAACAACCAAGGAGTCAAAGAAGAAACATTTATCCAGACCAGTAGGAGGGGCAGAGATGGGCAGCTGGGTGGAGAAGACTCACAGCAAGGTGATGACTCACAGCAAGGTGGACCCGCTTAAGGTGGCAGCTGGAAGACAGGGTGGTCCCACATTCATGAGCAGATAAATTGGGAGGAACCACTGGGGAGCAAAACAGACCATGAAACCCAGGGTTCCAGCACAGGGGAAATAAAGCCTCAAGACCTCTGACTGAAAACACCTGTGGGGGTTGAGGCGGCAGTGGGAGAAACTCCCAGCCTCACAGGAGAGTTCATTGGAGAGACCCACAGTGTCCCAGAACGTACACAGAACAACCCACCTGGGAATCAGCACCAGAAGGGCCCAATTTGACTATGGGAAGGGGGGGAAGTTACTGAAAACTGGCAGAGAACAGAGCAAATGCCATTGTTCCCTCTTGGACCTCTCCCCCACACACAGTGTCACAGCGCAACTATGTGGGTTGCCCTGCCTTGGTAAACACCTAAAGCTCCGCCCCTTACTACATAACAGGCGTGCCAAGACGGAAAAAAATGGCCCAAATGAAAGAACAGATCAGAGCTCCAGAAAAAATACAACTAAGCAACGAACAGATAGCAACCTCTCAGATGTGCAGTTCAAAACACTGGTAATCAGGAAGCTCACAGAATTGGTTGAGTATGGTCACAAATTAGAGAAAAAAATGAAGGCTATGAAAAGTAAAATAAAGGAACATACACAGGGCACCAATAGTGACAGGAAGGAAACAAGGACTCAAATCAAAAGTTTGGCACAGAAGAAAGAAATAAACATTCAACCAGAACAGAATGAAGAAACAAGAATTAAAAAAAAAAATGAGGAGAGGCTTAGGTACCTCTGGGACAACTTTAAATGTTCCAACATCTGAATCATAGGGATGCTAGAAGGAAAAGAGGAAGAGCAAGAAATCAAAAACATATCTGAAAAAATAATGAAGGAAAACTTCCCCAATCTGGCAAATGAAATAGACTTCCAGGAAGTCCAGGAAGCTTAGAGAGTCCCAAAGAAGTTAGACCCAAGGAAGCACACACTAGGGCACTTCATAATTACATTATATAAGATTAAAGATAAGGAGAGACTCTTAAAAGCAGCAAGAGAAAAGCAGACAGTTACCTACAAAGAAGTTCCCATAAGGCTATCAGCTGATTTCTCAAGAGAAACCTTGCAGGCAAGAAGGGGCTAGAAATAAATATTCAAAGCCATGAAAGGCAAGGACCTACATCCAAGACTATTCATCCAGCAAAGCTGTAATTCAGAATCAAAGGGCAGATAAAGTGCTTCCTAGATAAGGTCAAGTTAAAGGAGTTCATCATAACCCAGCCCTTATTATATGAAATGTTAAAGGGATTTATCTAAGAAAAAGAAGATCAAAACTATGAACTGTAAAATGACAACAAACTCACAGCTTATTAAATACTGAACCTAAAAAAAAATTACCTAACTAAGCAAACAAATAGAACCAGAACAGAATCACAGAAATGGAGATCACATGGAGAGTTATCAGTGGGGCAGTGGGAAGGAGCGGGGGGGGGGAGGTACAGAGGATAAGTAGCATAAATGGTGGGTAGAAAATAGACAGGGGGAGGTTAAGAATGGTATAGGAAATGTAGAAGCCAAAGAACTTATATGTACAACCCATGGACTTGAACTAAAGTGGGGAATGCGGGTGAGAGGGGGTGTGTGGGGTGGAGGGGAATAAAGGGGGTAAAATGGGACAATTGTAATAGCATAATCAATAAAATATATTTTTTAAAAAGAGTGACCACATATCCCTGAAAAAAAAATTAACAGGTAGGCATCGTGGGAATCATTTGCCAGCTACATTGATATAGAAAAAGAAAATGTAACTCTTGGACTTCCAGCCAAGATGGAGGCATAGGTGGACATATTGTGCTTCCTCGCACAACCAAAATTAAGGACAACAAAGATTTAGAAACAAGAAAACAGCCAGAACTGATAGAAAATTGAACTGTACAGAAGTCCGACAACCATTGATTCAGATCAGTAAGAGGGGCAGAGTCATGGCAGGAAAATGTGGAGGTTGGTAGAACCCAGCATGCAGGCAGCAGTTGGTAAATCCAAGGCGTACAGGCAGCAGATAGTGGACCCGGGGCACCGGGTAGTAGCAGGCAGGCCCAGTGGGGCCACGCAGGGCAGTTGGCTGACCAGGCCATTCCACATTCACTCACAGATAATCCAGGTGAGAACAGGGAGCGAGACAGACCTCGCAACCCAGGACCCCAGCACCAGGAAGTAAAACCTAAAAACACCGATTGAAAACACTTTGTGGGAGTTGAGGTGTTAGGGGAGACTCCCAGCCTCACAGGAAAGTTCATTGGAGAGACCCACAGGTCCTGGAATGTACACAAGCCCACCCACATGGAAATCAGCACCATAAGGGCCCAATTTGCTTGGGAGAAGCAGTGGAGGGGACTGGAATTCAAGAGAGAGTGGAGCAAGTGCCATTGTTCCCTCTCGGACCCCACCCCCACATACTGCGTCACAATCCAGCGACTGGGTTGCCCCACTCTGGTGAACGCCTAAGGCTCCATCCCTCACTATGTAACAGCCACAACCAGAACAAAAATAAATAAATAAATAAATGGCTCAAATGGGAGAACAGATCAAAGGCCCAGAGCTAATTCATCTATGTGACCAAGAGATAGCCAATCTACCAGATGCACAGTTCAAAGCACTGGTGATTAGGAAGCTCACAGAATTGGTTGATTTTGGTCGCAAATCAGATGAACAAATGAAGGCTACAATAAGTGAAATGAAGAAAAACACACAAGGAACCAATAGTGATGGGAGGAAAACTGGGACTCAAATCAATGGAGTGGACCAGAAGGAAGAAAGAAACAACCAAACAGAAAAAAATGAAGAAACAAGAATTCAAAAAAATGAGGAAAGGCTTAGGAACCTCCAGGACATCTTTAAATGTCCCAACATCTGAATTATAGGGGTACCAGAAGGGGAAGAGGAAGAGTAACAAGTGGAAAACTTATTTGAACAAATAATAAAGGAGAACTTCCCCAACCTGGCAAAGGAAATGGACTTCCAGGAAGCCCAGGAAGCTCAGAGAGTCCCAAAGAAGGGGGACCCAAGGAGGAACACACCAAGGCACATCATAATTCCATTAGCCAAGATTAAAATGAAGGAGAGAATTCTAGAAGCAGCAAGGGATAAGGGCACAGTCATCTACAAAGGAGTTCCCATCAGACTGTCAGCTGATTTCTCAAAAGAGACTTTACAGGCAAGAAGGGGATGGAAAGAAGTATTTGAAGTCATGAAAGTCAAGGACCTACATCCAAGATTGCTCTATCCAGTGAAGCTGTCATTTAGAATGGAAGGGAAAATAAAGTACTTCTCAGATAAGGTCAAGTTAAAGGAGTTCATCATAACCCAGCCCTTATTATATAAAATGTTAAAGGGACTTATCTAAGAAAAAGAAGATAAAAAATATGACAGTAAAAAGACAGCAAACTCACAGATATTAACAACTACACCTAAAAAAAAAAGCAAACTAAGCAAACAAGCGGACCAGGAGCAGGAACACAGAAATGGAGATCACATGGAGGGTCAGCAACCGGGGAGTGGAAGGATGAGAGAGGTGGAAAGATACAGAGAATAAGTAGCATAGACAGTGGGTAGAAAATAGGCAGGGGGAGGGCAAGAATAGTGTGGGAAATGTAGAAGCTAATGAACTTATGATACATGGACATGAACTAAAGGGGGGGGAATGTAGGTGGGAGGGGGTTTGCAGGGTGGAGGGGAATGATGGGGAAGAAATGGGGAACTGTAATAGCATAATGAATAAAATATATTAAAATAAAAAATGTAACTTGAAATTTAAATCCTGTGATCTTCATGAATTCTACAAAGCAGAAATGACTTTGTAGCATATAGTTTTCTGCATAAAATTTAAAATGTGAAGACAAGTAGAGAACAGAAAGGTCACATTAGATATAGAAGCTAATTGGTTAGCTAGGTGCACTCATTAGCTAAATCACTTCATGCCAAAAGTAGAGGGCTGGTAATCCATGTTCTTCCCTGGTAGGTTTAGGAGTTACCATGAACCATAGGCCAATTGAGTTGCTTTGAGAAGAACTATAACTGTAGCTATCAAATCCAAGGTGGATGGCAAGAATATGCCATGTTTTTATTTTTATTTATTTATTTTACCTTCACCTAAAGACATGCGTTCATTGCTTAGGGGAAAGAGAGAGAGAGTGAGAGAGAGAGAGATCAGTTGTCTTCTCGTACCTGCCCCCAGAAATTGAACCCACAATCTGGGTGTGTGCCCTGACCAGGAATTGAACCTGTGACTTTTTTGGTCTATGGGACAATGCTCCAACCAATTGAGCCACACCAGCCAGGGCAAGAATATGCCATTGTTTAAAAAGTAGGGATTGTAAACTCAAATGTCTTTAGAAGCTAAACAGATAACAAACTGAATGGAACAGGTTAAGTAAAAGATAAAAAGTGGTGGACTAGAGATTACACGGGCATTAATTTTTCCTTTTCCCTCCCCTTCCCCTTTTATGTCTTCTATTAAAAACAAGGCACAGACAAATTAAACACATCTGTTGGACAGTGTTTATAATCTTCAATTATTTCATTATCTTCACACCTAAAAGACTGTATTTATTTAGGAAGTTATGCAATATTTTTAAAGGAATAATATTTTATTTTTTTATTTCTTTATTTTTGGAGAGAGGGGAAGGGAAGGAGAAAGAGAGGGAGAGAAACATCAATGTGTGGTTGCCTCTCACATGGCCCCCACTGGGGACCTGGCCCACAACCCAGGCATATGCCCTGACTGGGAATTGAACCGCGACCCTTTGGTTCAGAGCCCGCGCTCAATCGACTGAGCTACACCAGCCAGGGCAAAATTTATTTTTTTTAAAAAATGGAATTCAACAATCAGAATAGTGAGGAATATGCAGATCTCAAGGAGACATTTAATATACATATTAAGTGCACTAACTTCAGAGTTTAAAGAAAAGTAGGCTTTAAGAACTAGCTTTGCCAGTAGTAACCTGTTTTTCATTAGAAAAATTACTTGACCTCTTGAAACCTCAACTTCTTCACACATACAAAAGGAATAATATTAATAATATCTACTATATGGGGTTAAAGTAAGATCTAAAGAGGTAATGTAAAATGTTTAACATTTAAATGGAGGCAGTTAATATTATTATGTATTATAAGAATGCATAAAATTTCTTTGTTTTATGTGAGGAAGATCCACTCCACACTGTTGAGATCACCCACGTTCTAGGCAGGCTGAGCCTTTCACAGCTGATAATGAGCAGGCCTTCGTTTCTGAAATTAGTAGAATTAGCTTTCACAGCAGAGAAAGTGAGGATGATATAAGAAGGAAGAGGGAGACGTGGAGGGAGGTATCCGAGGCTCATGCACCCTGCTGTGTGACTTCCCAGGATTTTCTGCTGCTAAGCTGCCACAAACATATTAGACACAAACTGCTTAAAACCAACGCTGTAGTATGGAATCTTGTAAAGATACTATGTTTTGAAATGAACAGCTTGTACAAAGAAGGAAGCCAGAGCATGGAAGCTGAAGAGAATTTGAAAAATTGTAGAAATGGATTTTAAATCTCAGGAAGTCAAGAAACTGGCATTTGAGTCAAGTGTAAGGAGTAGGTATAGTCCACGAAAACAGCTGTATTGCTGTCCCCCTGGGAACAATGCAGAAATGAGAAAGGAAAAAAGATTGTTGGGAGACCTGATATATGTGCTACAATATCGGAAGGGCTGCCAGGTGGGGGCTACTTGACTTGATCTGTGGGGATTACAGGGCAGAACTTGGGACAATTGGCTGAAGTACCTGCAACACTAGCTTTCTTTCCACAGAAGAAATGTGCAAAGCTGACTAAAAGTGAATCAGCAGCTTCATCAAAAGCAGCTTCATCAATCAGTGAACTTCCTATCACGGGAAGTGTTGAGGCAGGGGTCTAACCTGAACACTTGCAAAAGGTGTTCCTGTCGGAAACTGACTTGGCAATGGATGTCCTCTAAGTTCCCTTTCATACTTTGGAGTTAGTGCAAAGCACTAAGCAGAGAAGGAATGGGTTAAAATCAGCATCTGTCTTGCCCTAAGAAGTTTCTCCAGTTGGGAAAAGACACTAGGCAATGCACTAATATTCTAAGACCCCCTTCACTGCTAAATTTATACTCTTTCTCAAGGGTAGAAGAAATAAAAAGAAAAAATGGAGGAGGAAAGGAAAAGACCAGGAGGTTATTACTGTCAGACAGAAGTGCATTCAAAAGTTATAAAGAGAAATCTGAAGTCCAAAAAAGTAAATCGCTTCTTGCTTTATCCTGTAACAAATCCTAAAATGTTCAAAGGGACATATTGGAATACATTGGTAGCTGCGTACAGGATCCCATCAGAAAGCAGAAGCAAAGGATTTAGGCCACATGTTGATGTTGGCGGTGCCTGTTAGCTACCAGCTTCCTCTCCAGCACCTTGGACATTTTTCTGTGCTGTTTTTAATAGTGGCAAATATAAACCACAGATATTTGGGAATTATTCATTACTGTAAAAAATAGTGGGAAATAAAACATTAGAAATTACTTTATTATTTACTATTTGAGAATGAATATTACTTCAAATGACTGTGTTCTTCCTTTCCCTCAGTAGTTGTTAGAGATTACATTTATTCCCATATGCAAAAACTCCTTCTTGGGACTTCTGCCCTTCCAAGGAGGGTAGAACTTCAAAGGTAACATTCCCCTGCAATAATTGTTCATCATTTAGTTTTGCCTTCAGAAGGGTGTTTAAGGCAAATGTTTGTGTCAAAGTCTAAAATAATCATTACCTGGTAATCATTAACATATATTAAATTAAACTCTACATGCTCATGTTTGGAAAATACACATAATTTTAAGTCTTTCCCCTAAAGTTAAAAATACATACAAATCTACATAATAACCAAACAAATCGGCCCTCTTTCATGTTAAATTCAATTCGTGACAGCATAGGTACCTAGATAGGGAATCATATAAAATATTCCAAGGAATTAATTGATCTCATTCAATTCAATTTGAGACCAATAAACTGTAACATCTTCTGCTGCTTTATTTGCATGTGATATTGTAAGCAGTTGACTCCATGTGATGGATGTGTCTAGGCTGAGATGTTTCTATTTGTCTTGCATTTCTATTATCTCTAAATTTGCTTCAGAATGCAATTAAAATACAGCATAATGTAGAAGAAAACAAACTTTCAAAAGTCTGCACAGATGTGGGTTATTACAAGATGTAGGTCTCTGAATTTATTGGCTATATTCAGGGTCTGGCAGAAGTAATGCCTGTTTGAGTGTGGTTGGTAGGGTAATAATACGGGTGTAATAATTTATAGTTTTAATTTGAACATTTCACCTAAAATGTCATATGATGTGCTTGAGTATGATATTACAGAATGTAATTCTGTAACATAACAATAAAATATTTTGTAATAAGAAAGGTCTGTTATTTGTGCTGGACCCTGTATTTTCCAGGTCTGCCCTGTGGTTGCCGCAGAATTATTAACAAAATTCAGAGACCCTGGAGGTTCCTAAATGCTTATGAATGACTCGGTTTAAAAGACATTTGCAGTCCTCATTTACATTATAAAACAAAATGCAGCTCTTAAGTTTAGGGAGAAGTTTTAGAAGCTTTGACATGGCGAATTGCCATGAGAATATTTTCCCTGTGGAGAAAGGAAACTCCAATGTGCTAATTAGGGTGCTTAATATCCCTAAAATTAATTCTTTGTTACCTGTAGGGATTTAATTATTCCCTTATGAAAAACTCAGAAAGCCCTTGCATGATTAAATAGCAGTGGGCCACTCACTCATAGAGTCAGCATTTACTTTAAAAGTATTCCTCCTACTTACTGGCCACAGCAGCGGGTATAGAAGTATTTTAGATGTCACAATAAAACAGTAAGACAACTTTCCACTGATGGTTTACAAAATCAGTTTCATTCATGTCATCATCCCTTACATAAAAAGAACCTTCTAGAAAAATATTATTATAGCAAAAAAATAAAGGGAGAGAAAGGGTTGAAATGAACACTAGGTAACTCTAGCTAAGCTCTGACCACCAGAGCAGCCACATCTGACGGTTTCCCCACTAGCAGCCTGCCCCTTCCAGAAAAGTAATAATTAAATGTCCTCATTGGATATTGGTTGAACTAAGAGATAACTGACCATACAGGATGGTTTATCTTAAGCAATAGACTTGAGTGCTATCCAGGTAACTATTGTTTCTCCTGGAATTCTTGAATCAAGTAACTCGGTATAGTATGGAACACAATGAAAAGCTCTAAATGTAGGTACATATTTTGAACTCCAATGTCACTATCTCTGGCAGTCAACTCTGACCACACAACCTAGAGTCACTGCCTGGTAACTGTATCACACCTCTCGGGGACACTGGGGAGCAGGGCCCTGGCCATCTTCACCTCTGCTCTGTTTCACACCTCGAGCAGCACTTGGCACGTGAGGGCTGTTCAGTAAATCATTGCTGAAGGAGTAAAGTGCAGATTTATTTTAATGTCAAACTTACTTCTCTAACAATTTTTTAAAAAAGATTCATTCTCAATCCTGTGCTAGGAAAGGAGCTGGATATTCTGTGCAAGCAACTAGAGTTCATATAATGGTGTGTGGATCCTTGGGCACCTGCACACACAAATCTTTGCACTGTCTGCTCAGGTGAGTTTCACTAGAGTCAGACAAAATATAGCCCATGTTGAGCTCAAACTTGACAACCTGTGGCGTCACTCTCCTGGGCTGGAATGTTCTCAGCTCAGTCCTCGTCTGTGCTGTCTACACCACAGAGATTCTCATTTTTGGCAGATTTAGCACATGCTCATAGATTAATCCTTAAATGCTGTGGAAATGAGAAAGTGCTCCAGTGTGCTTAGGGGCAGATGGGCAGCTCAGTGCTGACAGCAAGACCCAAAGCAGGCAGGCTGAAGTGCTGCTACATAATTCATGTTAATGTGTGCCAGTCCTCCAGGCCCTGCAGGTGTTTTCCTCTGCAGCTGGGACTGAGGAAACAAGTAGGGAAAGTCTTTAGCTCCCCCACAGCCAGGGCCTAGGTGAGAGGGGTGGGAGGGTGGCGTGAAGGTCAAGTGAGGCTCTGCTCACTTTAATTCTTTGAAATGCCCAATATATTAAAATAAATAACAAAATGGCTCTACAGAATTACCAAATTGTCGTCTTACTTTTGTTTTTTTTTGTTTGATTTTTATTGTATTTTATTCTATCACCATTTAGTCCTCTTACACCTCTCTCCCCCCAGCAATCACCACACTGTTGTCCGTGTCAATGAGTCCTTTTTCCTTTTTGCTCAATCCCTCCACCCCCTAACCTCCCTGTTCCTGCACCTGCTGTCATCTGCTCTCCATCTATGAGTCTGTCTCTGTTTTGCTTGTTGAGTTTGTTCATTGGATTCCCCATATGTGTGAATTCATATGGTATTTGTCTTTCTCTGACTGGCTTATTTCACTTAGCATAATGTTCTCCAGGTCCATCCATGTTGTCAATAAAGGTAAAATTTTCTTTTTTTACGGCCAGGTAGAATTCCATTGTGTAAATGCCCCACAGTTGTTTTAACCACTCATATATTGATGGGCACTGGGGCTGCTTCCATATCTTGGCGACTGTAAACAACACTGCAGAGAACACTGGGGTGCTTGTGTTCTTTCAAATTAGTGTTTTGGGTTCCTTCAGATATGTTCCCAGAAGTGGGATCTCTGCGTCAAAAGGCAGATCCATTTTTAATTTATTGAGGTATCTCCACACTGCTTTCCACAGTGACTGCACCAATCTGCATTCTCACCAACAGTGCAAAAGTGTTCCCCTTTCTCCACGTTCTCACCAGCACTTGTTTGTTGATTGATGATAGCCATTCTGACAGGTGTGTGATGATATTTCACTGTGGTTTTAATTTGTGTTTCTCTGATGATTAGTGATGTGGAGCATCTTTTCATCTGTCTATCGGCCATCTGTATGTCCTCTTTCGAGAAGCATCTATTCAGGTCCTTTGCCCATTTTTAAATTGGGTTGTTTGGTTTTTTTTTTTTGGTGTTGGGTTTTATAAGTACTTTATAAATTTTGGATATTAACTCCTTATCAGATGTATCAGCAAATATGTTCTCCCGTTCCGTGGGTTGTCTTTTTATTTTCTTGATGATTTCCTTTGCTGTGCAAAACCTTTTTAGTTTGATGTAGTCCCATTTGTTTATTTATCCTTTTGTTTCTCTTGCCTGAGGAGATATATCTGGTAAAAAAAGTTCTACAAGAAATATCCAAGATTTTGCTGCCTATATTTTCTTCTAGGATTTTTACAGTTTTGGGTCTAACATTTAAGTCTTTGATCCATTTTGAATTTATTCTTGTGTGTAGTGTAAGGATGTGGTCTAGTTTCATTTTTCTGCATGTATCTGTCCAATCTTCCCAATACCATTTATTGAATAAACTATTTTTAGCCCATTGTATGTGCTTGCTTCTTCTGTTGAACATTAATTGATTATAGAGGTATGGGTTTATTTCTTGGCTCTCTATTCTGTTCCATTGATATATATGTCTGTTTTTATGCCAGTACCAGGCTGTTTTGATCACTATAACTTTGCTATATAGTTTGATATTAGGTAACATGATTCCTCCAATATTGTTGTTCTTTCTCAGGATCACCATTGCTATGCAGGGCCTTTTGTGGTTCCATATAAATTTTTGAAATATTTGTTCTAGTTTTATTAATTATATCATTGGAATCTTGATAGGGATTACATTGAATCTATAGATTGCTTCGGATAGTATGGACATTTTAATGATGTTAATTCTTCCTATCCATGAATACAGTATGTGCTTCCATTTATTTGTATCTTCTTCAATTTCTTCTTCAGTATCTTATAGTTTTCTGTGTACAGGTTTTTTACATCCTTGATTAGGTTTATTCCTAGGTATTTAATTCTTTCTGAAGGAAGTGTGAGTGAGATTGTTTTCTTAATTTACCCTTGTGTTAGTTCATTATTGGCATATAAAGATGCAACTGATTTCTGGATATTAATTTTTTTTAAGATTTTATTTATTTATTTTAGAGAAGGGAAGGGAGGGAGAAAAAGAGGGAGAGAAACATCAATGTGTGGTTGCCTCTCACACACTCCCTGCTGGGGACCTGGACTGCAACCCATGTATGTGCAGTAGACTGGAATTGAACTGGCGACCTTTTGGTTCACAGGCCAACACTCAATCCATTGAGCCACACCAGCCAGGGCCAGGATATTAATTTTGTATCCTGCTACTTTGCTGAATTCATTGATCAGTTCTAGTAATTTCTTGGTGGAATCTTTTGAGTTCTCTGTGTACAGTATTATGTCATCTGTGAATAAAAACAGTTTTACTTCTTCCTTTCCAATTTGGATGCCTTTTATTTCTTCTTCTTGTCTGATTGCTGTGGCTAGGATTTCCAGTACTACATTAAATAATTGAGCTGAAAGCAAACATCCCTGTCTTGTTCCTGACCTTAGGGGGAATGCTTGTAGTTTTTGCCTGTTGAGTATGATGCTGGCAGTGGGTTTGTCATATATGGCCTTTATGTTTAGTTATGTTCCCTCCATTCCCACTTTGCTGAGAGTTTTTATCTTAAATGGGTCCTGAATTTTATCAAAAGTTTTTTCTGCATCCATTGATATGATCATGTAGTTTTTATCTGTCATTTTTTTACATGGTGAATAGCATTTATTGATAGGCAAATGTCGTACCAACCTTGCATTCCCAGAATAAATCCCATTGATCATAGTGTATGATCTTTTTGATACATTGCTATATTCAGTTCACTAATATTTTGTTGAGGATTTTAGCATCTATGTTCATCAGGAATATTATCCTGTAATTTTCCTTCTTTGTAGTGTCTTTATCTGATTTTAGAATTAGGATGATGCTGGCATCATAAAATGAGTTTGGGAGCCTTGCCTCCTCTTGAATTTTATGAAATAGTTTGAGAAGGAGCTGTTAACTCTTGGAATGTTTGGGGAAATTCAACTGTGAAACCATCTGGTCCACAGCTTTTGTTTGTTGGGAGTTTTTTGATTACCGCTTCAATGTCATTAGGTGTAGTGTGTCTATTCAGATTTTCTGATTCTTTTTTATTTAGTTTTAGATGATTGTATGTTTCTAGGAATTTATCCATTTTGTTCAGGTTGTCCAGTTTGTTGGCATACAATCATTCATGATGTTTTCTTACAATCCTTTGTATTCCTTTGGTGTCAGTTGTTATCTCTCCTCTTTTATTTCTGGTTTTATTTATTTGGGTCCTTCCTCTTTTTTGTTTTTGTTTTGCTTTCTTTTTTATGAGTCTGGCTAAAGGTTTGTCAGTTTTGTTTATCTTTTCAAAAACCAGCCCTTAGACTTATTGATCTTTTGTATTTGTTTTTGGGGGGCTCTATTTCATTTATTTCTGCTCTGATCATTATTATTTCCTTCCTTCTACACACTTTGGGCTTTGTTTGTTGTTCTTTTTTCAAGTTCCTTTAAGTATGAAATTAGATTGTTTATTTGAGCTTTTTCTTGCTTTTTGAGATAGGCCTGCAATGCTAGAAATTTCTCTCTTAGGATTGCTTTCCCAGTGTTTCACAGATTTTGGATCGTTGTGTCATTTTCATTTGTTTCTAGGTATCTTTTGATTTCTTCCTTGGTCTTTTTGTTGACCTATTCATTGTTTAATAGCATGTTATTTAGCATCCATGTCTCTGTGTTTTTCAGTGTTCTTGTGATTGATTTCTAGTTTCATAGCATTGTGGCCAGAGAAGATGCTTGATAGATTTCAGTCTTCTTAAATTTATTGAGACTTGTTTTGTATCCTAACATGTGATCTATCCTAGAAAACATTTCATGTGCACTTGAAAGTATGTATATTCTGCTGCTTTGGGGTGAAATGCTCAATGATATCAATTTAATCCATTCAATCCAGTGTATCATTCAAGACCATTGTCTCCCTGTTGTTTTTCTATCTGGAAGATCTATACATTGAAGTCAATATTGTGCAAAATTCCCAACTATCACTGTATTGCTGTCAGTCTTTTCCTTTATGTCCATCATGATTTGCTTTACATATTTACGTGTTCCTATGTTGGGGGTGTAAATATATACTAGGGTTATATCCTCTTGTTGGATTATTCCCTCTATCTTTACATGGTGTCCTTCTTTGTCTCTAACTTTAGTTCTGGTTTTAATGTCTTTTTTGTCTGATATACGTACTGCAATCCCAGCTTCTTTTTCTTTTCCATTTGCATGAAATATCTTTTTCCAACCCTTTACTTTTAGTCTGTGTGTGCCTTTTGATCTGATGTGGGTCTCTTGGAGGCAGCATATATACAGGTCTTGGCTTCTTATCCATTCAGCTACCCTCTGTCTTTTGGTCAGAGCATTTAAGCCATTCACATTTAATTGATTATTGATAGATATGTATGTAGTGCCATAATACTGTTAGACTGTTTTCCTCTGTTTTTTTTTTTCTTTCTCTTTTTTTTTCTTCTTCTTCTTCATAAAGCAAACCCTTTAACATTTTTGCAGTACTGGTTTGGTATTAACAAACTCTTTTAGCTTTTTCTTGTCTGGAAGGCTCCTTGTATCTCCTTTGATTTTAAATGATAGCCTTGCTGGGTAATGTAGCCTTGATTGTAGATCCTTGCTTTTCATCACCTTGAATATTTCATGTCACTCCATTCTGGCCTGAAATGTTTCTGTTGAGTAATCACATGCCAGTCTAATTGGTGCTCTCTTGTAGCTAAGTACCTGCTTTTCTCTTGAGGCTTTTAGGATTCTCTCCTTTCCTTTAAGCCTTATCATTTTAATTATGATGTGTCTGAGTGTAGGCTTCTTTGAGTACAATTTGTTTGGGACTCTCTAAGCTTCCTCGACTTGTGTGATTTTTTCCTTCACCACATTAGGGAAGTTTTGGGTCATTATTTCTTCAGATAGATTCTAGATCCCTCGCTCACTCCCTTGTCCTTCTCATATTTCCAGGATGCAGATGTTACATTTCATGTTGTGCAAAATGTTTCTTAAGTTCTCCTCATTTTTATAAATTACTTTTTCTTTTTGCAACTCTGCCTGGGTGTTTTTTTCTACCTTGTCTTCCAAAAACACTGATTCTATTCTCTGTTTCATCTAACCTACTGTTTATTCTTTCCAGTATATTATTTATCTCAGATATTGCAATCTTTATTTCTGCCTGGCCTTTTTTTATGGTTTCTATGTCTTTTCCTGCTGTTGAGTATCCTTATAATCATTACTCTAAACCCTCTGTCTGTTAAATTGCTTGCCTCCATTTCATCTAGTTCTTCTGGAGAATTCCCATGTTCTTTCATTTGGGGTCTGTTTTGTCTTCCCATTTTGGCTGCTTTGTATTTTCCACTGTAGATGTTAAACTAATCAATCATTAAGGTGATCAGTTGTTAGTGTAATCAAGCTATAATCAGCAGTCCTGCTTAAGCACCACAGGGTGGGGCAGAGTAATTCCTGTGTGGGGGGCTATTGCTTCCCCTGAGGCTGATGCCACTGGGAGGGGGGTGCTCTGCCTGAGAAAGTTGGCTTCTGCAGAATGGGGAACCACTCAGCACAGGGATCCTGGTAACTGTTCCTTCAGTTCTCTCCAGAGCCACCAACCCCAGACTCTCCTCAAAGGTCTCTAGTCCACTCTGCCCTCCCTCTGCCAGAGCCCAGGGTAAGTGGCTGCAAATGAAATTTTGTGTGTTGGCCTTTAGGAGGCTCTCTGCATGTCATGCTGTCTCTTTCTGGTAGACAGAAACCCCACTGCTTTTCACAGCTGGGTGTTATCTGGGTTTCTTTCTAGCTCTAGTGCTGTAGGCTGGGGAGCATAGCTTGGGGTTTAGATCCCACACTTCTCAGGGGGGCTCCTGGCCACTAAAATATCCCTCTGGAACTTTAGCTGCCACATATGTAAGCCCAGCCAGCGCTTTCGCAACTCCTCCTCACTCCTTACTAGTCTTGCTGCAGTAACGTGGTTTCTTCTGTTTGTCTGTGGTCATAAGGCTTCTCTCCAGCTAATGTTCTGTTGGTTATTCAGGATGATTTCTGTACAATTTAGTTGTAATTCCAGATTGGTCCCGGGAGGAGGTTAGTGTAACTTCCACTTACTCCTACACCTTTTGAATCTCCTGGTACTTTTCATATCAACATTATTAACATACATAAAACAGTGCAATGAAATTGTGCCATCATAAGATAATTATAAAATCTGTTTACAAAAACATGAACTCATAGTCCTGCAGTGTGCTTAAGGTCCATACGGAGTGTCTCCACCCTCTAGATCTATCCATGAAAATCTGGTACTCTAGGCCTGACCCCAGACCTACATTTCATGAGGTCAAATGTTTCCATTTCAAGTACTTTACACACTTAGGATGTCTAGACCTGATCCCCTGAGCCGGCTCTCATCCCTTAACCCCTGGGTCCACCTGTCTTCTGACATACATCTGTCCATCTGCTACTCTTCTCTTCTTAACTTTGGTTGGGCCATGGAACCAAGGGGTTTATCCTGCTGATTTGATGAACATTTTCCATGGGTGTGCATGTGTGTTTTGTATTCTCAATTAATTACTTAAACATAGGGATATGGTTTGCTATGACTTCTATACCATCCTAATTCAGTTTCCAGCCAATAAATCTTTAGATCGATGGTCTAACTTTCAAGCCACACACCAGAGTGACTCGAAGGGAAACACAGCAGCTCACATGGAAGTCAATCATTTGTAAATTATAGTCAATTTGAAAAGATATTTCATTGAGGCAAAAAGCCTGCTTTATCTCCTCACAAGATCTGATTTCACCTGTTCTAACTTAACAGGAAGCACAGATAAGGTTGTTTGCTGAGGCTTTCCAAGGTTATCCAACACAAAGAGATAATACAGTCATTGTAGCCATTGATTTTATGGACTCCACACCATTCTCAGAAATTAACTAGGACTCAACTCTTCACAGATCTCAGTGAAGACCACTTCTCGGTATCAAAAAGTAATAACAAATCATTTAGAAAAACTTCATATCTTAGACTTCAAATAACAACAATTGGTTTCAGTTCTTTAAGGCTAAAAATAAAAATAAACAAATGCTACTGAAAAGGCCATAAAGGTGAAGTAACACTTCGCTCATCTTCCCACCCACCAACATCCCCTCTTACCCTTCCCTAAATCATCTTTAGGCAGGGGGTAAATTTGATCTCCTCCCAAACACATTATATCCCCTTGCAAACCTTTATCCCCTCAGGCAATGACTATTAGTGGTCAACACTTGGCCTCTGTCTGAGAATTTAAGCACAAATCTCAGCCTTTCTTTTGTTGCACCATGTGAAAATATCTGAGTAACTTGAGAGCCCTCAGTAAGACAAGGCCACAAAAATCCGACTCAAGGAAACAAAATAAAATTTTAGGGATGAGAGACAAGCTTTTCATGGTTTTCCACCCAATGCACGTGAGCTTCCCTTTGAGCTGCCCTAACCTGCGAAGTGGATTCTGAAGATTCATTCATCCATTGAAGGATGAGCTCCTATAGGAGCTGCCTGGTATCTAAAACACCTATGTAATTCTGCCACTCCTCTGTACAAAGGCTCTGCATGACTCTTCTTGTCTATAGGACAAATCCAGACTTCTTTGTGGGCATCATAACTGGCTTTCTCTCTCTCTTAACCCATCTTTGAAGCTCACACCCAAACTATTTAACCTTGCACCTATTATCTAACAAGTTAACCTTCCTCTCTCATGCCATGTATTGGAACAGGTCTTTTTTCTTTATACTACTTCCCCTATTTAGAATGGCTCCCCTTCTTTTCTCTGCCTATCAAAATTATATCTGTAAGCTAATTCCCATCTCAAAAATTACCTTCTGGAATTTTTCCTAGATCCCGTCAGAGTTCAAGTGAAGCTCTCTACTTGGTGTTACCGTAGGACCCTAAGAGCCCTCCCACAGTGTATGTTGTTTTCTCTATTAAGTCACTGGATCCCTCAGTCAAGGGATTTGTTCTTATTTCATCTGCTATCCCAGGGCCTGATATACCAGGGCCTAGTGCAGATTTGTGGACATAGTAAGTATTTAATAAAGTTTAATCTAATTGGATTTCATAGGAAAACAATACCTAACAACTAATCTGGTGTGGGAGATGGTTGATAAGAATAGTATGAGTTCAGGAGTAAGGATTCTTGGGTATAAATACTAGCTTCACCTCTTACAAGCTCTGTGGCCTCCCTCATCTGAAAAAAGTAGGGTATTTTTACACACATACATATAAGGTCTGTCCAGGTAAAGTCCAACCACTGTTAATACAATGAGAATGGTTTGCGTGACATTGATATAACCTGGCAGTCAAGGACAGTGGACTGGAATGCACATGCACGAACAATGATGACTTCACTGTACTAGTCAGTGGGGGCTGTAGACTCTGTTGAGTGAGCATGCATACCGTGTGGCCACTGCATTCAAAATGACTGAGTGAGTAGAGCAATGAATCTGCATCAAATTTTCTGTTAAGCTTGAACATTTCTCCACAGACACTATTTGGATGATTCAGAAGGCCGCAGCTATGGGCAACTGGTGAGTGGCAGTTTCATTACCACAGCACGCACACTCATGCATCATGTCCTGTGCAGAGTTTTTGGTGAAACGTCGAATCACTCAGATGACTTAGCCCCTCTACAGCCCAGATTTGGTGCCCTGCAATATCTGGCTCTTCTCAAGACTAAAATCTCTTTCCCTTTGAAAGGGAAGAGATTTCAGACTGTCAATGAGATTTAGGAAAATACAATGGGGCAGCTGATAGCTATTGGGAGAACTGTGTGAGATCCCAAACTGCCTACTTTGAAGGGGACTGAGGCATCATCGTCCTATGTACAATGTTTCCTGTATCTTGTATCTTCTTTAATAAATATCTATTTTTCATATTACATGGCTAGATACTTTCTAGACAGACCTCATACATATGTACATACCTACATACCAGTGTTTAACTCTCATACCTATTGGGAAAACTAGACAAATGCATTTAACAAAATAATAAGCACTTAGTAAGAATTAAATACATGTTACTTATCCCCTATTGCCCCTTCTCCTCCTCTTCATCATTACTAACTATTAACTACTGCTAACTACTGCTATAACCTTAATTCCATAAGGGGAAGGCCAAGTATGGAATGTGAAGCCTTCTGCTACCTCTCTCACAACTAGGCTCCCATCTCTGGGCCATGTCTTAGGAAGAATTTTCCTTCTTGCAAAGAGAACTGTAGCTGTGATCAAAAGTGGTTTTGATATCTTGATGGAGTTGAAAGAAGCTGAGGAAAACTGTTTTTCAGAGCTTTGAGCAGAGAATTTGTCTTTGGGTTAACCCCTCTTTGGTTTGGGTAAAATGTTCTCAGGAGTTATTCAGGATATACAAGCAAAAAGCAAATGTCCACCCATTGTTTTGCCAAAAACCATGAAGTCACCAAAAATTGGAAGACCCATGTTTAGCCAACAAAGTCAGAGTTTGTTTGGTGTGTAAGTTCTTTTATGTAAAGTTGAGCTTCTTCTTGTAGACTTGTTGCATGGCTTTTTTCTTTTCTTTTTCTTTCATTCATTCTCTTTTTCTTTCTTTCTTTCTTTTTTTGTATGTGTGAAAAGGAAAAAGAGAGAGATTTCTTTTGTTTTGCTTTGTTTTACTAGCATTAATGACAGGAATTTGAGAATGATGTGGGGTTGACAGTGAAGGGATGGCCTTCCTGGGACCCTGCCACTCTCTGGGAAGTACAGTGCTGCTCCTTTGCCCTGTGACAAGACAAACTATGACCCAGAGTGGAGGCAGGGCCATTGTTCCTACCTCTGTACAAAACCAGCACCTGTCCCCTGGGCCCTCCCACCAGCTACTGGAGGCAGAAGATGCAGCTCCCTTGTCCCTAGTATTTTCAGAAGTCTATCCTTGGCAGAGGAAACAAACAGCACATAACTGTTTTGTGATGTCCTGGAAGGCAGATGGGTGAGTGAGTATCTCTAGGAGCCACAGAAATAGTGGAAAAGAAAAGGAAACATTCCTGGTAAAAGGGTGAGGTCAAGGACTTGAATTATTCGATGCTTAAGCTTTTATAACTTGAACTTTAAAATTATTGTGACCTCAAATTACCATTCCCCTGTTCCAAGTTTATGAAATCTGTCACACTACTTAAATAAGTGTTTATGCATTTGAAATAGATTTTCTAAAATTTTAACTTAAAGCTGGAAAGAATTTAGGGTAGGAAATAGAAGAGCATAGTGATTTTGGATACTGGAAACCAGCAGATTTCCATTGTGGCATTTCTTTGTGGCATTCCATTGTGGCATCAGTTGTTTGAACACAAGCAATTTGCATACCCCTTTAAGCCTCTGCCTTTTCATCTATAAAACATAGGTGTGTAGCAAATTGTGTTTTTCAAAAGCCATCTAAAGGCAGCTGCACCAATACATAGTCCATCCCACATCCTGTTCTCATGACGTGGCATTCACATTCTTTCACCAAACAGTGGGACCCTTGCTTGGAGGGGGCAAACAGATAAGAAAGCTAATCTCCCCTGCAGTCTCAGATCCCAGAGAGCCCTGGACTCAGAGAAATCATGTACGGCAGAGACCCAGTGTAAAAAGTGGAATTTGAGGAGAGGCATGGATTGAAGGTTAGTAGGAAGACTTACCTTGCCCCTGCCTCCAGTCTTAACACTTCGGTTAACTACTTCTTCACTCAGGAAAGGAAGCATTTAGGGATACGTTTACTCTCTGGGCGGAAATGGACAGTTCTCAAAATAAAGTAAAGGAAATATCTGAGGATACTTCATCTATGTGGATGTATGTGCTCTATAATAAAAGCCTTCCTATTTCAGCATTGGGAATGAAGCAGGGGATGGACCTTGTAAAGAACGGCTCCATGTCAGCTTATACTGAAGTACATAGAGCTCCAAGCCAACCCCCCCACCAAAGAACATAAAATGTTTGCGGACAGCCAGCCAAATGGAAGGTTAAACAAGTGAAAAACTAAACTCAAAGGGAAGAGATATATCCAATAACAAAAAGAAATTTCAAAAGCAAACCCAAAACAAAATTCCCTTTAGTTACTATTTTCAGAGATATTTGAGAACATATGGCATCTACAAGAAAAGAATAGTTAGTATGAAAATTATGCTCTAAAAATAACAAAGAGCTCAATATTATGATTGCTAGACTTGAAGATAATGACACAAATGTTTATATTTTGGAAAATTGTATCAAATAAATGTTCTCAAAGGGTATACAGAGGGGAAATATAATATTAAAGGTATGTCTCAAAATTTTAAAGTTATAAAAAATAAAATAAAGGTAAGATACATAGAGAATCAGTTCAGGACATTAAACATCTTTCAAATCAGAGTTCCACAAAGAGAAATCATAGAAACTGTAAGAGGAAATTAACAAAGAAATACAAACAAGAACATCTCCCAGAATAAAGAGAGATGTAGTTAAGTGAAAGGACTCATTAAACATGAAGAAGGTTGAAATCAAAAAGGCTAAAATCCAAGAAAAAATGAGGACATTGTATAAATACCTGAGGAAAGAAATGATCCTAAAAGCTCCCAAAGAGGAAAAAGGGCAAATGAACAAAGAGAATTCTAGATTGCCAACCGAAGGGAAAAGAAGTCGGAACTGGCACCAGCCTTTGCATCACTGAAATAAATGCTAGAATGTAGACCAAGCCTGGCCTTTAAAAGTTCTGAGGCTAATTTAATTTTGATCAAAAATTCTGTTTAGTCAGTCATCTCATTAGTGTGATTTGGAGAGAAAACAAAATAATTTCTACTTGTATAAGTGCTTTTTATTTTTAACTTCCAATGAACATTTTCTGAGGCCATTTCTTGAGGATAAACTCCAGTAAAATAAAGATAAAAAATGAAAAAGTAGAGAGGCATGAGATATAAGAAATGATAACAACAATTCAAGATCCATATAATAGGAAGTATCAACCATACACCACAGAAAAGTATATCAGTTGTTGTTAAGAAGTATATCTTCAAAAAGAAGACCAGACAATAGGCTAAAAGATATTATCAATGCCTGACATATTTTTTTCTCACCCAAAGAAACAGGGAAAGGCTATGAGTTATTTCAAGAAATATAAAACAGGCTCTCTGCTCCTCCTGCTTGACAGACAGCCACGTCTTCCTGCACAGTGCCAGCTGCAACTGAGACATGATGGTGAATGGACATGGCCTTATTGGGCGCCTGGTCACCAGGGCTGCTTTTAACTCTGGCAAAGTAGATTTTGTCACCATCAATAACCCCTTCATTGACCTCAGCTACAGGGTCTGCATGTTCCAGTATGATTCCACTTATGGCAAGTTCAAAGGTACAGTCAAGGCTGAGGATGAGAAGCTTGTCCTCGATGGAAAGTCGAACTCCATCTTTCAGGAGTTAGATCTCACCAACAATGAATGGAGTGATGCTTGTACTGCATATGTTGTGAGGTCCACCGGTGTCTTTACTACCTTGGAGAAAGCTGGGGCTCACCTGAAGGATGGAGCCAAGAAAGTCATCATCTCTGTCCTTCTGTGGATGTCCCCATGTTTGTGATGGGTTTGAACCATGACAAGTATGGCAACTCCCTCAAAATTGTCAGCAATGCCTCCTGTACCACCAACTGCTTGGCCCTCCTGGCCAAAGGCATGCATGACAACTTTGGCATCGTAGAGGGACTCATGACCACTGCCCATGCCATCACTGCCACCCAGAAGACCATGGATGGCATCTCTGGGGAGCTGTGGCATGATGTCCAAGAGACTGCCCAGAACATCATCATCACTTCTACTGGCACTGTCCAGAGCTGAATGGGAAGCTCATTGTCAGGGCCTTCTCTGTCCCCACCCGCAATGTGTCAGTTGTGGATCTGACCTGCTGCCTGGAGAAAGCTGCCAAATACAGTGACATCAAGAAGGTAGTGAAGCAGGCAACAGAGGGCCTCATCAAGGGTATCCTGGGCTATACTGAGGACCAGGTTGTCTCCTGCAGCTTTATCAGTGATACCAACTCCTCCACCTTTGATGCTGGGGCTGGCATTGCCCTCAATGACCACTTTGTAAAGCTCATTTCCTGGTATGACAATGAATTTGGCTACAGCAACAGGGTGGTGGACCTTATGGTCCACATGGCCTCTAAAGAGTAGGAGCCCCCTGGACCACCAGCCCCAGCAGGGGAAAGGGAGACCCTCAGCTGATGAGGAATCCTTACTCCAAATCAATCCCCCAACACATTAAGAATCTCTAGACCTCCACAGTTTCCATTCCAGACCCCCTGAAGGGGAGGGTCCTAAGGAGCCTTACCTTTTCATGCACCATCAATAAAGTTCACTGTAACCAGCCAAAAAATAAAAAATAAAATAAACAAAATGTACAAACAAATAATTGTCCCAATATGAAGCAAATTTAAGCATGACAAGATATTAAGCAATTGATGAAGTTTAACGAAGGAGTTTCCATTTAATATTTAGTTTGAGTAGCAATGGGCTTAGAGCATTGACCCTATATCATGGATCTCTACTTGGCTCTGCATTAAAAAATATTCACATAGTCATAATAATTTAAAGACTGCTTTTGGTCTTTCAACTTTTACAATCAATGTTTAGATAACCCTCAGATGATTTTATTGATGTTACAGAACAGAATGTAAATATTACTACCAGATGTCTAAATAAAGATTACTTTTCTGGTGAAAGAAAAAGTGAAAGAGAGAGAGCTGGGATCTGTATTCTCTTCCCTTGATTCTGAACTTTGAAACTGCCTCAACCAAAAATCTGTGACAGAAGCCACGTGACTTCCAGCCAAGTCACAATAGGCATTAGGCTTCTGGCAGGTGCTTGCGTTTTCTCTCTCTCCCCCACACAAATCATAAGAGGTAATAAATGCTTATTGTTGTTTTAAGCCCCTAAATATTCTGGTAATTTGTTGTCCAATAATAGATATCTAAAATAAGGGGTAATGGAATGCAATTCATGGTGGTGTTAGAAGAATTAAAAGAAATAGTACAGCAGTGAGGGCTCAATAATGTTAGATACTATTATGTAACAAAAAAGGCAATTATTAACAAAACTTCGAGGTGAATGAGAGCTTTATTAGACACCCTTTTCTGGCTCTCTTAACAGACATCCAGGGGAAAAATAAGTTGAAATGTACACAGGACCCAATTCAGAAACAAGAAGTCTGTGGGGGTTTGACTTGAACCATGTCATATGTAGACTTTATTTTCACTCCTCTTAAAATTCCTAGAACCAGACCTCAGGATGGGAGAGAGAGCGCATTTGTCAAGGCCCCTATCTTATCCGGGGCCCTCGCAACTGTTAGCTCACTGTAAGGGAAGCGAGCTTCTGTACGGAATTACAATGACCTCTCCAGCTAATCCCCCTCAGAGCAACCTGTCACATGGTGATCTAACAGTAGTTTCCCGGCAGGTTTAAGTAAGGCATCGGGCTGCCAGGAGGCCCGTCTGAAAGGACTGCTTTAATGGAAACTTGGGCGTATGCCAAGTTTCTCCTGCATTGCTAAGGTAATTGCAACTCCATCATCCTCAGAATCTGCTCTAGTTTCCATCTATAATTTTGATGAAGATAGATGTGGGCCATTGAATATTTTGTTGGGGCTTCCAGGGACCAACAATATCAACAGAAAAGAAAAGATGATGGCCCATTTAAACTCCTAAACTCCCTACCCCATGCAAAAAAGGTCATAAAGTATTTTTAAAGCCAATAATGGAATAAGGACAGTGGAAATCAACTAGAAAATGTGTTTTTTTTCCTCTGTTCCTAAATATATGTTGTGTAGAATTTGGGATTCACTCAGATTGTAAACAATTATTTTATAAACAATGCTTTGAAAAGGGTGGCAAGACCTGAATGGTGGTATCCAGGGGATAGTAGCAGAGAAATGGCTTTTAGGTGAAATGTCATTTTAACATCCTTTCAACCCTGCTGGTTGTCCACATACTAGTAAATTTAGACAGCATTTATTGAGTGCTTGTTCTTGTTTTAAACACTGTACTAATCTCTTTGTATGCATTACCTCAATACCCTCATTATGACAAAATCTTATTACACAGGCACCACTAGCCTCAGATTTTTTCATGGAAATGGAGTGTCAGAGAGGTCAGGAAGCTCCAAAGAAGAGGCATGAAGATGTGATCCAAAGACCCTGTCTTGCCCATTGCACGGCATCACCTCTGCTGTTGGCTGAGGTCCCTCTCCACTCTGCGCGTGCACAGGCTACTTCAAGACTCAGCACAAGTGTCTCTTCCTCAGTTTTCTGCTCTCCATCTCCTCTTCTCTCTGTTATTCCCTAATACACAAGACCCGCTCTCCCACCCCTGTCTCAATATCTTCAGCAATACTGTCCCACAGAATTAATGTGAACCACATGTGTAATTTTAAATTTTGTGGTAGCCATATAAAAAAAGTACAAAGAAACAGGTGAAATGAACCATAGACTTTATTTAACCTAATATATCTAAAAATTATCATGTCAGCATGTAATCAATATACAAACTATTAATGAGATACTTTGTATTGTATTTTTTGCACTAAAACTTCTAAATTCCGTTTGTACTTACCAGTACATCTCAGTTCGAACCAGCCACCGTTCAGATGCTCAATGATCACTAGCTATTTTATTGGGCTGTGCAGTTCTGTAGCATTTAGCACATGTTGTTTCCATTTTATTTTGTGTAATGTGAGTTTCTTGAGGTCAAAAAATGAGGCAGACTCATCTATGTAATCTATGAGTTACCCAACATCCCCAGAATATCATACATAATAAATGCTCGTGTCAGTGTGTGCGTGAGTCCGGAAAGCAAGTTATCGCACCTTACCGTATTCCTAAAAGGGAGGTGTCTGTACCACATCAAGGCATCAGCAGTGCTCACTCAGAGAAAGTCATGTGCACCCAGCTCAGTCTTAGGAACTGCAAGCTGCTCAGGGACCTGAAAAACAGTTTTGAGGTCAAAGTTGTGAAACTGACAAGGAAGAAAAAGAGAGTCGTGCTGTGGCCGCCCGCCCCCCCAAAAGCAGGAAGACAGAGACAAAGCACCGTGTCACTTTCTGGTTAGCATTTGAAAACATGAAAAGGAGATGCAGTGACTCAACCACCTGAAAATAAAAGAGCAATAATTGACACTTGAGTGTAAAAGAACCCCGTGAAGTCCAGGCCTGTTGGGGGCACACAGCAGGAGGTGGGCTTGAATCCTCCTGAAACCATGCCACCAACCCCAATCTGTGCGAAAATTGTCTTCCAGGAAACTGGTACCTCGTGCCAAAAAGGTTGGGGACTGCTGCTTTAAACTTCTTCAGTGTGGTTTGTACACTGGAGACACATTTCTGTGTATTATGGTGGCATTTTGAAAAGAAATAAGTCCAATTTTTTGGACCACCCAGGTTATATCTGATTGACTCAAAAGTAAGCAAGTAAAATAACTGGTTTTAAAAATCAGTTATTCATTACTGTCCTAAGAAAGTTCCTAGTTTTTTCAGTTCTTCCTTTTTCCAATGAGTAGCTATTACAGTGTGATAATATAACTCCATGGTGTATTTATTATATTGTTTATGGATTTGCATGAAATTATTTTCTATTTCCAAGGTGGTAGTGGCAATTAGTAACATGTCCTAAAATACTTTTCATTTTTGCAGGACTCTGCATTTCACTTTCACATGTACTGTCTCCTCTTGACTAAAAATTTCTGGTTTTGTGTCACTCCCCTGGCCCTTGTCTCAAGGACTTCTTGAGTGATAAAATCAAAGTCCTAGGCTGTTGCTTTTGGACATGATGTTAATTTTGCAGTTTTCAAGTGATTGAAGTTCAGTCTTCTTTAAAATCATAGCTCCCCTTTTAAGCACACACAGGTCTAGCCATACATACAGGTTGATTCAAGGCAAAAAAGTCTCCGATGCCACCTCTGTATGTGTAGATAATGGGGATTTGAGAAGGCATTTTACTGATGATGCCTTTGGTTTCCAGCAAAAGCATGTAGGTCTAGGATTATCACCAGTGGGGAGGCCCCTAATAAAACAGGATGAGACTCAGATTTTTTTTAAATAATGTTAAGAAACATCTTCCCTGGAATATCATCCTCACAGTGTCATTCAAGAGGAGGCCTGAAACAGGTAGGGGTCCTCTGGTCCCTGTTGGCTGGAGCAGGGCTTGCTTTGAAATTTGGCTGAGGATACTGTGTGAGGAGGAGCCTCTCTCTGGCTTCACCATCAGGTGACTGCCAAGTGGCTCATTCTGCTCAGATGTTCACCAGGGGAACTTGATGGTTGGTGAAAGAAAAGTAAGAGATAATGTGATAGTGTTCTTCTTTTTCAAATGCCATGCTAATTTATATTCAAATTCTTTTAAATTTCCAGGACTGAAGTGAAGCTTTGTTTCCTCCTGCGGTCATTAAGAGTAGAGTGTGGGTTGGGTCTCTGTGTGTCCTTTACACCCAATAAAGTTTCCACAAGATTAGACTCCCAGGAGCCTGCTGGGTTTATAGCCCATCCCACCCCCTCGTGTCAGCTTTTGAAATGAACCATTGGATCTTCAGTCAGTTCCAATCCAAGATGTTGCTTAGCAAGAATAGAGCCATTTTTAAAGGTGTGTAAAAATATAACAGGAAGAACAATATATTTCTTTTAAAAAATTGAACCATATTCTAAATTCTATACCAATGAATCCTTAGTGACAGATGAGATCGGGCGCATTCAGGGTGGTATGGACGTAAACTGAATCCTTAGTGACAAACAGGTGGGAGCAGGTAGGCTACAGACAGTGGGATAATAAGAGAAAGATTTAGGGACCTGGTTTGCAACTCTATTACATCAAACACCTCATTTTAATAGTAACTAATTTAGACTGCCACTTTGACTATCCTGAAATGAAATACAAATAATCTTTCATAAAAAATTTAATATGCTTCCCTAACTGTAGGATAAAGGAGAAATAATAAGGAAGTAATTTATGAAATACACAAAAATATGTATCTCATATGTGGATGCTTGGCTGTGAGGACACTCGAATCTAATGAAGGAGCCAGATGCTTGTGCCAATCACAGGACCTGGCAAAAGCAGCAGCAACAGCTGTACTCTGAACCTTTGCCTGTTGCGTTGAGCACCATCGTCACCCCTGACAGACATCCCTATGTAGTGAATGACTCTTGGGGAAGTGCCAAACCTAATACAATCTTCCTTCCAAAAGTCCCAAATATTTTGTTTTGATATAAAACAGAGTCAGATTTTATGTTCAGGTAATTATAAACAGGATGTATTTTTAATGAATGTCGGGAGACTTTTGAAAGTTGTGTCAGATGTCAGACAGTCCTTCATTGGATAGGACTATTTTAGTATCTCTGCCTGTCCCAAATGTCAGAATAACCCCACCCCCAACATTGCAATATCCAAAAATGTGTCCATAAAACCTTCTGTGGGCAGAGAACTAAGGAGAAAGAAGGCCTATGGACATGGCTGGTGGTAAGATTTCCAAGAAAAAAAGACAAGCAGTGAGCAATTCTATGAGGAGCCTTTCATTCCATTTTAAGCTGCTTCCTGTTTTATCCCATGCTGAAATCTCCTAGTCTTAGACCCAAGTCCAGGAGAGCTGGAAGGTCAGTCTCAGAGATGATTAGCCGTGAACGATGCCCCCAAACACACCATGGTGCCAGTCTGATGAAGCCTCTACCACTGCCACTGCAGGGCACAGACAAATCAGTGCATGCAGCTGCCACCGCTGCTGAAATTGCTGACATCACTGACCTGGGAAATGGAATGCAGTAGCTCCACAGGCATTGCCCCCCACTGCTTGAGGACTGCATGATAACTTCTTCTTCACACCATTGACTTCTAATTCAAAGTGCACTGAGTGTGTCCAATTGGCTCAGCCTCTGTCATGTGTCCTTGTCTTAAAGGGAGGTTTGGAAAGAGTATGAGCATCATCAGCTTCTATAGTGGGTGGCAGGCTGGGTTTTCTCCAAGTGTAGGAAAAGAATTCAAAAGCTGAGCTGCCAAATGCCCACTCTAGTAGCCAAATTAATTTTATAGAAGACAAATACCATGGGATTGGGAGCAGAGAGTGATCGCTCTGAAGGATGTATGGGCGAGGAAGGCTTTAGACAGGAGATGAGATCTGAGCAAGTCTTGGATGAGAAAATTGGTAGGGTTGTACATAGGGATGGAAGAAATAATTATAGAGAGGTTGAATGACATAAGTGGTAACATAGAACTGGAAAAACAAATGCAGACAGAGAAAGAAGCCAAGTTCACTGGAGCTGAATTTCATGGGAATCATTAGAAGGAAGGACAGGCATGTCATTGAGGAATTATGAGGATTTGTTAACAGTGGCTTATGTAATCAAAGTGGTGTTTGATGGGGGCATTTGCATATTTTTAATATTTACTCTCATTGCTTTATATAAAAATGTCCTTGTCAACTTGATCTCATCCTTTATCTTTAGAAGAACAGACTTGTTTTTATGAATTGCTAGGAGCCTTTAGGTTTTTTGTTTCATTGAACAAACTCAAAGAGTTTGGAGGTTTTGATAGAAATAAATGACAAAGATTACTTTCAAGGGTTCTTAGAGTTTGCAAAGTGGGAACACAGTCAAGCAAACCCTCAGAAATGTTACAAAGAAGGAAGAAAAGTTAAGAGTTCTTATAGTCAAAGTCACATCCTTGAGAATAATCTTCTGCATTCTTAGCCCTAGGATTGATCCAGGACAGTTATCAGTCAGATGCCAGAAGGCCCAGGTGGCGGATGCCAAGTGGTCCGGAGGATGAGTACCAGGAGATCTGGATAATTCCATTTTAAGCAATTTCCTATTTTATACTACACTTTATACTGTCACACTCATGTGGATAATGGACATTAGGTAGATGTCAGTTGGTCTGGATATATGAGCCCTTTAGGAGGAAATCAGAAGGTTATCAGAAGGTCTGATATATGCCCAGGTATTGAAGCAAAACTAATTCATGTATAGCCAAGCATTGATACAGGACTGGAAAGTTCAAAAGTTTATGTTCTCTCTATTCTTGTTTTGAGGCTAGTTAGAACAAGGATAGCATCATCCTCTCATGCCTCAAACTACTTGATTTTAGTAATTTAGCAGCTTGGCTATAGTGATTCTATTTTATTTCTTCACTCTACTTCTCAGTTTATTTGTTGATTGTTATTTTTTTCCTTGCTGCTATTTTTTTTCTGATAAAGAAGCTGACTCCTTTAAACTTTGAATTTATATTGCATGGTAACCACAGAGTAATTTCACAGGTACCTTTCAGATGATTCTAACAGTGAACCCATCTTCAGCTTTTAATCAAACTAGGTATCATAGTCCATTTTTCCAATACTTGTTGCACACCTAACATGTACCAAGCTTACTATTTAATGCCTTCATCCACATACTGAGTTTAATCTTCAAACTTTTATTTATGAAGAAATAGGATCTAAGAGAAAAAATAATTTGTCCAATGGCCAGCCCGGTGCCCCCCCCCCCCACACCCTGTATGATAAATTAAGTTACACCTGAGGGCAGGTACTGCACTCTTGTCTAAGCCTCTGAACAGAGGGCTTTAACAAATCCACATCCATGGGTTAGGGATTATGATGGAAAAGCATGAGTGATAGAAATACAATAAAAATCTAACAACTATTTTTGTCCCCGTCTGATTCTCCATGCCCAGCAAAGACTGAGCAGGAATTTTACAATGTGATCTGCAACATTTGGTTTCCCATTTCTACTTTCTTTCTTTGTTCAGTCTTTGGGAGAGAGAACAACAAGCATTAAGATTTCATACACACAAAAAATAACAATACTCAGGCAGTAGGAGGAAAATGGAAAAATAAGCAATCTGGGATGCCAAGCTTGACCACACGTGTCCCAGCTCTCCTGTCCTTACTGAACTGCACCATGTGGCAGGAGTCATGTCCACCACCCACCTCACATCCTCACTCCCCAGACCCCAGAGTCTGCAAACCACTTTGTGTTATATTTCACTGAAAAGTAAAGAGCAGCCACTGGTCTGGAAATTGTTCCTTTCCTCACAGCCTGCAAACCTTCCTTTATACAGAAACGTGCGCCTCCTACTTTTACAGCTAAGCTTTCCTCTTATGCTCCTAACACCAGTCCTACCTACATTCTTCTGTGACTTGCTCAGCAAATTACCTTTATTTTTGTTTCCCATGTATCTCAGCCCACAAACATATTCAAGGGCACCATATCGTAAAGACAAACAAACACACAGAAGGTCTTTTCTCCCACATCCCACACACTGTCAGCTCACTTCTTGTTCCCTTCGCACAGACTTGGTGAGAGGGTAAGACTTTCTCTGTTGTCTGTACTTTCTCACTTCCCATTCCCTCCTTGACCTGTATGGTATCTGATGAAACTGCTTTCCCCACACCAACTGTGTGTTGAACGTGTTGGACATCTGGAATTTTTTATTACAGTATAGTTGATATAAAATATTATATTAGTTTCAGGTATATAACATAGTGATTCAACATTTATACACCTGATTATATGATCAGCACAGTAAGCCTGGTAGCCATCTGTTACTGCACAACTGAGTTGTGTTTTATTTCATTTTCTGCCTAGCATCCCTGACCAAATGTCTCCTAGTGGTCACAGTTAGAGGCTATGTAGGCTATACATAGAAGCCAATCTGGGCCATTTTGAGTTTCCTTCTCTGGAATTGGATACCTGAGCAGAGTCACACAGGCTGAGTGCTAGGTATCAGTTGGCATCACCATAAAGAAAGTCTCTGTTTCTTCTGCTCAGACTCCCAGAGCCCCTGTAATTCCTGCCCTTCCTGAGACCTGGTAGATCAGCCCTGCATGAGTCTCTGAAATGTACTGTACCCCGATAGCTCCTCTTTTCTTTTTAAGCCAGTCAGAGGGGATGGGATGTACCAGCTAATTGGCCTAATGTTTCTTTCATGAGATGTCTTTCTCACCCACGTCCTAAAACTATGGGAATATTAAGGATAAATTCTTGACACCAAAAAGCCCTATTTTAAAGCCCTTCCTAACAGCCAGCATTACAGAGCCAGTCATTAGCACAGATCCATCAGGTTCTACTTCCACTGAGCTGCCTTACAGACTTTCCTTGCTCTACAGTAGCATTTGGAGGTGAAGTGTGGTGATGGTGGGGAAAAAAAAGAAACAGAACAAAAAGAGTGTGATAGAGATGCTTATTCATTAGTTAGAAACAAAGGAATTGGGTTGGCTCATCCCCAAGCCCAGGAAGCCTGAAGGCAAGCACGCATCAAGTCAGGGGGCCTGGATGTGTTGTGGCAGATGGAGGGGAAGTCCCAGCTCCAGTGCTTGCGCTGACCCAGGGATCCCTAAATTCTCTAAGTTCCGGCTTCTTTACCTAGAAAATGCAGATAATAAAGGTGTCTACTGTATAAGGTTCTTGAGAAAATGAAGTGAGCTGTAAGAAATTTAGAATGGCTAAGAGAATGTATGTCTCCAGCGAGTGCTCAGGAGGCATGAATTACTACGACGACTATTTTTTTCTGAGTGCACTTACCATCTCACTGGTTCGCCATGAGTTAGTCTGTGAGTGGATGGTCAAAGGAAAATCACATGTTAACTACTTTTTAAAAATTATTTATAAATTTTTCTTAAATTGCCCATGAGGAAAAAAATGTATTATTCTTTTTTTAAAAGAAGAGAAGATAGATTTGAGCATTCAGTGATAATAGCTAAGCTTCCCCAGAGACCATAGCAACTTGGTTACTAGGGAATTTTATTTTTTTTTACTGAGGGAAAAGCAATTATGTTTTAACATATCATTTTATATGTATGCATGTTTAGGGACCCGTATTGTTCAAGGGAATAAAATGGGGGGCAGTCCCTCATTGTACAAAATAAGACAAAAAAAAGAATATTGAACTCAGAAAGAAACTGAGGA
This sequence comes from Anoura caudifer, assembly GCA_004027475.1. Lineage (NCBI taxonomy): Eukaryota > Metazoa > Chordata > Mammalia > Chiroptera > Phyllostomidae > Anoura > Anoura caudifer. The sequence goes on along the minus strand of PVKU01000590.1, from coordinate 16,760 downwards.
TTACAATGGCAATTAACCCATTACACAAAACTGCAAAGTAGGCAAGTGAATGCAGTGTGGGCCTCAACCATATAAGACATGACCAGTGTAAATGCTATAACCAGAACATAACTTCAACAGGATGATGATAAAAGCAATAAGGAGGATGATAACTAGGAGAGAAGTCTCATATTGGGGCTTTAATTCAGTGTTTACATGACCTGCATCTGGTGTGCTCCTCTGTTAGTGTCGTTACAGCACAGTGTTAAAAACAAGTTGCTTGGGTATGAAATCGGAGGACCAGGCCTTACATCCCTACTGTTCAATACTTGCGTGACTGGACAAATGACCCAATCTCTCTGTCATCTGTAAAGTGTGGCAAATTTTTATTTGCCACACTGCCACCTGCCATACTGACTTCAAAGAACTATTGAAAACATCCAAAAAAGTAGGGAATGTGAGCACAATTTGTAAATTATAAAGCAGGATATAAAAGATTCTGTGATTATGGAAAATCTAGTGGTTAATGAATGGTTAAACAATGTACATTCTGTTTTAAGGGTACATTTTTAATAGGGAAAGCAGAATTGACCTCACCATAAATTTATTTAAAATAAATTATATGCATTAATTGCGGGATCCAGCATTAGGTGCCACCTGGTGGCAGTTAAGAGTAATGCAAATGCAGTGTTGTGCTACCGCTTATAGGTCACAGAAGAATAAGCTAGGCGGATGGAATATATCTGAGAACCTCAAAAAAGGGCTTAGACTAAAATGAGATGAAAAGAAACTTGGCGTACCTAAGATTGAAGCTAGGAAATGGCTTTAGGGTTTGGTGTACTAGATAAGCTGCAGAATCAAGCCACTGCTTGGCTCAACCACAGCTATTGTGTAGGGGATGGCAATCAAGCCTCTACCCTCCGCTTCCCACTGACCAAGTTTTTAAATGAAAAAGTAAAAAGGGAAAATATTAAAGGAAGGAAAGGAGGAAGGGAAGTAAGGAGGAAGGAACAATTTTAAACTCTATAAACTAGTACATTCTGGTGCTTTTATTGTGTTGTTTTTTTTTTTTCTTTTTCTTTCTAATAGTTGTCAATTCAAGTTTCTTTTGAGAAATTCCAACCTTTTGCTAAGTGAACTAAGTTGGGAGAGATGAAAAGGAACAATATAACTTTATAGGCCCTTTGTGATGAAACAAACCTGCTCTAACCAGAATGCTAGAAAGAACCCCGGAAGTAGGGCAAATTTAAAAATCGAGGCCATCTGTGGAAGACAGCTAAGGTCACAGTTTTAGCAGTTCCTTTGTGCCTGCCTGCTTTTCACAACCTCTCCCCTGCAATGCAAGGGTAATGCTCCAGCATCACTTGGTTGCTCCCTGCCTTTTTATGCTAATGTCTCCCAGCAAAAACAAGGAAATGTCTCCCTTAAAGCCATAGCCTTTATGGCCTTTGTCCATTTCCTCTTCTCCAGAAGGTCTCCACCATGCTCCCAGCAGCAGCTCGTGCTCAGAATGGGGTTTGTCCATGATAACATTTCACAGCAAGGAAATGAGGGGAACATATTTTTGGCCACATCATACCAGCCTCACAGACAGTTAGGAACTTGGGCTTCAAATACAGAGTGAAATGGTAGAAATCTTCCAACCAGCTGGTCATCCCCATCCGTTCACATACAAACTCATTTAACTTACATAATACTGTGAAGTGGGTACTATTATGACCTTCACTTTTCGGCCTATGACAATGGGGATTTTTCCCTTGATGAGGACTCAGAAGTAATGTAATATAGGACTAGGAAGAAGTCATAAAACATTTACTGGAAGTTTAATAGGATACCCAAAGCCATGGCTATTATGACAAAGGAGCAGAAATTCATAAAGGAAAGATGGATGCAAATTGAGATGGCTGACTTTTTTTTTCTTTGTAATGAACACCAGGATTTGGAATTGAATATATTTAAGGCTTCTGATATATATTGTCAAATTGTATTTCAAGGCATGGTTATAATTTACAGTCCTACACTAAAGTCCTGAGAATACCTATTTCATTTCATAAGGCATTACACATTTTAGAGTTGGCTACTTTGATACATGAGAAAATAATATTTAAATAATTTTGCATTTCTTCAACCATTTTCTTGTGTGCCAAGTATATTTCCTCTTCTATGTATTATTTATTATGCCTTTTATATTTGTCAAAACTTAACATTTTAAATTCTTTTATAATAAATATATTAACCTTGAAGAAGAAAGCAAATGAAGATTGTTATTAATTTTGTTCTGCATTAGAAGCAATGAACATATAGCATTCGAATCCATGAAGTGGAGAAGAGTCTTGAAAAACCCTGTAGAAGTTGATGTAAAAAGATAAAAAGATGAGAGAGATATTGACCCTGAACAGGATGGAGAATGAAAATCAATCCTAACAAATACAGGAATCCCCATGGCTGAATTTGGCCATGGTGGTATGGTGGGAGGGGCAGATGTGATGTATTCTGAGAAAGCTGAGTTGAACCAGGCTGAAATAGACAGCACTGGTCTAATTGATTCTACAGTTTCTTTCAGCTGGAATGCCCCTTGAATTGAAAATCCAGCAACACATTTATATTTTGTCACATGCTCTTCCTTTCTGGTCCATGGTCACTTTGGAGGGAGAGTGAAAAAGAGTTGCCACAAGAATTTTTGGAATTTAGTCATTTCAAAATAGTTCGGTCTCAATAGCTTCATAGAAACAAAAGTGTGGCTTGATGAAAGATCAGGTGATCTTATGAACTTTTTAAAGCAGAACTCTTTGAGCCATTTTTCCTATTAAAAGGAACCATTATCTTAGAAAAAAAAGTTTTAAACCTTTTACTATGATTGGACTTTACTAGCTTTGATTTTTTTGTTTATGAGGTTTTTAAAAAAAATTAGGAATGAATGATTAATGGACAGAAATAGCTGCAAATCCTCTTACAGTGATTAGTCTAGATGGAATCAGAGACAGATGAGAGCACCCCAAAATGATGACAGAGGGGCAGAAACTTCAGGCTTTCGAGGGGTTTTCTGTTATGCTCTTGGCCAGCAACTAACTGTTCTGTGACTGTGCAGCAAGTTTCCCTGCAAAAATAACCTTACTCTTTGGGCTGCCCATGTTTTTGAGGACTTTTTCACCAAAGGTCAAGGGAGACCAACTTCTTACCAGGGTCTAAATGAAAATAGTTTGTTTCATATTTTGTTTTGCATTTATCCAAGTTATTTTATTGATATTAAATTTTGACTAGGTATAATCCATATTGGTTTCCCCTGTACACGTGACTCTTCTAGATCCATAGAGGGTCTTCTTCCTATTCTCTCTCTCCCACTTTCCTCCTCTATCCACCTCCTCAAGTTAGAAGGGGCTGACAAAAAGACGATCATTAAATTCAAAGGTGGGCGACATGACTTGGTCTCCCTTCTCTTCCTTGATGTTCAGACCTCCTAACACATCGATGGCATCCAGGTGCAACTTCCCCTTTCTCATTTGGGGGCCCTGGGAGGAGAGTGTTCTCTGCTTTCTCATAACAGAGTAACATGCCTGCTGCAGTTCTCTTGGCCTTGCAAAAGGCCAAGACTGAAGAACATCTTGTGCTTTCATTTTCTTTCTCTTTGTTATAAATTATATAATTTATGTCTTGGGAATGGAATGCCTGAGGTCTTTCTTTCATTCTCTCCTAGTATTAGAATACCACTCTGGGTTTCCAGATGAGGAAACTATTGTCAAATGACAAAAGGCCATGGATACGGTTTGGCCAGATTTTCAAACAGTCAACTTATACACAGTCCGTATGGTTCTGATATTTTAGAGTTTTATTACACTTTTAGTTAATTCTTTTTTTTAAATTGGGCACCTGTAATAGGCCCAGTGATATATTTTCTGGCTTGAAGGAATGCACAGAGATGCGTACATTGTGGAAACCCTTCCCTTGCACGTGAGGCCCACCACATTCAGACAACCTCTGAACTTGAGCTATAGGGATGTGGGGAAACCGCGCTTGCTGGTGCCCCGCGCCTAGATCCTCATTCCATAATTCACAGAGTCAGTGGTTTGGCATATTGCCTCTCTATGTCCAAAACTCCCAATTCCTTTATTCTCCCTTCTTTCTGGGCCCTTTTCTATGAATCTGAGCACCTGATCCCTGCCACTGCCATCCCCACACTTGAAGACAGAAGCTTAGTTTGATGGCAGGGCATGCATTTTCAGGGCTGGAATGGTCACAGAAGAAACCACCACTACCTCTGAGCACATTCCCCAAAGTGGCCCATTTTCAACAGTTCCTCAAAGTAAATGTGAACATGACTGTTGTTAAGACTTAGAAGAAGAGCCTTTGGAGAAATGAAACATGAGAATAAAGCATGGTGATCAGACCATGAGTTGCATAGAGAAGGTGGTGTTAAGTTCAGCCTGCCCATCCATTTTTACCCCACCATTCTTGCAGGAAGCACCAGGCTCTCTGCAAGGGCAGGCAGACCAGGCACAAGTCTGCATCACATCTGTCTGGACGTAAAGCGCCTTCCTGCCCCTCCCTGCTTTGTCACCCTTTCTCAACCCGACCTTTCCATCCAGTTCATTGTAGTGTACACCATTCCTCCAGTGCCTAGCCCAAGCCCTGCTCTTGTTCCCATCCTTCTCTAGGCTTGTAAGACACAGTCATTCCTCTCAAGTAGTCTACAGTCTGGTTGGGGATCCCATGAACAGAACTCAAAACAAAAAAAGAGGGGAAGGATGGCAAAAGAAGGTCATTTGGACCTGATCCCTTTGTCACACAGAAAAGTGAACTGTAGCTATAATGCCTTATCTTCTATTGAGATATTACATACAGCCACAGAGAAACTAGAGATTAAAAGACAAAGACATTCCTTATAAAACTTTGCTTTTTTTGTCCCATTATTGGAACAGGCTTCTATAGTGCACTATGAATTGATATTTTTTATGATTTGTAGGTGTGACCACTAGCACGCTTACATTTTGTTATAATTTGTATGAAAAGCATCATTAACTGTAAATGCTTAATATATGATACAATTATTTTAGTTCAGTTTGTTATCTCATTATCTTTCAATATGCTGGAGATGAAAAAGAAGGAGGAGGAGGAGGGGGAGCAGATCCCAAGCCTCTCTAGGCTTTATAGTCCTGCACTAAGAGATGACGGAGGCAAGGTCGAGCAAGTCGTGTGCTACTGCTGCTCAGAGTTTGCAGGTAGCGTGGACTGGTATGGCACAAGAAGTCTCTCGGAGGGGTGGACCTCAGTCTTTTCCACTCCTACCAGACCTTTTCCCCTTTCTGGCATCTTGCACAGGAAGAGTGTAATATTCCTTATCAGTGACATCTTGTGTAAGCTTCAAGGGAGCGGCACTTCTGCTTCTTTTGTTATTTGCTCTCTCTCCTCACTAATGCATCTGGCCCATGCTCTGCAGATGGAGGTGTCTGGGGGAGGCGTAGGGATGTAGGGATAAGTCTCTGCAGATGATTTTTCTTCACCTTTTTCCCATCCCATTCCCCCACCATGGGAAGCAGGTCTTTCTAAAAGAACTCAGGGAATTCCCACAATGAACTTAGCTTTTAGACCTTCTCCTCTATTTTCCTTTTCATACCTAACCAGAAAGATGGCATGGTTAGTCTAACCAGAGACCTTTAGAAGAGAAAATTCCAAAGATACTTTGGGCATTGGATCTTTGTATTTACATTGTGTGAGAAGAAACTCATAGGTACATTTTAAAAATTAGTGCTTAATTTTGAGAGCCAAAGAAGAAAAAAATTACAAAGAATAATATAGTAAATATCTTGTTCAGTCATCCTGAATTAAACATTGTTAATATTTTGTCTGATCAACTCTCAGTCTTTTGTTTATTTGTTGGTTCAAGAACTAATACACTACAGATACCCCTTGAAGTCCATCTCCATGGTTATTCCCTCCCCATCCACTGGCCCTCTCTTCTGGTGTGTTTGAAGTGTTGTCTGTTTTCTTCCAGGCTGTTCTGAAACAGGTTTCTTTTTTTTTTTAATTTTATTTTAATTGTTGTTCTTATACAGTTTTCTGTTTTTCTACTCCCATCCCATCCCACCGCCCGAGCCCTCCCCATGAAACAGGTTTCTATCTCTACATGTAGAAATATGTGCACATAACATGCCTGAGCATTTAAATGCTATGCATATGAAGAAGATAAACATTAAAATACATGTAGGATTGTTTTCTTTTGTACATGGTGAATGTACATAAACAGCAACAGACTATATATATCAATCTCCATTTTGCTCTTCTTTTTCAGCAATGCCTTTGGTATCTATTTATATAGATATTTATAAAGATATTTTTGACTGCCACTGACTATTGAATTGCATGGCTATCATACATTCTTAGTATATAGTGGACACTTAAAAATTATTTGTGGAATTAATGAATGATTAAATGAATAGCAATTTCCAAGCTGATTTTGTGTCAAGGTCTTTGTTTAAAACTTGCCTAATGCTGATACAACAACTCAGTGTTCATTACCAGGCTGCTTTCCCCCAAATATCCTTACCTGCTTGCACTGACATGCCAAAGTATTTCTTTGAGGTCACTAAGACTGCAAAATGCTGTGTGGTTCTCCTACTCCTCATTCAGTGCACTGGCACATTGTAAAAATTTAAGGGAATTTTCTAAAATTAGACATGAAATGTTACTCAAATAAACACATCACCTAATAAGTATTCTCTTCAATTTTCATCCACAGGAAATTGTACAGTCACGGGGTTTAATGCATCCTACAAGCCAAAGCACAAATAAGCAAAAGATTGTTACCCAAGAGTTGTCAAACATTGACTCTTCAAGACCAAAGACAGTGTGCTGAAGGCCAGCTCTGAGTGGGCACCTCCAGATCCTTTGAGAGTCAGATAGAGAGAAGTAGTTGGCCTTTCACATCCCAGCTCCTCGGATGGTCCCAGAATTGTGTGATCAGGAGTAGACAGACAGCTTCTGTCTCTCTGATCAATCCCCTTTCCAAAAAAAGTTTCCTGATTTTCAGCAGAATTGTTGAAGTTCAGGCTAGTTCCAACAGTTCACTAAGGTAGTCTTGTTCTTTGCTGTCAATTACATCTTGAGAAGGTTCTAGGGAATTCTCAAAGCATGTTTTCTTCTAATTTCTTAATAGTACACATGTCACAATTAGGAAGAGGAATAGCCATCTTAGCCTGTAGTGACATTTTAAAATTAATTAATTTGACTTCCAGCCAAGATGGAGGTGTAGGTGGACACACTGCCTCCTCGCACAACCAAAATTAAGGACAACAAAGATTTAGCAACAAGAAAGCAACCAGAACTGATAGAAAATTGAACTGTATGGAAGTCCGACAACCATTCATCCAGACCAGTAAGAGGGGTGAAGTCCCCAGCGGGAAAAAGTGGAGGTTGGTAGACCCCAGGTGCACAGGCAGCAGCTAGTGGACCCTGGGCATGGGGTGGCAACAGGCAGACCCAGTGAGGCCGTGCAAGGTGGATGGCTGACCAGGTGGTCCCACATTTGCACGCAGATAACCCAGGTGAAGGGGAAGCTGAGGAAGGGACTGGAATCCAAGAGAGAGCGGAGCAAGCACCATTATTTCCTCTTTCACCCTGCCCCCACATACAGCGTTACAACCCAGCTACTGGGCTGCCCCTCCCCGGGGCACACCTAAGGCTCCACCCCCCACTACATAACAGCCGAGACCAGACCAAAAAATAAAAACAAAAACCAAAAATGGCTCAAACGGGAGAACAAATCAAAGCCCTAGAGCCAATTCATCTAAGCAACAAAGAGATAGCCAACCTATCAGATGCACAGTTCAAAGGACTGGTGATCAGGATACTCACAAAATTGGTTGATTTTGGTCGCTAACTAGATGCACAAATAAAGGCTACAATAAGTGAAATGAAGGAAAACGCACAGGGAACCAATAGTGATGGGAGGAAAACTGAGACTCAAATCGATGGAGTGGAACAGAAGGAAGAAAGAAACAACCAAATAAAAAACAAGGAAGAAACAAGAATTCAAAAAAATGAGGAGAGGCTTAGGAACCTCCAGGACATCTTGAAACGTCCCAACATCCAAATTATAGGGGTACCAGAAGGAGAAGAGGAAGAGCAACCAGTGGAAAACTTATTTGAACAAATAATAAAGGAGAACTTCCCCAACCTGGCAAAGGAAATAGACTTCCAGGAAGTCCAGGAAGCTCAGAGAGTCCCAAAGAAGTTGAACCTAAGGAGGAACACACCAAGGCACATCATAATTCCATTAGCCAAGATTAAAATGAAGGAGAGAATTCTAGAAGCAGCAAGGGATAAGGGGACAGTCACCTACAAAGGGGTTCCCATCAGACTGTCAGCTGATTTCTGAAAAGAGACCTTGCAGGCAAGAAGGGGCTGGAAAGAAGTATTCCAAGTCATGAAAGTCAAGAACCTACATCCAAGATTGCACTATCCAGCAAAGCTGTCATTTAGAATGGAAGGGAAGATAAAGTGCTTCTCAGATAAGGTCAAGTTAAAGGAGTTCATCATCATCAAGCCCTTATTACATGAAATGTTAAAGGGACTTAGAAAAAGAAGATAAAAAACTTTGAACAGTAAAATGACAGCAAATTCACAACTATTAACAACTGAACCTACAAAAAACAAAAACTAAGCAAATGACTAGAACAGGAACAGAATCACAGAAATGGAGATCACATGGAGGGTTATCAGTGGGAAGGGGGAGAATGGGGAAAAAAGATACAGGAAATAAGAAGCAAAAAAGGTAGGTAGAAAATAGACAGGGGAGGTTAAGAATAGTATAGGAAATGGAGAAGCTAAAGAACTTATGACACATGGACATGAACTAAAGGCAGGGAATGTGGGTAGGAGGGGGTGTGCAGAGTGGAAGGGAATGATGGGGAGAAATAGGACAATTGTAATAGCATAACCAATAAAGTATATTAAAAATAAAATAAAATTAATTAATTTTACTTACCATATATCCAAAAATAATTTTAGGTAGTTGCAAATTTGTTTGCACTAATTACTAAGCTACCAACCATGGTTAAATTTATTAAATGCACTGCTAAAATGACACCATATTCAAAGTTTGTCATTTTTACGATTACTATACAATTAAATCCTGAATAAGTTGTAATTCAAAGCATGATTGTTTTTAATGAACAAATTAATTTTGTTCATAGAAAAAATAGGAATTGATCATTAAAATATTCATCCTTTGAATTGCAATGTATTCAAGACTTATTCCATGTTGAAAACTATTCTAGGTGCTAGACACAAAGTGACTATGTTCTCTGCCATTATGGAACTTGCAGACTAGTAAAAGAATGGGTACTCTTGTGCTATGTCAACTTAGCTAAGCAGAAACCACGAGTTTTAGAATCCCCCTTCTGGTATGGTTCTTGATTAGTGCTGGCCGCTAAAAATTTCACCATATTTGGAAGGGGCAAGGACAGGGAAGCAGCATCTCTGAAAATCAGCATGAGGCACCAGGTGCTGCCTCACTGTCACTGATCTGCCACTCACCTCACTGGCATCAGGCAGCAGCTAATCTGCAACTTCTGCTGCTGCTGCCTGAGCTCCTCCTTCAGCTTAAATGAGTGATCCCCACGGTGAAGGGCACCAGCCCCTCCTGCATATTTCACACATCACCAAGGCTGAGATTGCTATAGACTGAGTGTTGGGGTACACTCCAGATTCAGATGTCCAAACCTAATCCCCAACATGATGGTATTTAGAGGTGAGGCATTGGAAGGTGATTGGCATGAAAGAGACCCCAGAGAATTCCCTCACCCCTTCCCCCACATGAGATTACAGAGAGAAGACGTCACCAGGCACCAAATCTGCCAGGACCTTGATCGTGGACTTCCCAACTTCCAGAACTGTAAGAAATAAATTTCTGTTTCTTATAAGCCACCCAGTTTAGGGTATTGTGTTAAGGCACCCTGAACAGCCTAAGATGGAGGTGGTGTGAGAGGGATGTGAATTTTAGTTTGTCCTCATGGATTTTTGTTTGTCCCCATCCTCTCCATTTCATGCCTAGAGCTTCTTTTTGACAGCTAGTCCTGTTGACCTACGGGACTTCAGGTCACCACCAGCGGCAAGGCAGCAGTTTTCTATGGACTTCTTTATCAGCACCCACCGTGGCATGAGTCCTAATCCTTACAAGAAATCTTGCTGTTAATATTACTCCACATGGTTCTTTCTCTGATCAAATCTGACTGATAGAAGGAGATATTGATCAGAGAATCATAGAATGTACAAGTATCAATTATTTTAAGGACTCAGAGGAAGAGTTCAAGCTACAATGAGACTGTGTGTGTGTGTGTGTGTGTGTGTGTGTGTGTATGTAAATATATAGATGGACTTAATTTAGACTGGAGAAAGGAGTGTCAGGGTACACCCCTTTGAAGAAGTAACATTTTAGGTGAGACCTAGAGTTCAAGTAGATGTTAGCCACGTTGAGGGTTAGACAAGGGAGGTGTGAGAGCTCTGAGGTCTGCCCCATCGAAGGAACTGAAAGAGGAAAGGCTGGAGCAGCCAGAGCAGAGAGAAGGAGGTGGTCCTGGTAGGAAGGGACCAGGTCATCAGGGCCTGAACTCCAGTTCAAGGTTTTGAGGTTTATTCAAAGGGGATGTAATGGGAGCAAGGTTTTGTTTTTAAAAATTATTCTGGCTGCTACGTAAAGAAGGTGATTATGTATTTGAAATGATTGGCATCTGATGGTTGAGAATTAAGTATTTTCTATAATGGAATTTAAAATTCAGCACTTGCTGCCTCATGAAATAAAAGTTACTGGTAAAAAAATAAAATAAAATAAAAACCTTCAAAGATGCAGGAAAATAAAGAACTGGACCCAGAGTACCAAAGCCTAACCATCAAGTACATAAAAGGTAGCTTAATTGTTATTCTTGGCAAAGCATAGTACAGTATCCTAGATGCTTTGTGCCTTCACACTGTTAGCAAACTCTCTGAGATTTTGAAATAAGTAAGGAAAACTCTTCAATGTCAAGATCATTGATGCAACAATGAATTAAAAAGAGATTATTTGAACCCAAGTTGAAAAACATGCGGGCCTTATTCTAACACAGAAGTCTCAAATATCCATTAAATCTGTCTCTTTCCATTCGATCTTGAGTTAGCTACATGCTGGCAAGTTTTCCTGCAAAAACGTCTTGTTCTGCAATGTAGATGCTTTCCATCACCTCTATGGCACACAGGAGTTTTATGTGTTTTTAGTCCTTCCCAGAAAGGAGTTTTGAAGCCATAAGTCATCAGTATCAAATTTGAAAAGTAGATTTGCAAATTGACTCCTTTGTAGCTTAAATGCCCAAAATGTGAGTCACATAAAGAAAAAATAACAGCGGTGATGATATTGATGGTAATAATAATGATGGAATGTGCGGGAGGTAGGAGAAGACTGGCTTAAGAACAAGTTTTAGAAATGGGAAAGCTTAAAGAAAATGTAATTGTGGGTTTGAATTGGTTGTTTTTCCCAAAGAAAGAAAACCAAAAATAAAGAAGTCTGATAAATAATGAAAAATAAAAGATGAGAAACGGGAGGTTATAATCATGAGTCTAATGCGTGAAAGGATTTTGGCAGTAGGAACAAAAGGGGGGCAGATGCAAGAGTCTTTTAAGAAGCAAAGGCAACAAGACTTGGAGTCTGATGAGATGTGAGCAGCACAGCAAAAGTGGTGACTTGGTAATGATAAAGCTGAAATGGAAGGTCCTGGAGAATGGTAGCAACATTTTTTATTTCAAACAAAACAAAACAAAACAAAACAAAACAAACAAACAAACAAACATTGAAAACTGTACTAATGAAGAAAGTGGTAACACCAGGACTTTTCTGTAGGTCAGCAGAAAAATTGAAACTCCTTTTAAAATATAACAGAATTTCCATTTTCTTCAGGTATTCAAGTGTAAACAAATTACTTCATCTTAGAGACTGTGGGATCTCAGATACCTGAGAAGGGACTGCTTTATTTTTGAAGATAGCACAACACAGGAACACAATCTCTCAAGCCAGAATGAGTGTGGCCCTTAATTGCATTTGACCTCTCATTTTTTAAGTTTATAGCCTTAGTTTAATGAATGTAGAGGGAGCAGAATGGAGTTGTCATGGTAACATAATGGTTGGTATCTTGGTTCTTTGTAGTCACATAAAAATACCTATAATTATATTGTAGACAAGTAGTGTTATAAGCAATAGTGACCATGCACTTGGATATTCTCCTATTCAGATTACAAGCTCCCCACAGTGTTCGCTGCAATAAGTTTCCCCTGAGCACATGTTCTAGTGGGGGGAAGGGTGTGAGAGGAAGGTGGTGTTTGCTGCCAGCCTCTACCTGGCACCTTCAGTCCCAGCTCCAGTGACCTTTCCTCTTGTACCTCCTGGATTTCCCACACACCTCCTCCCTGTCTGGGCCTTTCTCTGCTCCTAGACTTCATGAGTAGGAGAGAAAATGTCATTATTTATGTGGTTGGCAAGAGAAAAGTAGCAATTTTTATCTGTGATGAAAAGCTACCCAGATGGAGGAGTTGTGAGCATTCCATTACTTTGCTCAGAGTCATAAAAGGCTGAGGAGCTGGGGCTGAGCATTATGTTTTTAAACTGTAAACATGACCTGCTGTAGTTTGTTTGGAGTTCGTCACTAAGGAATTGTGGCTCCAACTTTAGGATCCCAGCGGAAAGCCTCAGGAGCCAGAAGAGGGTGTTGTGTGGATTCTACACAGCTCCTGCAAAGGGACCTCTCACGCTAGGCATTCTGATTCCTTTTTTTCCAATTCAGCTTTAATTCTCTTTCAAGCCTACCATGGATGTTCAAAATCCTCTAAATACTAAAACAGCCTCAAAACCTTATTCTTGGAAAGACCAGAGCCCCAGAAGATCTGGGAAGTTCTTGGTCCAAACTGTCCCACGAATCATTGTTTCGTGGCCACCAACTTCTATTTTGGGATGAGGGAAAGCCCTGGAGATGGGTAGTGGCAATGGTTGCACAACGATGTGAGTATACTTAAAGCCACCAAATTGTCCACTTGAAAATGGTTAAAACAGTACATTTTCTGTCATGCATATTTTACCAAAGTTTTTTTAAAAAGTCAGGCTAATGGTTAACTGAAGAAGGAAGTATGGCAGTGTATTTGGAAGGGCCTGGCATTGTTCTATTTTTGCTCTAGTGATTACATGTCTATTTAGTAATTATTCTACTTACCTTTGTTTTATATTTCAGGGTATAACTATATTTCCCAATAAAAAGATTAATGGAAAAGTGAAAAACAAAACTATCCCGAGTGGTAAGAATTATGAGGCCTTGGGAAGCCCTTTCCTTGCTCTAGGCGACATTTTTTATGTTTAACGTGAAACGAATGTGTTAGACTACAAGATCTTGGAAGCCTTCCTATGGCCAACATCCTGTAATCATAGACAACAACTGCTTGTGAATGAAATAACTACAAAGAGCAAAAATCCTAGGCATACCCTTTATTTGGACTGCATTTTTCTTCACAGAAATTGAAAAATTGAGGGGAAAACCCTTGGGGCAATAAAACTCACTGATCAATATTAAGAAATACAGATTGTGTGAAATACAGTCCAGGTAACATTGGCTGCTCTAAGTTACAAACGTGCAGAGAAAGGAGTGCTCATCACTGAACCCTGGGTGGCAGGGAGAAGAAAGCTCACAAGAGGTCAGGTGGAATAGGGAAGAGAGAGGGAGGCACACCCGAGCTGGAGAGATAGGAAAGGCCCCTCACTTCCGGAGGAGGAGGGGGCTGGCGCTCACATTCTCCCTATGGCCATCAAAGGCAGTTTCTCCAGTGCCAGCCCTGCTTCCACACAAAACCAAGTTCTTCCCCATCCAGATCCACTCCAAAAGGCTCAACGGGCAACTATACAAAACTGATGCCTTCCTTCCTCAGAATGTTCCCATTTCCTAATATGCTCTCCATCCTTTAAGGTGCACCTGAAGTCTTCACCCTCCTTGAGGCCTTAGTGAGTCACCCTGTCCCTTTTCATGGGTTCCCAGGACATACTGTCTCCTGATTCTCCTCTTCCTTCTCTGTCCCCTTCTCTTTACTTTTTCCCTAACTCCACTTTTTCTCCCACATCCAAACTTCCTACAGCACCTAATATTCCAAAAGCTTGTTCAGAATATACCATATATTGTCCAAGAGTTTTCACTAACAAATGGGTTGGTAAACTGTGGCTTACAGCCCATTGACAGCTTTTATAAATCAAGTTTTAATGGAACTCGGCCATACTCATTCACTTATTCATTCTCTGTGGCTGCGTTTGTGCTCCCATAGCAGGGTTGAGTAGTTGCCACACTGACTGTATGACCCACAGAATCTGAAATATTCCTATCTGGTTCTTTGCATAAAGATTGTCATCCCTTGCTCTGGTGAACTAAGCTGTTAATATTTCTTTTGCATAATTACCTTTATTAAGTTTGTGTTTTATTTCTCCCACTGAGGACCAGGATGGTGGCTAATATGCTTTTGTGTTTATTCAGAGCCTATCTCACTGCCTTGTACCTTGTTAGAGACTCAGTAAATAATAATTAATTAATTATTATTAATGAATGAATTCTTGAGATTGCAAAACTACCCCCATTTTTGTTGTCGTTGATATACAATTGTCTGAGACAGAGCAATACTTTGTCCCAGTGTTCCACCTGAGGCCTGTCTGATGCTCACCTTTCCTTCCTTGCAAGGAGTCAGGATAGCACGGTTGCTGGGCCCAAATTCAGGGGTCACAGAGCGTGGGGTCTGCATACTGCTCTGCCTCTTGCCAGCTGCATGACCTTAAGCAAGTTCTTAAAGTTCTCCAGGATTCACCTCTTCATCTGTAAGATCATGATAACATAGAAATTAATTAACCATAGGATTGTTGTGAGGATTTTGTTCAATAAAATAAAATAATGCATTTAAAGTACTAGGTATAGTTTCTAGGACATCGTAAAGGATCTAAAAATGGTTGGTGATTGTTATTGTCCTATTGTGACAGTATCTCATTCCCTCCCATCCCCCTTTCTCTACCTAATCAATGTTCTTTTCAAGTGGATGAGTTTTCTCTATATTTTTTTGTGTTTTGAATTCTAAGGTTATAAAGTTGGGGTTCTCTAACAGTGAAGGGAGGGTGGCCATGGATAGATGGGTTGTTGTTGACTTGCCTTGTCTTTGCTCTCTTGCCACAGAAAACTGATAACCATTTTTACTTAATTAGTTCAAACATTCCACAAATTCAATGAATGGCTTTGAAAATTGGTAGCCTACTAGAGGAATGAATGAGGCATGGTCACTGAGAAGGTAAGTAGCATATTATGTGCTCAATTCCCCATGAAAAGTAAACGTGCAACAAAGTTAGAATAAACATCAAGGACAAAACTGAAGAAAAATGAAGGCCCCAAAAGCCTAGGAAATGGGGGAAGAGAATGGCATGGTATTTTAATTTGGTGATAGCGTTATTTAACAAAGTCAGTCACTCCCACACTTAATAGTAATCTTCCAAGCACCTTCTATATGCCAGGCCTTTTTTGGATGCTAGTCAATAAAAAATAATCAGATAAATCCCTGCCTTTGTGGACTTGCATTCTAGTGAAGAGAAAATACACATATGGATAGAGGATGGATGGATGGATAGATAGATAGATTTTATAATATTTGAAGTTGATAGCTGCTATGGAGAAAAAAGGTAGAATAGGAGAAGAAGGATCAGAATGAGAACAAGATGAGATGTTGTTTGCATTTTTAAATAGGTTAATCGAATGACCTTTAAATAAAACTGTGAAACATCTGAGAGAGTGAATTACAGGAACATCTGGAGGGAAAAAATTACAAACAGAGGGAACATACAGAAGTATGTCTGGCTTGGGCAAGGGACAATAAGGAGGCCAATGTGGAGGCCATAAATAATAATAGGAATAAATTAGTTAACTTGTGTTGATCTCTTACTATTCTCTGAACCTTCTTTTTTTAATTATATTTTATTGATTATGCTATTACAGTTGTCCCATTCCCCCCCTTCATTCCCCTCCACCCTGCACACCCCCTCCCACCCACATTCCCCCCTTTAGTTCATGTCCATGTGTCATAAGTTCTTTAGCTTCTACATTTCCCACACTATTCTTACCCTCCCCCTGTCTACTTTCTACCCACCATCTGTGCTACTTGTTCTATGTACCTTGTCCCCCTCTCTCCTCTTCCCACTCCCCTGTTGCTAACCCTCCATGTGATCTCCCTTTCTGTGTTTCTGCTCCTGTTGTAGTGATTTGCTTAGTTGGCTTTTGTTTTAGGTTGGTTGTTAATACCTGTGAGTTTGCTGTTTTTTTACTGTTCATATTTTTTATCTTCTTTTTCTTAGATAAGCCCCTTTCACATTTCATATAATAAGGGCTTGGTGATGATGAACTCCTTGAACTTGACCTTATCTGAGAAGCACTTTATTTTCCCTTCCATTCTAAATGACAGCTTTGCTGGATAGAGCAATCTTGGATGTAGGTCTTTGATTTTCATGACTTGGAATACTTCTTTCCAGCCCCTTCTTGCCTGCAAGGTCTCTTTTGAGAAATCCGCTGACAGTCTGATGGGAACTCCTTTGTAGGTGACTGTCCCCTTATCCCTTGCTGCTTCTAGAATTCTCTCCTTCATTTTAATCTTGGCTAATGTAATTATAATGTGCCTTGGTGTGTTCCTCCTCGGGTCCAACTTCTTTGGGACTCTCTGAGCTTCCTGGACTTCCTGGAAGACTATTTCCTTTGCCAGATTGGGGA